>OU862926.1:13169782-13769782 GCA_917880885.1 Limnephilus marmoratus
ACCCAAGCGTTTAAAACGATGAAATTTTAAAAAATTCTGTTTTTCGTGTGTTTTTTTCTTGATTTGTGTACAGACCATGATTTTTAGTAAGACTCAAAAATTTCCGGCGGATCGGAGCCATAGGGCCTGAGAAAAGGGCATTTAAAGTTCTACCCAAGTTGTTACACCAATAAAAACGATGATCTTTTTCCAATGTTGCTTTTTACCAATTTATTAAATGTTTACCCTATTTTTGGTTTATTTACCATGGTTATGATCAAGAATCAAAAATTATAGATGATTTAGTGCCATAGGGCCATAGTAATGACCAACCCCAAGTTTGAAAAAGTGATAAATCGACCGAACCCAAGCGTTAAAACGATGAAACTTTTTTACCAATATCTTTATTGTTTACCGTACAGAACATGGTTTTGATCAAGAATCCATAACTTCAGTTGATTCGGTGCCATAGTGCCATAGTTATGACCGACCCCAAGTTTGAAAAAGTAATAAAACGACCGAACCCAAGCGTTAAAACGACGAACTTTAAAAATTCTGTTTTATATATTTTTTTTTCTTGATTCGTGTACAGACCATGACTCTTAGTTAGACTCCAAAATTTCCGTCGGATCGGAGCCATAGGGCCTGAGAAAAAGGCAATTAAAGTTCTACCCCAAGTTGTTACACCAATAAAAACGATGAACTTTTTCCAATGTTGCTTTTACCAAGTTATTTATTGTTTACCGTATTTTTGGTTTATTTACCATGGATATGATCAAGAAACAAAAATTATAGATGATTTAGTGCCATAGGGCCATAGTAATGACCAACCCCAAGTTTGAAAAAGTGATAAATCGACCGAACCCAAGCGTTTAAAACGATGAAATTTTAAAAAATTCTGTTTTTCGTGTGTTTTTCTTGATTCGTGTACAGACCATGATTCTTAGTAAGACTCAAAAATTTCCGGCGGATCGGAGCCATAGGGCCTGAGAAAAAGGCATTTAAAGTTCTACCCCAAGTTGTTACACCAATAAAAACGATGAACTTTTTTCCAATGTTTCTTTTACCAAGTTATTATTGTTTACCGTATTTTTGGTATATTTACCATGGATATGATCAAGAAACAAAAATTTTAATTAATTTAGTGCCATAGGGCCATAGTAATGACCAACCCCAAGTTTGAAAAAGTGATAAATCGACCGAACCCAAGCGTTTAAAACGATGAAATTTTAAAAAATTCTGTTTTTCGTGTGTTTTTTTCTTGATTTGTGTACAGACCATGATTTTTAGTAAGACTCAAAAATTTCCGGCGGATCGGAGCCATAGGGCCTGAGAAAAGGGCATTTAAAGTTCTACCCAAGTTGTTACACCAATAAAAACGATGATCTTTTTCCAATGTTGCTTTTTACCAATTTATTAAATGTTTACCCTATTTTTGGTTTATTTACCATGGTTATGATCAAGAATCAAAAATTATAGATGATTTAGTGCCATAGGGCCATAGTAATGACCAACCCCAAGTTTGAAAAAGTGATAAATCGACCGAACCCAAGCGTTAAAACGATGAAACTTTTTACCAATATCTTTATTGTTTACCGTACAGAACATGGTTTTGATCAAGAATCCATAACTTCAGTTGATTCGGTGCCATAGTGCCATAGTTATGACCGACCCCAAGTTTGAAAAAGTAATAAAACGACTGAACCCAAGCGTTAAAACGACGAACTTTAAAAATTCTGTTTTATATATTTTTTTTTCTTGATTCGTGTACAGACCATGATTCTTAGTAAGACTCAAAAATTTCCGGCGGATCGGAGCCATAGGGCCTGAGAAAAAGGCATTTAAAGTTCTACCCCAAGTTGTTACACCAATAAAAACGATGAACTTTTTCCAATGTTTCTTTTACCAAGTTATTTATTGTTTACCGTATTTTTGGTTTATTTACCATGGATATGATCAAGAAACAAAAATTTTAATTAATTTAGTGCCATAGGGCCATAGTAATGACCAACCCCAAGTTTGAAAAAGTGATAAATCGACCGAACCCAAGCGTTTTAAAACGATGAAATTTTAAAAAATTCTGTTTTTCGTGTGTTTTTCTTGATTCGTGTACAGACCATGATTCTTAGTAAGACTCAAAAATTTCCGGCGGATCGGAGCCATAGGGCCTGAGAAAAAGGCATTTAAAGTTCTACCCCAAGTTTTACACCAATAAAAACGATGAACTTTTTCCAATGTTTCTTTTACCAAGTTATTTATTGTTTACCGAATTTTTGGTTTATTTACCATGGATATGATCAAGAAACAAAAATTATAGATGATTTAGTGCCATAGGGCCATAGTAATGACCAACCCCAAGTTTGAAAAAGTGGTAAATCGACCGAACCCAAGCGTTTAAAACGATGAAATTTTAAAAAATTCTGTTTTTCGTGTGTTTTTTTCTTGATTTGTGTACAGACCATGATTCTTAGTAAGACTTAAAAATTTCCGGCGGATCGGAGCCATAGGGCCTGAGAAAAAGGCATTTAAAGTTCTACCCAAGTTGTTACACCAATAAAAACGATGATCTTTTTCCAATGTTGCTTTTTACCAATTTATTAAATGTTTACCCTATTTTTGGTTTATTTACCATGGTTATGATCAAGAATCAAAAATTATAGATGATTTAGTGCCATAGGGCCATAGTAATGACCAACCCCAAGTTTGAAAAAGTGATAAATCGACCGAACCCAAGCGTTAAAACGATGAAACTTTTTACCAATATCTTTATTGTTTACCGTACA
This sequence comes from Limnephilus marmoratus, assembly GCA_917880885.1. Lineage (NCBI taxonomy): Eukaryota > Metazoa > Arthropoda > Insecta > Trichoptera > Limnephilidae > Limnephilus > Limnephilus marmoratus. Next base: position 13,172,545 of record OU862926.1, read on the forward strand.
GAACATGGTTTTGATCAAGAATCCATAACTTCAGTTGATTCGGTGCCATAGTGCCATAGTTATGACCGACCCCAAGTTTGAAAAAGTAATAAAACGACCGAACCCAAGCGTCAAAACGACGAACTTTAAAAATTCTGTTTTATATATTTTTTTTTCTTGATTCGTGTACAGACCATGATTCTTAGTAAGACTCAAAAATTTCCGGCGGATCGGAGCCATAGGGCCTGAGAAAAAGGCATTTAAAGTTCTACCCCAAGTTGTTACACCAATAAAAACGATGAACTTTTTCCAATGTTTCTTTTACCAAGTTATTTATTGTTTACCGTATTTTTGGTTTATTTACCATGGATATGATCAAGAAACAAAAATTTTAATTAATTTAGTGCCATAGGGCCATAGTAATGACCAACCCCAAGTTTGAAAAAGTGATAAATCGACCGAACCCAAGCGTTTAAAACGATGAAATTTTAAAAAATTCTGTTTTTCGTGTGTTTTTTTCTTGATTTGTGTACAGACCATGATTTTTAGTAAGACTCAAAAATTTCCGGCGGATCGGAGCCATAGGGCCTGAGAAAAGGGCATTTAAAGTTCTACCCAAGTTGTTACACCAATAAAAACGATGATCTTTTTCCAATGTTGCTTTTTACCAATTTATTAAATGTTTACCCTATTTTTGGTTTATTTACCATGGTTATGATCAAGAATCAAAAATTATAGATGATTTAGTGCCATAGGGCCATAGTAATGACCAACCCCAAGTTTGAAAAAGTGATAAATCGACCGAACCCAAGCGTTAAAACGATGAAACTTTTTACCAATATCTTTATTGTTTACCGTACAGAACATGGTTTTGATCAAGAATCCATAACTTCAGTTGATTCCGTGCCAAAGTGCCTTAGTTATGACCGACCCCAAGTTTGAAAAAGTAATAAAACGACCGAACCCAAGCGTCAAAACGACGAACTTTAAAAATTCTGTTTTATATATTTTTTTTCTTGATTCGTGTACAGACCATGACTCTTAGTTAGACTCCAAAATTTCCGTCGGATCGGAGCCATAGGGCCTGAGAAAAAGGCATTTAAAGTTCTACCCCAAGTTGTTACACCAATAAAAACGATGAACTTTTTCCAATGTTGCTTTTACCAAGTTATTTATTGTTTACCGTATTTTTGGTTTATTTACCATGGATATGATCAAGAAACAAAAATTATAGATGATTTAGTGCCATAGGGCCATAGTAATGACCAACCCCAAGTTTGAAAAAGTGGTAAATCGACCGAACCCAAGCGTTTAAAACGATGAAATTTTAAAAAATTCTGTTTTTCGTGTGTTTTTCTTGATTCGTGTACAGACCATGATTCTTAGTAAGACTCAAAAATTTCCGGCGGATCGGAGCCATAAGGCCTGAGAAAAAGGCATTTAAAGTTCTACCCCAAGTTGTTACACCAATAAAAACGATGAACTTTTTCCAATGTTTCTTTTACCAAGTTATTTATTGTTTACCGTATTTTTGGTTTATTTACCATGGATATGATCAAGAAACAAAAATTTTAATTAATTTAGTGCCATAGGGCCATAGTAATGACCAACCCCAAGTTTGAAAAAGTGATAAATCGACCGAACCCAAGCGTTTAAAACGATGAAATTTTAAAAAATTCTGTTTTTCGTGTGTTTTTCTTGATTCGTGTACAGACCATGATTCTTAGTAAGACTCAAAAATTTCCGGCGGATCGGAGCCATAGGGCCTGAGAAAAAGGCATTTAAAGTTCTACCCCAAGTTGTTACACCAATAAAAACGATGAACTTTTTCCAATGTTTCTTTTACCAAGTTATTTATTGTTTACCGAATTTTTGGTTTATTTACCATGGATATGATCAAGAAACAAAAATTATAGATGATTTAGTGCCATAGGGCCATAGTAATGACCAACCCCAAGTTTGAAAAAGTGGTAAATCGACCGAACCCAAGCGTTTAAAACGATGAAATTTTAAAAAATTCTGTTTTTCGTGTGTTTTTCTTGATTCGTGTACAGACCATGATTCTTAGTAAGACTCAAAAATTTCCGGCGGATCGGAGCCATAGGGCCTGAGAAAAAGGCATTTAAAGTTCTACCCCAAGTTGTTACACCAATAAAAACGATGATCTTTTTCCAATGTTGCTTTTTACCAATTTATTAAATGTTTACCCTATTTTTGGTTTATTTACCATGGTTATGATCAAAAATCAAAAATTATAGATGATTTAGTGCCATAGGGCCATAGTAATGACCAACCCCAAGTTTGAAAAAGTGATAAATCGACCGAACCCAAGCGTTAAAACGATGAAACTTTTTACCAATATCTTTATTGTTTACCGTACAGAACATGGTTTTGATCAAGAATCCATAACTTCAGTTGATTCGGTGCCAAAGTGCCTTAGTTATGACCGACCCCAAGTTTGAAAAAGTAATAAAACGACCGAACCCAAGCGTCAAAACGACGAACTTTAAAAATTCTGTTTTATATATTTTTTTTCTTGATTCGTGTACAGACCATGACTCTTAGTTTTTACTCTTAGACTCCAAAATTTCCGTCGGATCGGAGCCATAGGGCCTGAGAAAAAGGCAATTAAAGTTCTACCCCAAGTTGTTACACCAATAAAAACGATGAACTTTTTCCAATGTTGCTTTTACCAAGTTATTTATTGTTTACCGTATTTTTGGTTTATTTACCATGGATATGATCAAGAAACAAAAATTATAGATGATTTAGTGCCATAGGGCCATAGTAATGACCAACCCCAAGTTTGAAAAAGTGATAAATCGACCGAACCCAAGCGTTTAAAACGATGAAATTTTAAAAAATTCTGTTTTTCGTGTGTTTTTCTTGATTCGTGTACAGACCATGATTCTTAGTAAGACTCAAAAATTTCCGGCGGATCGGAGCCATAGGGCCTGAGAAAAAGGCATTTAAAGTTCTACCCCAAGTTGTTACACCAATAAAAACGATGAACTTTTTCCAATGTTTCTTTTACCAAGTTATTTATTGTTTACCGAATTTTTGGTTTATTTACCATGGATATGATCAAGAAACAAAAATTATAGATGATTTAGTGCCATAGGGCCATAGTAATGACCAACCCCAAGTTTGAAAAAGTGATAAATCGACCGAACCCAAGCGTTTAAAACGATGAAATTTTAAAAAATTCTGTTTTTCGTGTGTTTTTTTCTTGATATGTGTACAGACCATGATTCTTAGTAAGACTCAAAAATTTCCGGCGGATCGGAGCCATAGGGCCTGAGAAAAAGGCATTTAAAGTTCTACCCCAAGTTGTTACACCAATAAAAACGATGAACTTTTTCCAATGTTTCTTTTACCAAGTTATTTATTGTTTACCGTATTTTTGGTTTATTTACCATGGATATGATCAAGAAACAAAAATTATAGATGATTTAGTGCCATAGGGCCATAGTAATGACCAACCCCAAGTTTGAAAAAGTGATAAATCGACAGAACCCAAGCGTTTAAAACGATGAAATTTTAAAAAATTCTGTTTTTCGTGTGTTTTTTTCTTGATTTGTGTACAGACCATGATTCTTAGTAAGACTCAAAAATTTCCGGCGGATCGGAGCCATAGGGCCTGAGAAAAGGGCATTTAAAGTTCTACCCAAGTTGTTACACCAATAAAAACGATGATCTTTTTCCAATGTTGCTTTTTACCAATTTATTAAATGTTTACCCTATTTTTGGTTTATTTACCATGGTTATGATCAAGAATCATAAATTATAGATGATTTAGTGCCATAGGGCCATAGTAATGACCAACCCCAAGTTTGAAAAAGTGATAAATCGACCGAACCCAAGCGTTAAAACGATGAAACTTTTTACCAATATCTTTATTGTTTACCGTACAGAACATGGTTTTGATCAAGAATCCATAACTTCAGTTGATTCGGTGCCATAGTGCCATAGTTATGACCGACCCCAAGTTTGAAAAAGTAATAAAACGACCGAACCCAAGCGTTAAAACGACGAACTTTAAAAATTCTGTTTTATATATTTTTTTTCTTGATTCGTGTACAGACCATGACTCTTAGTTTTTACTCTTAGACTCCAAAATTTCCGTCGGATCGGACCCATAGGGCCTGAGAAAAAGGCATTTAAAGTTCTACCCCAAGTTGTTACACCAATAAAAACGATGAACTTTTTCCAATGTTGCTTTTACGAAGTTATTTATTGTTTACCGTATTTTTGGTTTATTTACCATGGATATGATCAAGAAACAAAAATTATAGATGATTTAGTGCCATAGGGCCATAGTAATGACCAACCCCAAGTTTGAAAAAGTGATAAATCGACCGAACCCAAGCGTTTAAAACGATGAAATTTTAAAAAATTCTGTTTTTCGTGTGTTTTTCTTGATTCGTGTACAGACCATGATTCTTAGTAAGACTCAAAAATTTCCGGCGAATCGGAGCCATAGGGCCTGAGAAAAAGGCATTTAAAGTTCTACCCCAAGTTGTTACACCAATAAAAACGAGTATCTTTTTCCAATGTTTCTTTTACCAAGTTATTTATTGTTTACCGTATTTTTGGTTTATTTACCATGGATATGATCAAGAAACAAAAATTATAGATGATTTAGTGCCATAGGGCCATAGTAATGACCAACCCCAAGTTTGAAAAAGTGATAAATCGACCGAACCCAAGCGTTTAAAACGATGAAATTTTAAAAAATTCTGTTTTTCGTGTGTTTTTCTTGATTCGTGTACAGACCATGATTCTTAGTAAGACTCAAAAATTTCCGGCGGATCGGAGCCATAGGGCCTGAGAAAAAGGCATTTAAAGTTCTACCCCAAGTTGTTACACCAATAAAAACGATGAACTTTTTCCAATGTTTCTTTTACCAAGTTATTTATTGTTTACCGAATTTTTGGTTTATTTACCATGGATATGATCAAGAAACAAAAATTATAGATGATTTAGTGCCATAGGGCCATAGTAATGACCAACCCCAAGTTTGAAAAAGTGGTAAATCGACCGAACCCAAGCGTTTAAAACGATGAAATTTTAAAAAATTCTGTTTTTCGTGTGTTTTTTTCTTGATTTGTGTACAGACCATGATTCTTAGTAAGACTTAAAAATTTCCGGCGGATCGGAGCCATAGGGCCTGAGAAAAGGGCATTTAAAGTTCTACCCAAGTTGTTACACCAATAAAAACGATGATCTTTTTCCAATGTTGCTTTTTACCAATTTATTAAATGTTTACCCTATTTTTGGTTTATTTACCATGGTTATGATCAAGAATCAAAAATTATAGATGATTTAGTGCCATAGGGCCATAGTTATGACCAACCCCAAATTTGAAAAAGTGATAAATCGACCGAACCCGAGCGTTAAAACGATGAAACTTTTTACCAATATCTTTATTGTTTACCGTACAGAACATGGTTTTGATCAAGAATCCATAACTTCAGTTGATTCGGTGCTATAGTGCCATAGTTATGACCGACCCCAAGTTTGAAAAAGTAATAAAACGACCGAACCCAAGCGTCAAAACGACGAACTTTAAAAATTCTGTTTTATATATTTTTTTTTCTTGATTCGTGTACAGACCATGACTCTTAGTTAGACTCCAAAATTTCCGTCGGATCGGAGCCATAGGGCCTGAGAAAAAGGCATTTAAAGTTCTACCCCAAGTTGTTACACCAATAAAAACGATGAACTTTTTCCAATGTTGCTTTTACCAAGTTATTTATTGTTTACCGTATTTTTGGTTTATTTACCATGGATATGATCAAGAAACAAAAATTATAGATGATTTAGTGCCATAGGGCCATAGTTATGACCAACCCCAAGTTTGAAAAAGTGATAAATCGACCGAACCCAAGCGTTTAAAACGATGAAATTTTAAAAAATTCTGTTTTTCGTGTGTTTTTCTTGATTCGTGTACAGACCATGATTCTTAGTAAGACTCAAAAATTTCCGGCGGATCGGAGCCATAGGGCCTGAGAAAAAGGCATTTAAAGTTCTACCCCAAGTTGTTACACCAATAAAAACGATGAACTTTTTCCAATGTTTCTTTTACCAAGTTATTTATTGTTTACCGTATTTTTGGTTTATTTACCATGGATATGATCAAGAAACAAAAATTATAGATGATTTAGTGCCATAGGGCCATAGTAATGACCAACCCCAAGTTTGAAAAAGTGATAAATCGACAGAACCCAAGCGTTTAAAACGATGAAATTTTAAAAAATTCTGTTTTTCGTGTGTTTTTTTCTTGATTTGTGTACAGACCATGATTCTTAGTAAGACTCAAAAATTTCCGGCGGATCGGAGCCATAGGGCCTGAGAAAAGGGCATTTAAAGTTCTACCCAAGTTGTTACACCAATAAAAACGATGATCTTTTTCCAATGTTGCTTTTTACCAATTTATTAAATGTTTACCCTATTTTTGGTTTATTTACCATGGTTATGATCAAGAATCAAAAATTATAGATGATTTAGTGCCATAGGGCCATAGTAATGACCAACCCCAAGTTTGAAAAAGTGATAAATCGACCGAACCCAAGCGTTAAAACGATGAAACTTTTTACCAATATCTTTATTGTTTACCGTACAGAACATGGTTTTGATCAAGAATCCATAACTTCAGTTGATTCGGTGCCATAGTGCCATAGTTATGACCGACCCCAAGTTTGAAAAAGTAATAAAACGACCGAACCCAAGCGTTAAAACGACGAACTTTAAAAATTCTGTTTTATATATTTTTTTTCTTGATTCGTGTACAGACCATGACTCTTAGTTTTTACTCTTAGACTCCAAAATTTCCGTCGGATCGGAGCCATAGGGCCTGAGAAAAAGGCATTTAAAGTTCTACCCCAAGTTGTTACACCAATAAAAACGATGAACTTTTTCCAATGTTGCTTTTACGAAGTTATTTATTGTTTACCGTATTTTTGGTTTATTTACCATGGATATGATCAAGAAACAAAAATTATAGATGATTTAGTGCCATAGGGCCATAGTAATGACCAACCCCAAGTTTGAAAAAGTGATAAATCGACCGAACCCAAGCGTTTAAAACGATGAAATTTTAAAAAATTCTGTTTTTCGTGTGTTTTTCTTGATTCGTGTACAGACCATGATTCTTAGTAAGACTCAAAAATTTCCGGCGGATCGGAGCCATAGGGCCTGAGAAAAAGGCATTTAAAGTTCTACCCCAAATTGTTACACCAATAAAAACGAGTATCTTTTTCCAATGTTTCTTTTACCAAGTTATTTATTGTTTACCGTATTTTTGGTTTATTTACCATGGATATGATCAAGAAACAAAAATTATAGATGATTTAGTGCCATAGGGCCATAGTAATGACCAACCCCAAGTTTGAAAAAGTGATAAATCGACCGAACCCAAGCGTTTAAAACGATGAAATTTTAAAAAATTCTGTTTTTCGTGTGTTTTTCTTGATTCGTGTACAGACCATGATTCTTAGTAAGACTCAAAAATTTCCGGCGGATCGGAGCCATAGGGCCTGAGAAAAAGGCATTTAAAGTTCTACCCCAAGTTGTTACACCAATAAAAACGATGAACTTTTTCCAATGTTTCTTTTACCAAGTTATTTATTGTTTACCGAATTTTTGGTTTATTTACCATGGATATGATCAAGAAACAAAAATTATAGATGATTTAGTGCCATAGGGCCATAGTAATGACCAACCCCAAGTTTGAAAAAGTGGTAAATCGACCGAACCCAAGCGTTTAAAACGATGAAATTTTAAAAAATTCTGTTTTTCGTGTGTTTTTTTCTTGATTTGTGTACAGACCATGATTCTTAGTAAGACTTAAAAATTTCCGGCGGATCGGAGCCATAGGGCCTGAGAAAAGGGCATTTAAAGTTCTACCCAAGTTGTTACACCAATAAAAACGATGATCTTTTTCCAATGTTGCTTTTTACCAAGTTATTTATTGTTTACCGTATTTTTGGTTTATTTACCATGGATATGATCAAGAAACAAAAATTATAGATGATTTAGTGCCATAGGGCCATAGTAATGACCAACCCCAAGTTTGAAAAAGTGATAAATCGACCGAACCCAAGCGTTAAAACGATGAAACTTTTTACCAATATCTTTATTGTTTACCGTACAGAACATGGTTTTGATCAAGAATCCATAACTTCAGTTGATTCGGTGCCAAAGTGCCTTAGTTATGACCGACCCCAAGTTTGAAAAAGTAATAAAACGACCGAACCCAAGCGTCAAAACGACGAACTTTAAAAATTCTGTTTTATATATTTTTTTTCTTGATTCGTGTACAGACCATGACTCTTAGTTAGACTCCAAAATTTCCGTCGGATCGGAGCCATAGGGCCTGAGAAAAAGGCAATTAAAGTTCTACCCCAAGTTGTTACACCAATAAAAACGATGAACTTTTTCCAATGTTGCTTTTACCAAGTTATTTATTGTTTACCGTATTTTTGGTTTATTTACCATGGATATGATCAAGAAACAAAAATTATAGATGATTTAGTGCCATAGGGCCATAGTAATGACCAACCCCAAGTTTGAAAAAGTGATAAATCGACCGAACCCAAGCGTTTAAAACGATGAAATTTTAAAAAATTCTGTTTTTCGTGTGTTTTTCTTGATTCGTGTACAGACCATGATTCTTAGTAAGACTCAAAAATTTCCGGCGGATCGGAGCCATAGGGCCTGAGAAAAAGGCATTTAAAGTTCTACCCCAAGTTGTTACACCAATAAAAACGATGAACTTTTTCCAATGTTTCTTTTACCAAGTTATTTATTGTTTACCGTATTTTTGGTTTATTTACCATGGATATGATCAAGAAACAAAAATTATAGATGATTTAGTGCCATAGGGCCATAGTAATGACCAACCCCAAGTTTGAAAAAGTGATAAATCGACCGAACCCAAGCGTTTAAAACGATGAAATTTTAAAAAATTCTGTTTTTCGTGTGTTTTTCTTGATTCGTGTACAGACCATGATTCTTAGTAAGACTCAAAAATTTCCGGCGGATCGGAGCCATAGGGCCTGAGAAAAAGGCATTTAAAGTTCTACCCCAAGTTGTTACACCAATAAAAACGATGAACTTTTTCCAATGTTTCTTTTACCAAGTTATTTATTGTTTACCGAATTTTTGGTTTATTTACCATGGATATGATCAAGAAACAAAAATTATAGATGATTTAGTGCCATAGGGCCATAGTAATGACCAACCCCAAGTTTGAAAAAGTGGTAAATCGACCGAACCCAAGCGTTTAAAACGATGAAATTTTAAAAAATTCTGTTTTTCGTGTGTTTTTCTTGATTCGTGTACAGACCATGATTCTTAGTAAGACTCAAAAATTTCCGGCGGATCGGAGCCATAGGGCCTGAGAAAAAGGCATTTAAAGTTCTACCCCAAGTTGTTACACCAATAAAAACGATGAACTTTTTCCAATGTTTCTTTTACCAAGTTATTTATTGTTTACCGAATTTTTGGTTTATTTACCATGGATATGATCAAGAAACAAAAATTATAGATGATTTAGTGCCATAGGGCCATAGTAATGACCAACCCCAAGTTTGAAAAAGTGATAAATCGACCGAACCCAAGCGTTAAAACGATGAAACTTTTTACCAATATCTTTATTGTTTACCGTACAGAACATGGTTTTGATCAAGAATCCATAACTTCAGTTGATTCAGTGCCATAGTGCCATAGTTATGACCGACCCCAAGTTTGAAAAAGTAATAAAACGACCGAACCCAAGCGTCAAAACGACGAACTTTAAAAATTCTGTTTTATATATTTTTTTTCTTGATTCGTGTACAGACCATGACTCTTAGTTAGACTCCAAAATTTCCGTCGGATCGGAGCCATAGGGCCTGAGAAAAAGGCATTTAAAGTTCTACCCCAAGTTGTTACACCAATAAAAACGATGAACTTTTTCCAATGTTGCTTTTACCAAGTTATTTATTGTTTACCGTATTTTTGGTTTATTTACCATGGATATGATCAAGAAACAAAAATTATAGATGATTTAGTGCCATAGGGCCATAGTAATGACCAACCCCAAGTTTGAAAAAGTGATAAATCGACCGAACCCAAGCGTTTAAAACGATGAAATTTTAAAAAATTCTGTTTTTCGTGTGTTTTTCTTGATTCGTGTACAGACCATGATTCTTAGTAAGACTCAAAAATTTCCGGCGGATCGGAGCCATAGGGCCTGAGAAAAAGGCATTTAAAGTTCTACCCCAAGTTGTTACACCAATAAAAACGATGAACTTTTTCCAATGTTTCTTTTACCAAGTTATTATTGTTTACCGTATTTTTGGTTTATTTACCATGGATATGATCAAGAAACAAAATTTTTAATTAATTTAGTGCCATAGGGCCATAGTAATGACCAACCCCAAGTTTGAAAAAGTGATAAATCGACCGAACCCAAGCGTTTAAAACGATGAAATTTTAAAAAATTCTGTTTTTCGTGTGTTTTTTTCTTGATTTGTGTACAGACCATGATTTTTAGTAAGACTCAAAAATTTCCGGCGGATCGGAGCCATAGGGCCTGAGAAAAGGGCATTTAAAGTTCTACCCAAGTTGTTACACCAATAAAAACGATGATCTTTTTCCAATGTTGCTTTTTACCAATTTATTAAATGTTTACCCTATTTTTGGTTTATTTACCATGGTTATGATCAAGAATCAAAAATTATAGATGATTTAGTGCCATAGGGCCATAGTAATGACCAACCCCAAGTTTGAAAAAGTGATAAATCGACCGAACCCAAGCGTTAAAACGATGAAACTTTTTACCAATATCTTTATTGTTTACCGTACAGAACATGGTTTTGATCAAGAATCCATAACTTCAGTTGATTCGGTGCCATAGTGCCATAGTTATGACCGACCCCAAGTTTGAAAAAGTAATAAAACGACCGAACCCAAGCGTTAAAACGACGAACTTTAAAAATTCTGTTTTATATATTTTTTTTCTTGATTCGTGTACAGACCATGACTCTTAGTTAGACTCCAAAATTTCCGTCGGATCGGAGCCATAGGGCCTGAGAAAAAGGCATTTAAAGTTCTACCCCAAGTTGTTACACCAATAAAAACGATGAACTTTTTCCAATGTTGCTTTTACGAAGTTATTTATTGTTTACCGTATTTTTGGTTTATTTACCATGGATATGATCAAGAAACAAAAATTATAGATGATTTAGTGCCATAGGGCCATAGTAATGACCAACCCCAAGTTTGAAAAAGTGATAAATCGACCGAACCCAAGCGTTTAAAACGATGAAATTTTAAAAAATTCTGTTTTTCGTGTGTTTTTCTTGATTCGTGTACAGACCATGATTCTTAGTAAGACTCAAAAATTTCCGGCGGATCGGAGCCATAGGGCCTGAGAAAAAGGCATTTAAAGTTCTACCCCAAGTTGTTACACCAATAAAAACGATGAACTTTTTCCAATGTTTCTTTTACCAAGTTATTTATTGTTTACCGTATTTTTGGTTTATTTACCATGGATATGATCAAGAAACAAAAATTATAGATGATTTAGTGCCATAGGGCCATAGTAATGACCAACCCCAAGTTTGAAAAAGTGATAAATCGACCGAACCCAAGCGTTTAAAACGATGAAATTTTAAAAAATTCTGTTTTTCGTGTGTTTTTCTTGATTCGTGTACAGACCATGATTCTTAGTAAGACTCAAAAATTTCCGGCGGATCGGAGCCATAGGGCCTGAGAAAAAGGCATTTAAAGTTCTACCCCAAGTTGTTACACCAATAAAAACGATGAACTTTTTCCAATGTTTCTTTTACCAAGTTATTTATTGTTTACCGAATTTTTGGTTTATTTACCATGGATATGATCAAGAAACAAAAATTATAGATGATTTAGTGCCATAGGGCCATAGTAATGACCAACCCCAAGTTTGAAAAAGTGGTAAATCGACCGAACCCAAGCGTTTAAAACGATGAAATTTTAAAAAATTCTGTTTTTCGTGTGTTTTTTTCTTGATTTGTGTACAGACCATGATTCTTAGTAAGACTTAAAAATTTCCGGCGGATCGGAGCCATAGGGCCTGAGAAAAGGGCATTTAAAGTTCTACCCAAGTTGTTACACCAATAAAAACGATGATCTTTTTCCAATGTTGCTTTTTACCAAGTTATTTATTGTTTACCGTATTTTTGGTTTATTTACCATGGATATGATCAAGAAACAAAAATTATAGATGATTTAGTGCCATAGGGCCATAGTAATGACCAACCCCAAGTTTGAAAAAGTGATAAATCGACCGAACCCAAGCGTTAAAACGATGAAACTTTTTACCAATATCTTTATTGTTTACCGTACAGAACATGGTTTTGATCAAGAATCCATAACTTCAGTTGATTCGGTGCCATAGTGCCATAGTTATGACCGACCCCAAGTTTGAAAAAGTAATAAAACGACCGAACCCAAGCGTTAAAACGACGAACTTTAAAAATTCTGTTTTATATATTTTTTTTCTTGATTCGTGTACAGACCATGACTCTTAGTTAGACTCCAAAATTTCCGTCGGATCGGAGCCATAGGGCCTGAGAAAAAGGCATTTAAAGTTCTACCCCAAGTTGTTACACCAATAAAAACGATGAACTTTTTCCAATGTTGCTTTTACGAAGTTATTTATTGTTTACCGTATTTTTGGTTTATTTACCATGGATATGATCAAGAAACAAAAATTATAGATGATTTAGTGCCATAGGGCCATAGTAATGACCAACCCCAAGTTTGAAAAAGTGATAAATCGACCGAACCCAAGCGTTTAAAACGATGAAATTTTAAAAAATTCTGTTTTTCGTGTGTTTTTCTTGATTCGTGTACAGACCATGATTCTTAGTAAGACTCAAAAATTTCCGGCGGATCGGAGCCATAGGGCCTGAGAAAAAGGCATTTAAAGTTCTACCCCAAGTTGTTACACCAATAAAAACGATGAACTTTTTCCAATGTTTCTTTTACCAAGTTATTTATTGTTTACCGTATTTTTGGTTTATTTACCATGGATATGATCAAGAAACAAAAATTATAGATGATTTAGTGCCATAGGGCCATAGTAATGACCAACCCCAAGTTTGAAAAAGTGATAAATCGACCGAACCCAAGCGTTTAAAACGATGAAATTTTAAAAAATTCTGTTTTTCGTGTGTTTTTCTTGATTCGTGTACAGACCATGATTCTTAGTAAGACTCAAAAATTTCCGGCGGATCGGAGCCATAGGGCCTGAGAAAAAGGCATTTAAAGTTCTACCCCAAGTTGTTACACCAATAAAAACGATGAACTTTTTCCAATGTTTCTTTTACCAAGTTATTTATTGTTTACCGAATTTTTGGTTTATTTACCATGGATATGATCAAGAAACAAAAATTATAGATGATTTAGTGCCATAGGGCCATAGTAATGACCAACCCCAAGTTTGAAAAAGTGGTAAATCGACCGAACCCAAGCGTTTAAAACGATGAAATTTTAAAAAATTCTGTTTTTCGTGTGTTTTTTTCTTGATTTGTGTACAGACCATGATTCTTAGTAAGACTTAAAAATTTCCGGCGGATCGGAGCCATAGGGCCTGAGAAAAGGGCATTTAAAGTTCTACCCAAGTTGTTACACCAATAAAAACGATGATCTTTTTCCAATGTTGCTTTTTACCAATTTATTAAATGTTTACCCTATTTTTGGTTTATTTACCATGGTTATGATCAAGAATCAAAAATTATAGATGATTTAGTGCCATAGGGCCATAGTAATGACCAACCCCAAGTTTGAAAAAGTGATAAATCGACCGAACCCAAGCGTTAAAACGATGAAACTTTTTACCAATATCTTTATTGTTTACCGTACAGAACATGGTTTTGATCAAGAATCCATAACTTCAGTTGATTCGGTGCCATAGTGCCATAGTTATGACCGACCCCAAGTTTGAAAAAGTAATAAAACGACCGAACCCAAGCGTCAAAACGACGAACTTTAAAAATTCTGTTTTATATATTTTTTTTTCTTGATTCGTGTACAGACCATGACTCTTAGTTAGACTCCAAAATTTCCGTCGGATCGGAGCCATAGGGCCTGAGAAAAAGGCATTTAAAGTTCTACCCCAAGTTGTTACACCAATAAAAACGATGAACTTTTTCCAATGTTGCTTTTACCAAGTTATTTATTGTTTACCGTATTTTTGGTTTATTTACCATGGATATGATCAAGAAACAAAAATTATAGATGATTTAGTGCCATAGGGCCATAGTAATGACCAACCCCAAGTTTGAAAAAGTGATAAATCGACCGAACCCAAGCGTTTAAAACGATGAAATTTTAAAAAATTCTGTTTTTCGTGTGTTTTTCTTGATTCGTGTACAGACCATGATTCTTAGTAAGACTCAAAAATTTCCGGCGGATCGGAGCCATAGGGCCTGAGAAAAAGGCATTTAAAGTTCTACCCCAAGTTGTTACACCAATAAAAACGATGAACTTTTTCCAATGTTTCTTTTACCAAGTTATTTATTGTTTACCGAATTTTTGGTTTATTTACCATGGATATGATCAAGAAACAAAAATTATAGATGATTTAGTGCCATAGGGCCATAGTAATGACCAACCCCAAGTTTGAAAAAGTGGTAAATCGACCGAACCCAAGCGTTTAAAACGATGAAATTTTAAAAAATTCTGTTTTTCGTGTGTTTTTCTTGATTCGTGTACAGACCATGATTCTTAGTAAGACTCAAAAATTTCCGGCGGATCGGAGCCATAGGGCCTGAGAAAAAGGCATTTAAAGTTCTACCCCAAGTTGTTACACCAATAAAAACGATGAACTTTTTCCAATGTTGCTTTTACCAAGTTATTTATTGTTTACCGTATTTTTGGTTTATTTACCATGGATATGATCTAGAAACAAAAATTATAGATGATTAAGTGCCATAGGGCCATAGTAATGACCAACCTTAAGTTTGAAAAAGTGATAAATCGACCGAACCCAAGCGTTTAAAACGATGAAATTTTAAAAAATTCTGTTTTTCGTGTGTTTTTCTTGATTCGTGTACAGACCATGATTCTTAGTAAGACTCAAAAATTTCCGGCGGATCGGAGCCATAGGGCCTGAGAAAAAGGCATTTAAAGTTCTACCCCAAGTTGTTACACCAATAAAAACGATGATCTTTTTCCAATGTTGCTTTTTACCAATTTATTAAATGTTTACCCTATTTTTGGTTTATTTACCATGGTTATGATCAAGAATCAAAAATTATAGATGATTTAGTGCCATAGGGCCATAGTAATGACCAACCCCAAGTTTGAAAAAGTGATAAATCGACCGAACCCAAGCGTTAAAACGATGAAACTTTTTACCAATATCTTTATTGTTTACCGTACAGAACATGGTTTTGATCAAGAATCCATAACTTCAGTTGATTCGGTGCCAAAGTGCCTTAGTTATGACCGACCCCAAGTTTGAAAAAGTAATAAAACGACCGAACCCAAGCGTCAAAACGACGAACTTTAAAAATTCTGTTTTATATATTTTTTTTCTTGATTCGTGTACAGACCATGACTCTTAGTTAGACTCCAAAATTTCCGTCGGATCGGAGCCATAGGGCCTGAGAAAAAGGCAATTAAAGTTCTACCCCAAGTTGTTACACCAATAAAAACGATGAACTTTTTCCAATGTTGCTTTTACCAAGTTATTTATTGTTTACCGTATTTTTGGTTTATTTACCATGGATATGATCAAGAAACAAAAATTATAGATGATTTAGTGCCATAGGGCCATAGTAATGACCAACCCCAAGTTTGAAAAAGTGATAAATCGACCGAACCCAAGCGTTTAAAACGATGAAATTTTAAAAAATTCTGTTTTTCGTGTGTTTTTCTTGATTCGTGTACAGACCATGATTCTTAGTAAGACTCAAAAATTTCCGGCGGATCGGAGCCATAGGGCCTGAGAAAAAGGCATTTAAAGTTCTACCCCAAGTTGTTACACCAATAAAAACGATGAACTTTTTCCAATGTTTCTTTTACCAAGTTATTTATTGTTTACCGTATTTTTGGTTTATTTACCATGGATATGATCAAGAAACAAAAATTATAGATGATTTAGTGCCATAGGGCCATAGTAATGACCAACCCCAAGTTTGAAAAAGTGATAAATCGACCGAACCCAAGCGTTTAAAACGATGAAATTTTAAAAAATTCTGTTTTTCGTGTGTTTTTCTTGATTCGTGTACAGACCATGATTCTTAGTAAGACTCAAAAATTTCCGGCGGATCGGAGCCATAGGGCCTGAGAAAAAGGCATTTAAAGTTCTACCCCAAGTTGTTACACCAATAAAAACGATGAACTTTTTCCAATGTTTCTTTTACCAAGTTATTTATTGTTTACCGAATTTTTGGTTTATTTACCATGGATATGATCAAGAAACAAAAATTATAGATGATTTAGTGCCATAGGGCCATAGTAATGACCAACCCCAAGTTTGAAAAAGTGGTAAATCGACCGAACCCAAGCGTTTAAAACGATGAAATTTTAAAAAATTCTGTTTTTCGTGTGTTTTTTTCTTGATTTGTGTACAGACCATGATTCTTAATAAGACTTAAAAATTTCCGGCGGATCGGAGCCATAGGGCCTGAGAAAAGGGCATTTAAAGTTCTACCCAAGTTGTTACACCAATAAAAACGATGATCTTTTTCCAATGTTGCTTTTTACCAATTTATTAAATGTTTACCCTATTTTTGGTTTATTTACCATGGTTATGATCAAGAATCAAAAATTATAGATGATTTAGTGCCATAGGGCCATAGTAATGACCAACCCCAAGTTTGAAAAAGTGATAAATCGACCGAACCCAAGCGTTAAAACGATGAAACTTTTTACCAATATCTTTATTGTTTACCGTACAGAACATGGTTTTGATCAAGAATCCATAACTTCAGTTGATTCAGTGCCATAGTGCCATAGTTATGACCGACCCCAAGTTTGAAAAAGTAATAAAACGACCGAACCCAAGCGTCAAAACGACGAACTTTAAAAATTCTGTTTTATATATTTTTTTTCTTGATTCGTGTACAGACCATGACTCTTAGTTAGACTCCAAAATTTCCGTCGGATCGGAGCCATAGGGCCTGAGAAAAAGGCATTTAAAGTTCTACCCCAAGTTGTTACACCAATAAAAACGATGAACTTTTTCCAATGTTGCTTTTACCAAGTTATTTATTGTTTACCGTATTTTTGGTTTATTTACCATGGATATGATCAAGAAACAAAAATTATAGATGATTTAGTGCCATAGGGCCATAGTAATGACCAACCCCAAGTTTGAAAAAGTGATAAATCGACCGAACCCAAGCGTTTAAAACGATGAAATTTTAAAAAATTCTGTTTTTCGTGTGTTTTTCTTGATTCGTGTACAGACCATGATTCTTAGTAAGACTCAAAAATTTCCGGCGGATCGGAGCCATAGGGCCTGAGAAAAAGGCATTTAAAGTTCTACCCCAAGTTGTTACACCAATAAAAACGATGAACTTTTTCCAATGTTTCTTTTACCAAGTTATTTATTGTTTACCGAATTTTTGGTTTATTTACCATGGATATGATCAAGAAACAAAAATTATAGATGATTTAGTGCCATAGGGCCATAGTAATGACCAACCCCAAGTTTGAAAAAGTGGTAAATCGACCGAACCCAAGCGTTTAAAACGATGAAATTTTAAAAAATTCTGTTTTTCGTGTGTTTTTTTCTTGATTTGTGTACAGACCATGATTCTTAGTAAGACTTAAAAATTTCCGGCGGATCGGAGCCATAGGGCCTGAGAAAAGGGCATTTAAAGTTCTACCCAAGTTGTTACACCAATAAAAACGATGATCTTTTTCCAATGTTGCTTTTTACCAATTTATTAAATGTTTACCCTATTTTTGGTTTATTTACCATGGTTATGATCAAGAATCAAAAATTATAGATGATTTAGTGCCATAGGGCCATAGTAATGACCAACCCCAAGTTTGAAAAAGTGATAAATCGACCGAACCCGAGCGTTAAAACGATGAAACTTTTTACCAATATCTTTATTGTTTACCGTACAGAACATGGTTTTGATCAAGAATCCATAACTTCAGTTGATTCGGTGCCATAGTGCCATAGTTATGACCGACCCCAAGTTTGAAAAAGTAATAAAACGACCGAACCCAAGCGTCAAAACGACGAACTTTAAAAATTCTGTTTTATATATTTTTTTTTCTTGATTCGTGTACAGACCATGACTCTTAGTTAGACTCCAAAATTTCCGTCGGATCGGAGCCATAGGGCCTGAGAAAAAGGCATTTAAAGTTCTACCCCAAGTTGTTACACCAATAAAAACGATGAACTTTTTCCAATGTTGCTTTTACCAAGTTATTTATTGTTTACCGTATTTTTGGTTTATTTACCATGGATATGATCAAGAAACAAAAATTATAGATGATTTAGTGCCATAGGGCCATAGTTATGACCAACCCCAAGTTTGAAAAAGTGATAAATCGACCGAACCCAAGCGTTTAAAACGATGAAATTTTAAAAAATTCTGTTTTTCGTGTGTTTTTCTTGATTCGTGTACAGACCATGATTCTTAGTAAGACTCAAAAATTTCCGGCGGATCGGAGCCATAAGGCCTGAGAAAAAGGCATTTAAAGTTCTACCCCAAGTTGTTACACCAATAAAAACGATGAACTTTTTCCAATGTTTCTTTTACCAAGTTATTTATTGTTTACCGTATTTTTGGTTTATTTACCATGGATATGATCAAGAAACAAAAATTTTAATTAATTTAGTGCCATAGGGCCATAGTAATGACCAACCCCAAGTTTGAAAAAGTGATAAATCGACCGAACCCAAGCGTTTAAAACGATGAAATTTTAAAAAATTCTGTTTTTCGTGTGTTTTTCTTGATTCGTGTACAGACCATGATACTTAGTAAGACTCAAAAATTTCCGGCGGATCGGAGCCATAGGGCCTGAGAAAAAGGCATTTAAAGTTCTACCCCAAGTTGTTACACCAATAAAAACGATGAACTTTTTCCAATGTTTCTTTTACCAAGTTATTTATTGTTTACCGAATTTTTGGTTTATTTACCATGGATATGATCAAGAAACAAAAATTATAGATGATTTAGTGCCATAGGGCCATAGTAATGACCAACCCCAAGTTTGAAAAAGTGGTAAATCGACCGAACCCAAGCGTTTAAAACGATGAAATTTTAAAAAATTCTGTTTTTCGTGTGTTTTTTTCTTGATTTGTGTACAGACCATGATTCTTAGTAAGACTTAAAAATTTCCGGCGGATCGGAGCCATAGGGCCTGAGAAAAGGGCATTTAAAGTTCTACCCAAGTTGTTACACCAATAAAAACGATGATCTTTTTCCAATGTTGCTTTTTACCAAGTTATTTATTGTTTACCGTATTTTTGGTTTATTTACCATGGATATGATCAAGAAACAAAAATTATAGATGATTTAGTGCCATAGGGCCATAGTAATGACCAACCCCAAGTTTGAAAAAGTGATAAATCGACCGAACCCAAGCGTTAAAACGATGAAACTTTTTACCAATATCTTTATTGTTTACCGTACAGAACATGGTTTTGATCAAGAATCCATAACTTCAGTTGATTCGGTGCCATAGTGCCATAGTTATGACCGACCCCAAGTTTGAAAAAGTAATAAATCGACCGAACCCAAGCGTCAAAACGACGAACTTTAAAAATTCTGTTTTATATATTTTTTTTCTTGATTCGTGTACAGACCATGACTCTTAGTTAGACTCCAAAATTTCCGTCGGATCGGAGCCATAGGGCCTGAGAAAAAGGCATTTAAAGTTCTACCCCATGTTGTTACACCAATAAAAACGATGAACTTTTTCCAATGTTGCTTTTACCAAGTTATTTATTGTTTACCGTATTTTTGGTTTATTTACCATGGATATGATCAAGAAACAAAAATTATAGATGATTAAGTGCCATAGGGCCATAGTAATGACCAACCCCAAGTTTGAAAAAGTGATAAATCGACCGAACCCAAGCGTTTAAAACGATGAAATTTTAAAAAATTCTGTTTTTCGTGTGTTTTTCTTGATTCGTGTACAGACCATGATTCTTAGTAAGACTCAAAAATTTCCGGCGGATCGGAGCCATAGGGCCTGAGAAAAAGGCATTTAAAGTTCTACCCCAAGTTGTTACACCAATAAAAACGATGATCTTTTTCCAATGTTGCTTTTTACCAATTTATTAAATGTTTACCCTATTTTTGGTTTATTTACCATGGATATGATCAAGAAACAAAAATTTTAATTAATTTAGTGCCATAGGGCCATAGTAATGACCAACCCCAAGTTTGAAAAAGTGATAAATCGACCGAACCCAAGCGTTTAAAACGATGAAATTTTAAAAAATTCTGTTTTTCGTGTGTTTTTTTCTTGATTTGTGTACAGACCATGATTTTTAGTAAGACTCAAAAATTTCCGGCGGATCGGAGCCATAGGGCCTGAGAAAAGGGCATTTAAAGTTCTACCCAAGTTGTTACACCAATAAAAACGATGATCTTTTTCCAATGTTGCTTTTTACCAATTTATTAAATGTTTACCCTATTTTTGGTTTATTTACCATGGTTATGATCAAGAATCAAAAATTATAGATGATTTAGTGCCATAGGGCCATAGTAATGACCAACCCCAAGTTTGAAAAAGTGATAAATCGACCGAACCCAAGCGTTAAAACGATGAAACTTTTTACCAATATCTTTATTGTTTACCGTACAGAACATGGTTTTGATCAAGAATCCATAACTTCAGTTGATTCGGTGCCATAGTGCCATAGTTATGACCGACCCCAAGTTTGAAAAAGTAATAAAACGACCGAACCCAAGCGTTAAAACGACGAACTTTAAAAATTCTGTTTTATATATTTTTTTTCTTGATTCGTGTACAGACCATGACTCTTAGTTAGACTCCAAAATTTCCGTCGGATCGGAGCCATAGGGCCTGAGAAAAAGGCATTTAAAGTTCTACCCCAAGTTGTTACACCAATAAAAACGATGAACTTTTTCCAATGTTGCTTTTACGAAGTTATTTATTGTTTACCGTATTTTTGGTTTATTTACCATGGATATGATCAAGAAACAAAAATTATAGATGATTTAGTGCCATAGGGCCATAGTAATGACCAACCCCAAGTTTGAAAAAGTGATAAATCGACCGAACCCAAGCGTTTAAAACGATGAAATTTTAAAAAATTCTGTTTTTCGTGTGTTTTTTTCTTGATATGTGTACAGACCATGATTCTTAGTAAGACTCACAAATTTCCGGCGGATCGGAGCCATAGGGCCTGAGAAAAAGGCATTTAAAGTTCTACCCCAAGTTGTTACACCAATAAAAACGATGAACTTTTTCCAATGTTTCTTTTACCAAGTTATTTATTGTTTACCGTATTTTTGGTTTATTTACCATGGATATGATCAAGAAACAAAAATTATAGATGATTTAGTGCCATAGGGCCATAGTAATGACCAACCCCAAGTTTGAAAAAGTGATAAATCGACCGAACCCAAGCGTTTAAAACGATGAAATTTTAAAAAATTCTGTTTTTCGTGTGTTTTTTTCTTGATTTGTGTACAGACCATGATTCTTAGTAAGACTCAAAAATTTCCGGCGGATCGGAGCCATAGGGCCTGAGAAAAGGGCATTTAAAGTTCTACCCAAGTTGTTACACCAATAAAAACGATGATCTTTTTCCAATGTTGCTTTTTACCAATTTATTAAATGTTTACCCTATTTTTGGTTTATTTACCATAGTTATGATCAAGAATCAAAAATTATAGATGATTTAGTGCCATAGGGCCATAGTAATGACCAACCCCAAGTTTGAAAAAGTGATAAATCGACCGAACCCAAGCGTTAAAACGATGAAACTTTTTACCAATATCTTTATTGTTTACCGTACAGAACATGGTTTTGATCAAGAATCCATAACTTCAGTTGATTCGGTGCCATAGTGCCATAGTTATGACCGACCCCAAGTTTGAAAAAGTAATAAAACGACCGAACCCAAGCGTTAAAACGACGAACTTTAAAAATTCTGTTTTATATATTTTTTTTCTTGATTCGTGTACAGACCATGACTCTTAGTTTTTACTCTTAGACTCCAAAATTTCCGTCGGATCGGAGCCATAGGGCCTGAGAAAAAGGCATTTAAAGTTCTACCCCAAGTTGTTACACCAATAAAAACGATGAACTTTTTCCAATGTTGCTTTTACGAAGTTATTTATTGTTTACCGTATTTTTGGTTTATTTACCATGGATATGATCAAGAAACAAAAATTATAGATGATTTAGTGCCATAGGGCCATAGTAATGACCAACCCCAAGTTTGAAAAAGTGATAAATCGACCGAACCCAAGCGTTTAAAACGATGAAATTTTAAAAAATTCTGTTTTTCGTGTGTTTTTCTTGATTCGTGTACAGACCATGATTCTTAGTAAGACTCAAAAATTTCCGGCGGATCGGAGCCATAGGGCCTGAGAAAAAGGCATTTAAAGTTCTACCCCAAGTTGTTACACCAATAAAAACGATGAACTTTTTCCAATGTTTCTTTTACCAAGTTATTTATTGTTTACCGTATTTTTGGTTTATTTACCATGGATATGATCAAGAAACAAAAATTATAGATGATTTAGTGCCATAGGGCCATAGTAATGACCAACCCCAAGTTTGAAAAAGTGATAAATCGACCGAACCCAAGCGTTTAAAACGATGAAATTTTAAAAAATTCTGTTTTTCGTGTGTTTTTCTTGATTCGTGTACAGACCATGATTCTTAGTAAGACTCAAAAATTTCCGGCGGATCGGAGCCATAGGGCCTGAGAAAAAGGCATTTAAAGTTCTACCCCAAGTTGTTACACCAATAAAAACGATGAACTTTTTCCAATGTTTCTTTTACCAAGTTATTTATTGTTTACCGAATTTTTGGTTTATTTACCATGGATATGATCAAGAAACAAAAATTATAGATGATTTAGTGCCATAGGGCCATAGTAATGACCAACCCCAAGTTTGAAAAAGTGGTAAATCGACCGAACCCAAGCGTTTAAAACGATGAAATTTTAAAAAATTCTGTTTTTCGTGTGTTTTTTTCTTGATTTGTGTACAGACCATGATTCTTAGTAAGACTTAAAAATTTCCGGCGGATCGGAGCCATAGGGCCTGAGAAAAGGGCATTTAAAGTTCTACCCAAGTTGTTACACCAATAAAAACGATGATCTTTTTCCAATGTTGCTTTTTACCAATTTATTAAATGTTTACCCTATTTTTGGTTTATTTACCATGGTTATGATCAAGAATCAAAAATTATAGATGATTTAGTGCCATAGGGCCATAGTAATGACCAACCCCAAGTTTGAAAAAGTGATAAATCGACCGAACCCAAGCGTTAAAACGATGAAACTTTTTACCAATATCTTTATTGTTTACCGTACAGAACATGGTTTTGATCAAGAATCCATAACTTCAGTTGATTCGGTGCCATAGTGCCATAGTTATGACCGACCCCAAGTTTGAAAAAGTAATAAAACGACCGAACCCAAGCGTCAAAACGACGAACTTTAAAAATTCTGTTTTATATATTTTTTTTTCTTGA
Source organism: Limnephilus marmoratus (assembly GCA_917880885.1). Lineage (NCBI taxonomy): Eukaryota > Metazoa > Arthropoda > Insecta > Trichoptera > Limnephilidae > Limnephilus > Limnephilus marmoratus. The sequence continues at coordinate 13,196,215 of OU862926.1, forward strand.
TTCGTGTACAGACCATGACTCTTAGTTAGACTCCAAAATTTCCGTCGGATCGGAGCCATAGGGCCTGAGAAAAAGGCATTTAAAGTTCTACCCCAAGTTGTTACACCAATAAAAACGATGAACTTTTTCCAATGTTGCTTTTACCAAGTTATTTATTGTTTACCGTATTTTTGGTTTATTTACCATGGATATGATCAAGAAACAAAAATTATAGATGATTAAGTGCCATAGGGCCATAGTAATGACCAACCCCAAGTTTGAAAAAGTGATAAATCGACCGAACCCAAGCGTTTAAAACGATGAAATTTTAAAAAATTCTGTTTTTCGTGTGTTTTTCTTGATTCGTGTACAGACCATGATTCTTAGTAAGACTCAAAAATTTCCGGCGGATCGGAGCCATAGGGCCTGAGAAAAAGGCATTTAAAGTTCTACCCCAAGTTGTTACACCAATAAAAACGATGAACTTTTTCCAATGTTTCTTTTACCAAGTTATTTATTGTTTACCGAATTTTTGGTTTATTTACCATGGATATGATCAAGAAACAAAAATTATAGATGATTTAGTGCCATAGGGCCATAGTAATGACCAACCCCAAGTTTGAAAAAGTGATAAATCGACCGAACCCAAGCGTTTAAAACGATGAAATTTTAAAAAATTCTGTTTTTCGTGTGTTTTTTTCTTGATTTGTGTACAGACCATGATTTTTAGTAAGACTCAAAAATTTCCGGCGGATCGGAGCCATAGGGCCTGAGAAAAGGGCATTTAAAGTTCTACCCAAGTTGTTACACCAATAAAAACGATGATCTTTTTCCAATGTTGCTTTTTACCAATTTATTAAATGTTTACCCTATTTTTGGTTTATTTACCATGGTTATGATCAAGAATCAAAAATTATAGATGATTTAGTGCCATAGGGCCATAGTAATGACCAACCCCAAGTTTGAAAAAGTGATAAATCGACCGAACCCAAGCGTTTAAAACGATGAAATTTTAAAAAATTCTGTTTTTCGTGTGTTTTTTTCTTGATTTGTGTACAGACCATGATTTTTAGTAAGACTCAAAAATTTCCGGCGGATCGGAGCCATAGGGCCTGAGAAAAGGGCATTTAAAGTTCTACCCAAGTTGTTACACCAATAAAAACGATGATCTTTTTCCAATGTTGCTTTTTACCAATTTATTAAATGTTTACCCTATTTTTGGTTTATTTACCATGGTTATGATCAAGAATCAAAAATTATAGATGATTTAGTGCCATAGGGCCATAGTAATGACCAACCCCAAGTTTGAAAAAGTGATAAATCGACCGAACCCAAGCGTTTAAAACGATGAAATTTTAAAAAATTCTGTTTTTCGTGTGTTTTTCTTGATTCGTGTACAGACCATGATTCTTAGTAAGACTCAAAAATTTCCGGCGGATCGGAGCCATAGGGCCTGAGAAAAAGGCATTTAAAGTTCTACCCCAAGTTGTTACACCAATAAAAACGATGAACTTTTTCCAATGTTTCTTTTACCAAGTTATTTATTGTTTACCGTATTTTTGGTTTATTTACCATGGATATGATCAAGAAACAAAAATTATAGATGATTTAGTGCCATAGGGCCATAGTAATGACCAATCCCAAGTTTGAAAAAGTGATAAATCGACCGAACCCAAGCGTTTAAAACGATGAAATTTTAAAAAATTCTGTTTTTCGTGTGTTTTTCTTGATTCGTGTACAGACCATGATTCTTAGTAAGACTCAAAAATTTCCGGCGGATCGGAGCCATAGGGCCTGAGAAAAAGGCATTTAAAGTTCTACCCCAAGTTGTTACACCAATAAAAACGATGAACTTTTTCCAATGTTTCTTTTACCAAGTTATTTATTGTTTACCGAATTTTTGGTTTATTTACCATGGATATGATCAAGAAACAAAAATTATAGATGATTTAGTGCCATAGGGCCATAGTAATGACCAACCCCAAGTTTGAAAAAGTGGTAAATCGACCGAACCCAAGCGTTTAAAACGATGAAATTTTAAAAAATTCTGTTTTTCGTGTGTTTTTTTTCTTGATTTGTGTACAGACCATGATTCTTAGTAAGACTTAAAAATTTCCGGCGGATCGGAGCCATAGGGCCTGAGAAAAGGGCATTTAAAGTTCTACCCAAGTTGTTACACCAATAAAAACGATGATCTTTTTCCAATGTTGCTTTTTACCAAGTTATTTATTGTTTACCGTATTTTTGGTTTATTTACCATGGATATGATCAAGAAACAAAAATTATAGATGATTTAGTGCCATAGGGCCATAGTAATGACCAACCCCAAGTTTGAAAAAGTGATAAATCGACCGAACCCAAGCGTTAAAACGATGAAACTTTTTACCAATATCTTTATTGTTTACCGTACAGAACATGGTTTTGATCAAGAATCCATAACTTCAGTTGATTCGGTGCCATAGTGCCATAGTTATGACCGACTCCAAGTTTGAAAAAGTAATAAAACGACCGAACCCAAGCGTTAAAACGACGAACTTTAAAAATTCTGTTTTATATATTTTTTTTCTTGATTCGTGTACAGACCATGACTCTTAGTTAGACTCCAAAATTTCCGTCGGATCGGAGCCATAGGGCCTGAGAAAAAGGCATTTAAAGTTCTACCCCAAGTTGTTACACCAATAAAAACGATGAACTTTTTCCAATGTTTCTTTTACCAAGTTATTATTGTTTACCGTATTTTTGGTTTATTTACCATGGATATGATCAAGAAACAAAAATTTTAATTAATTTAGTGCCATAGGGCCATAGTAATGACCAACCCCAAGTTTGAAAAAGTGATAAATCGACCGAACCCAAGCGTTTAAAACGATGAAATTTTAAAAAATTCTGTTTTTCGTGTGTTTTTTTCTTGATTTGTGTACAGACCATGATTTTTAGTAAGACTCAAAAATTTCCGGCGGATCGGAGCCATAGGGCCTGAGAAAAGGGCATTTAAAGTTCTACCCAAGTTGTTACACCAATAAAAACGATGATCTTTTTCCAATGTTGCTTTTTACCAATTTATTAAATGTTTACCCTATTTTTGGTTTATTTACCATGGTTATGATCAAGAATCAAAAATTATAGATGATTTAGTGCCATAGGGCCATAGTAATGACCAACCTAAAGTTTGAAAAAGTGATAAATCGACCGAACCCAAGCGTTAAAACGATGAAACTTTTTTACCAATATCTTTATTGTTTACCCTACAGAACATGGTTTTGATCAAGAATCCATAACTTCAGTTGATTCGGTGCCATAGTGCCATAGTTATGACCGACCCCAAGTTTGAAAAAGTAATAAAACGACCGAACCCAAGCGTTAAAACGACGAACTTTAAAAATTCTGTTTTATATATTTTTTTTTCTTGATTCGTGTACAGACCATGACTCTTAGTTAGACTACAAAATTTCCGTCGGATCGGAGCCATAGGGCCTGAGAAAAAGGCAATTAAAGTTCTACCCCAAGTTGTTACACCAATAAAAACGATGAACTTTTTCCAATGTTGCTTTTACCAAGTTATTTATTGTTTACCGTATTTTTGGTTTATTTACCATGGATATGATCAAGAAACAAAAATTATAGATGATTTAGTGCCATAGGGCCATAGTAATGACCAACCCCAAGTTTGAAAAAGTGATAAATCGACCGAACCCAAGCGTTTAAAACGATGAAATTTTAAAAAATTCTGTTTTTCGTGTGTTTTTCTTGATTCGTGTACAGACCATGATTCTTAGTAAGACTCAAAAATTTCCGGCGGATCGGAGCCATAGGGCCTGAGAAAAAGGCATTTAAAGTTCTACCCCAAGTTGTTACACCAATAAAAACGATGAACTTTTTCCAATGTTTCTTTTACCAAGTTATTTATTGTTTACCGTATTTTTGGTTTATTTACCATGGATATGATCAAGAAACAAAAATTATAAATGATTTAGTGCCATAGGGCCATAGTCATGACCAACCCCAAGTTTGAAAAAGTGATAAATCGACCGAACCCAAGCGTTTAAAACGATGAAATTTTAAAAAATTCTGTTTTTCGTGTGTTTTTCTTGATTCGTGTACAGACCATGATTCTTAGTAAGACTCAAAAATTTCCGGCGGATCGGAGCCATAGGGCCTGAGAAAAAGGCATTTAAAGTTCTACCCCAAGTTTTACACCAATAAAAACGATGAACTTTTTCCAATGTTTCTTTTACCAAGTTATTTATTGTTTACCGAATTTTTGGTTTATTTACCATGGATATGATCAAGAAACAAAAATTATAGATGATTTAGTGCCATAGGGCCATAGTAATGACCAACCCCAAGTTTGAAAAAGTGGTAAATCGACCGAACCCAAGCGTTTAAAACGATGAAATTTTAAAAAATTCTGTTTTTCGTGTGTTTTTTTCTTGATTTGTGTACAGACCATGATTCTTAGTAAGACTTAAAAATTTCCGGCGGATCGGAGCCATAGGGCCTGAGAAAAGGGCATTTAAAGTTCTACCCAAGTTGTTACACCAATAAAAACGATGATCTTTTTCCAATGTTGCTTTTTACCAATTTATTAAATGTTTACCCTATTTTTGGTTTATTTACCATGGTTATGATCAAGAATCAAAAATTATAGATGATTTAGTGCCATAGGGCCATAGTAATGACCAACCCCAAGTTTGAAAAAGTGATAAATCGACCGAACCCAAGCGTTAAAACGATGAAACTTTTTACCAATATCTTTATTGTTTACCGTACAGAACATGGTTTTGATCAAGAATCCATAACTTCAGTTGATTCGGTGCCAAAGTGCCTTAGTTATGACCGACCCCAAGTTTGAAAAAGTAATAAAACGACCGAACCCAAGCGTCAAAACGACGAACTTTAAAAATTCTGTTTTATATATTTTTTTTCTTGATTCGTGTACAGACCATGACTCTTAGTTAGACTCCAAAATTTCCGTCGGATCGGAGCCATAGGGCCTGAGAAAAAGGCAATTAAAGTTCTACCCCAAGTTGTTACACCAATAAAAACGATGAACTTTTTCCAATGTTGCTTTTACCAAGTTATTTATTGTTTACCGTATTTTTGGTTTATTTACCATGGATATGATCAAGAAACAAAAATTATAGATGATTTAGTGCCATAGGGCCATAGTAATGACCAACCCCAAGTTTGAAAAAGTGATAAATCGACCGAACCCAAGCGTTTAAAACGATGAAATTTTAAAAAATTCTGTTTTTCGTGTTTTTTTCTTGATTCGTGTACAGACCATGATTCTTAGTTAGACTCAAAAATTTCCGGCGGATCGGAGCCATAGGGCCTGAGAAAAAGGCATTTAAAGTTCTACCCCAAGTTGTTACACCAATAAAAACGATGAACTTTTTCCAATGTTTCTTTTACCAAGTTATTTATTGTTTACCGTATTTTTGGTTTATTTACCATGGATATGATCAAGAAACAAAAATTATAGATGATTTAGTGCCATAGGGCCATAGTAATGACCAACCCCAAGTTTGAAAAAGTGATAAATCGACCGAACCCAAGCGTTTAAAACGATGAAATTTTAAAAAATTCTGTTTTTCGTGTGTTTTTCTTGATTCGTGTACAGACCATGATTCTTAGTAAGACTCAAAAATTTCCGGCGGATCGGAGCCATAGGGCCTGAGAAAAAGGCATTTAAAGTTCTACCCCAAATTGTTACACCAATAAAAACGATGAACTTTTTCCAATGTTTCTTTTACCAAGTTATTTATTGTTTACCGAATTTTTGGTTTATTTACCATGGATATGATCAAGAAACAAAAATTATAGATGATTTAGTGCCATAGGGCCATAGTAATGACCAACCCCAAGTTTGAAAAAGTGGTAAATCGACCGAACCCAAGCGTTTAAAACGATGAAATTTTAAAAAATTCTGTTTTTCGTGTGTTTTTTTCTTGATTTGTGTACAGACCATGATTTTTAGTAAGACTCAAAAATTTCCGGCGGATCGGAGCCATAGGGCCTGAGAAAAGGGCATTTAAAGTTCTACCCAAGTTGTTACACCAATAAAAACGATGATCTTTTTCCAATGTTGCTTTTTACCAATTTATTAAATGTTTACCCTATTTTTGGTTTATTTACCATGGTTATGATCAAGAATCAAAAATTATAGATGATTTAGTGCCATAGGGCCATAGTAATGACCAACCCCAAGTTTGAAAAAGTGATAAATCGACCGAACCCAAGCGTTAAAACGATGAAACTTTTTTACCAATATCTTTATTGTTTACCGTACAGAACATGGTTTTGATCAAGAATCCATAACTTCAGTTGATTCGGTGCCATAGTGCCATAGTTATGACCGACCCCAAGTTTGAAAAAGTAATAAAACGACCGAACCCAAGCGTTAAAACGACGAACTTTAAAAAATCTGTTTTATATATTTTTTTTTCTTGATTCGTGTACAGACCATGACTCTTAGTTAGACTCCAAAATTTCCGTCGGATCGGAGCCATAGGGCCTGAGAAAAAGGCAATTAAAGTTCTACCCCAAGTTGTTACACCAATAAAAACGATGAACTTTTTCCAATGTTGCTTTTACCAAGTTATTTATTGTTTACCGTATTTTTGGTTTATTTACCATGGATATGATCAAGAAACAAAAATTATAGATGATTTAGTGCCATAGGGCCATAGTAATGACCAACCCCAAGTTTGAAAAAGTGATAAATCGACCGAACCCAAGCGTTTAAAACGATGAAATTTTAAAAAATTCTGTTTTTCGTGTGTTTTTCTTGATTCGTGTACAGACCATGATTCTTAGTAAGACTCAAAAATTTCCGGCGGATCGGAGCCATAGGGCCTGAGAAAAAGGCATTTAAAGTTCTACCCCAAGTTGTTACACCAATAAAAACGATGAACTTTTTTCCAATGTTTCTTTTACCAAGTTATTATTGTTTACCGTATTTTTGGTATATTTACCATGGATATGATCAAGAAACAAAAATTTTAATTAATTTAGTGCCATAGGGCCATAGTAATGACCAACCCCAAGTTTGAAAAAGTGATAAATCGACCGAACCCAAGCGTTTAAAACGATGAAATTTTAAAAAATTCTGTTTTTCGTGTGTTTTTTTCTTGATTTGTGTACAGACCATGATTTTTAGTAAGACTCAAAAATTTCCGGCGGATCGGAGCCATAGGGCCTGAGAAAAGGGCATTTAAAGTTCTACCCAAGTTGTTACACCAATAAAAACGATGATCTTTTTCCAATGTTGCTTTTTACCAATTTATTAAATGTTTACCCTATTTTTGGTTTATTTACCATGGTTATGATCAAGAATCAAAAATTATAGATGATTTAGTGCCATAGGGCCATAGTAATGACCAACCCCAAGTTTAAAAAAGAGATAAATCGACCGAACCCAAGCGTTAAAACGATGAAACTTTTTTACCAATATCTTTATTGTTTACCGTACAGAACATGGTTTTGATCAAGAATCCATAACTTCAGTTGATTCGGTGCCATAGTGCCATAGTTATGACCGACCCCAAGTTTGAAAAAGTAATAAAACGACCGAACCCAAGCGTTAAAACGACGAACTTTAAAAATTCTGTTTTATATATTTTTTTTTCTTGATTCGTGTACAGACCATGATTCTTAGTAAGACTCAAAAATTTCCGGCGGATCGGAGCCATAGGGCCTGAGAAAAAGGCATTTAAAGTTCTACCCCAAGTTGTTACACCAATAAAAACGATGAACTTTTTCCAATGTTTCTTTTACCAAGTTATTTATTGTTTACCGTATTTTTGGTTTATTTACCATGGATATGATCAAGAAACAAAAATTATAGATGATTTAGTGCCATAGGGCCATAGTAATGACCAACCCCAAGTTTGAAAAAGTGATAAATCGACCGAACCCAAGCGTTTAAAACGATGAAATTTTAAAAAATTCTGTTTTTCGTGTGTTTTTCTTGATTCGTGTACAGACCATGATTCTTAGTAAGACTCAAAAATTTCCGGCGGATCGGAGCCATAGGGCCTGAGAAAAAGGCATTTAAAGTTCTACCCCAAGTTGTTACACCAATAAAAACGATGAACTTTTTCCAATGTTTCTTTTACCAAGTTATTTATTGTTTACCGAATTTTTGGTTTATTTACCATGGATATGATCAAGAAACAAAAATTATAGATGATTTAGTGCCATAGGGCCATAGTAATGACCAACCCCAAGTTTGAAAAAGTGGTAAATCGACCGAACCCAAGCGTTTAAAACGATGAAATTTTAAAAAATTCTGTTTTTCGTGTGTTTTTTTCTTGATTTGTGTACAGACCATGATTCTTAGTAAGACTTAAAAATTTCCGGCGGATCGGAGCCATAGGGCCTGAGAAAAGGGCATTTAAAGTTCTACCCAAGTTGTTACACCAATAAAAACGATGATCTTTTTCCAATGTTGCTTTTTACCAAGTTATTTATTGTTTACCGTATTTTTGGTTTATTTACCATGGATATGATCAAGAAACAAAAATTATAGATGATTTAGTGCCATAGGGCCATAGTAATGACCAACCCCAAGTTTGAAAAAGTGATAAATCGACCGAACCCAAGCGTTAAAACGATGAAACTTTTTACCAATATCTTTATTGTTTACCGTACAGAACATGGTTTTGATCAAGAATCCATAACTTCAGTTGATTCGGTGCCATAGTGCCATAGTTATGACTGACCCCAAGTTTGAAAAAGTAATAAAACGACCGAACCCAAGCGTTAAAACGACGAACTTTAAAAATTCTGTTTTATATATTTTTTTTCTTGATTCGTGTACAGACCATGACTCTTAGTTAGACTCCAAAATTTCCGTCGGATCGGAGCCATAGGGCCTGAGAAAAAGGCATTTAAAGTTCTACCCCAAGTTGTTACACCAATAAAAACGATGAACTTTTTCCAATGTTGCTTTTACGAAGTTATTTATTGTTTACCGTATTTTTGGTTTATTTACCATGGATATGATCAAGAAACAAAAATTATAGATGATTTAGTGCCATAGGGCCATAGTAATGACCAACCCCAAGTTTGAAAAAGTGATAAATCGACCGAACCCAAGCGTTTAAAACGATGAAATTTTAAAAAATTCTGTTTTTCGTGTGTTTTTCTTGATTCGTGTACAGACCATGATTCTTAGTAAGACTCAAAAATTTCCGGCGGATCGGAGCCATAGGGCCTGAGAAAAAGGCATTTAAAGTTCTACCCCAAGTTGTTACACCAATAAAAACGATGAACTTTTTCCAATGTTTCTTTTACCAAGTTATTTATTGTTTACCGTATTTTTGGTTTATTTACCATGGATATGATCAAGAAACAAAAATTATAGATGATTTAGTGCCATAGGGCCATAGTAATGACCAACCCCAAGTTTGAAAAAGTGATAAATCGACCGAACCCAAGCGTTTAAAACGATGAAATTTTAAAAAATTCTGTTTTTCGTGTGTTTTTCTTGATTCGTGTACAGACCATGATTCTTAGTAAGACTCAAAAATTTCCGGCGGATCGGAGCCATAGGGCCTGAGAAAAAGGCATTTAAAGTTCTACCCCAAGTTGTTACACCAATAAAAACGATGAACTTTTTCCAATGTTTCTTTTACCAAGTTATTTATTGTTTACCGAATTTTTGGTTTATTTACCATGGATATGATCAAGAAACAAAAATTATAGATGATTTAGTGCCATAGGGCCATAGTAATGACCAACCCCAAGTTTGAAAAAGTGGTAAATCGACCGAACCCAAGCGTTTAAAACGATGAAATTTTAAAAAATTCTGTTTTTCGTGTGTTTTTTTCTTGATTTGTGTACAGACCATGATTCTTAGTAAGACTTAAAAATTTCCGGCGGATCGGAGCCATAGGGCCTGAGAAAAGGGCATTTAAAGTTCTACCCAAGTTGTTACACCAATAAAAACGATGATCTTTTTCCAATGTTGCTTTTTACCAATTTATTAAATGTTTACCCTATTTTTGGTTTATTTACCATGGTTATGATCAAGAATCAAAAATTATAGATGATTTAGTGCCATAGGGCCATAGTAATGACCAACCCCAAGTTTGAAAAAGTGATAAATCGACCGAACCCAAGCGTTAAAACGATGAAACTTTTTACCAATATCTTTATTGTTTACCGTACAGAACATGGTTTTGATCAAGAATCCATAACTTCAGTTGATTCGGTGCCATAGTGCCATAGTTATGACCGACCCCAAGTTTGAAAAAGTAATAAAACGACCGAACCCAAGCGTCAAAACGACGAACTTTAAAAATTCTGTTTTATATATTTTTTTTTCTTGATTCGTGTACAGACCATGACTCTTAGTTAGACTCCAAAATTTCCGTCGGATCGGAGCCATAGGGCCTGAGAAAAAGGCATTTAAAGTTCTACCCCAAGTTGTTACACCAATAAAAACGATGAACTTTTTCCAATGTTGCTTTTACCAAGTTATTTATTGTTTACCGTATTTTTGGTTTATTTACCATGGATATGATCAAGAAACAAAAATTATAGATGATTTAGTGCCATAGGGCCATAGTAATGACCAACCCCAAGTTTGAAAAAGTGATAAATCGACCGAACCCAAGCGTTTAAAACGATGAAATTTTAAAAAATTCTGTTTTTCGTGTGTTTTTCTTGATTCGTGTACAGACCATGATTCTTAGTAAGACTCAAAAATTTCCGGCGGATCGGAGCCATAGGGCCTGAGAAAAAGGCATTTAAAGTTCTACCCCAAGTTGTTACACCAATAAAAACGATGAACTTTTTCCAATGTTTCTTTTACCAAGTTATTTATTGTTTACCGAATTTTTGGTTTATTTACCATGGATATGATCAAGAAACAAAAATTATAGATGATTTAGTGCCATAGGGCCATAGTAATGACCAACCCCAAGTTTGAAAAAGTGGTAAATCGACCGAACCCAAGCGTTTAAAACGATGAAATTTTAAAAAATTCTGTTTTTCGTGTGTTTTTCTTGATTCGTGTACAGACCATGATTCTTAGTAAGACTCAAAAATTTCCGGCGGATCGGAGCCATAGGGCCTGAGAAAAAGGCATTTAAAGTTCTACCCCAAGTTGTTACACCAATAAAAACGATGAACTTTTTCCAATGTTGCTTTTACCAAGTTATTTATTGTTTACCGTATTTTTGGTTTATTTACCATGGATATGATCAAGAAACAAAAATTATAGATGATTAAGTGCCATAGGGCCATAGTAATGACCAACCTTAAGTTTGAAAAAGTGATAAATCGACCGAACCCAAGCGTTTAAAACGATGAAATTTTAAAAAATTCTGTTTTTCGTGTGTTTTTCTTGATTCGTGTACAGACCATGATTCTTAGTAAGACTCAAAAATTTCCGGCGGATCGGAGCCATAGGGCCTGAGAAAAAGGCATTTAAAGTTCTACCCCAAGTTGTTACACCAATAAAAACGATGATCTTTTTCCAATGTTGCTTTTTACCAATTTATTAAATGTTTACCCTATTTTTGGTTTATTTACCATGGTTATGATCAAGAATCAAAAATTATAGATGATTTAGTGCCATAGGGCCATAGTAATGACCAACCCCAAGTTTGAAAAAGTGATAAATCGACCGAACCCAAGCGTTAAAACGATGAAACTTTTTACCAATATCTTTATTGTTTACCGTACAGAACATGGTTTTGATCAAGAATCCATAACTTCAGTTGATTCGGTGCCAAAGTGCCTTAGTTATGACCGACCCCAAGTTTGAAAAAGTAATAAAACGACCGAACCCAAGCGTCAAAACGACGAACTTTAAAAATTCTGTTTTATATATTTTTTTTCTTGATTCGTGTACAGACCATGACTCTTAGTTAGACTCCAAAATTTCCGTCGGATCGGAGCCATAGGGCCTGAGAAAAAGGCAATTAAAGTTCTACCCCAAGTTGTTACACCAATAAAAACGATGAACTTTTTCCAATGTTGCTTTTACCAAGTTATTTATTGTTTACCGTATTTTTGGTTTATTTACCATGGATATGATCAAGAAACAAAAATTATAGATGATTTAGTGCCATAGGGCCATAGTAATGACCAACCCCAAGTTTGAAAAAGTGATAAATCGACCGAACCCAAGCGTTTAAAACGATGAAATTTTAAAAAATTCTGTTTTTCGTGTGTTTTTCTTGATTCGTGTACAGACCATGATTCTTAGTAAGACTCAAAAATTTCCGGCGGATCGGAGCCATAGGGCCTGAGAAAAAGGCATTTAAAGTTCTACCCCAAGTTGTTACACCAATAAAAACGATGAACTTTTTCCAATGTTTCTTTTACCAAGTTATTTATTGTTTACCGTATTTTTGGTTTATTTACCATGGATATGATCAAGAAACAAAAATTATAGATGATTTAGTGCCATAGGGCCATAGTAATGACCAACCCCAAGTTTGAAAAAGTGATAAATCGACCGAACCCAAGCGTTTAAAACGATGAAATTTTAAAAAATTCTGTTTTTCGTGTGTTTTTCTTGATTCGTGTACAGACCATGATTCTTAGTAAGACTCAAAAATTTCCGGCGGATCGGAGCCATAGGGCCTGAGAAAAAGGCATTTAAAGTTCTACCCCAAGTTGTTACACCAATAAAAACGATGAACTTTTTCCAATGTTTCTTTTACCAAGTTATTTATTGTTTACCGAATTTTTGGTTTATTTACCATGGATATGATCAAGAAACAAAAATTATAGATGATTTAGTGCCATAGGGCCATAGTAATGACCAACCCCAAGTTTGAAAAAGTGGTAAATCGACCGAACCCAAGCGTTTAAAACGATGAAATTTTAAAAAATTCTGTTTTTCGTGTGTTTTTTTCTTGATTTGTGTACAGACCATGATTCTTAGTAAGACTTAAAAATTTCCGGCGGATCGGAGCCATAGGGCCTGAGAAAAGGGCATTTAAAGTTCTACCCAAGTTGTTACACCAATAAAAACGATGATCTTTTTCCAATGTTGGTTTTTACCAAGTTATTTATTGTTTACCGTATTTTTGGTTTATTTACCATGGATATGATCAAGAAACAAAAATTATAGATGATTTAGTGCCATAGGGCCATAGTAATGACCAACCCCAAGTTTGAAAAAGTGATAAATCGACCGAACCCAAGCGTTAAAACGATGAAACTTTTTACCAATATCTTTATTGTTTACCGTACAGAACATGGTTTTGATCAAGAATCCATAACTTCAGTTGATTCAGTGCCATAGTGCCATAGTTATGACCGACCCCAAGTTTGAAAAAGTAATAAAACGACCGAACCCAAGCGTCAAAACGACGAACTTTAAAAATTCTGTTTTATATATTTTTTTTCTTGATTCGTGTACAGACCATGACTCTTAGTTAGACTCCAAAATTTCCGTCGGATCGGAGCCATAGGGCCTGAGAAAAAGGCATTTAAAGTTCTACCCAAGTTGTTACACCAATAAAAACGATGAACTTTTTCCAATGTTGCTTTTACCAAGTTATTTATTGTTTACCGTATTTTTGGTTTATTTACCATGGATATGATCAAGAAACAAAAATTATAGATGATTTAGTGCCATAGGGCCATAGTAATGACCAACCCCAAGTTTGAAAAAGTGATAAATCGACCGAACCCAAGCGTTTAAAACGATGAAATTTTAAAAAATTCTGTTTTTCGTGTGTTTTTCTTGATTCGTGTACAGACCATGATTCTTAGTAAGACTCAAAAATTTCCGGCGGATCGGAGCCATAGGGCCTGAGAAAAAGGCATTTAAAGTTCTACCCCAAGTTGTTACACCAATAAAAACGATGAACTTTTTCCAATGTTTCTTTTACCAAGTTATTTATTGTTTACCGAATTTTTGGTTTATTTACCATGGATATGATCAAGAAACAAAAATTATAGATGATTTAGTGCCATAGGGCCATAGTAATGACCAACCCCAAGTTTGAAAAAGTGGTAAATCGACCGAACCCAAGCGTTTAAAACGATGAAATTTTAAAAAATTCTGTTTTTCGTGTGTTTTTTTCTTGATTTGTGTACAGACCATGATTCTTAGTAAGACTTAAAAATTTCCGGCGGATCGGAGCCATAGGGCCTGAGAAAAGGGCATTTAAAGTTCTACCCAAGTTGTTACACCAATAAAAACGATGATCTTTTTCCAATGTTGCTTTTTACCAATTTATTAAATGTTTACCCTATTTTTGGTTTATTTACCATGGTTATGATCAAGAATCAAAAATTATAGATGATTTAGTGCCATAGGGCCATAGTAATGACCAACCCCAAGTTTGAAAAAGTGATAAATCGACCGAACCCGAGCGTTAAAACGATGAAACTTTTTACCAATATCTTTATTGTTTACCGTACAGAACATGGTTTTGATCAAGAATCCATAACTTCAGTTGATTCGGTGCCATAGTGCCATAGTTATGACCGACCCCAAGTTTGAAAAAGTAATAAAACGACCGAACCCAAGCGTCAAAACGACGAACTTTAAAAATTCTGTTTTATATATTTTTTTTTCTTGATTCGTGTACAGACCATGACTCTTAGTTAGACTCCAAAATTTCCGTCGGATCGGAGCCATAGGGCCTGAGAAAAAGGCATTTAAAGTTCTACCCCAAGTTGTTACACCAATAAAAACGATGAACTTTTTCCAATGTTGCTTTTACCAAGTTATTTATTGTTTACCGTATTTTTGGTTTATTTACCATGGATATGATCAAGAAACAAAAATTATAGATGATTTAGTGCCATAGGGCCATAGTTATGACCAACCCCAAGTTTGAAAAAGTGATAAATCGACCGAACCCAAGCGTTTAAAACGATGAAATTTTAAAAAATTCTGTTTTTCGTGTGTTTTTCTTGATTCGTGTACAGACCATGATTCTTAGTAAGACTCAAAAATTTCCGGCGGATCGGAGCCATAGGGCCTGAGAAAAAGGCATTTAAAGTTCTACCCCAAGTTGTTACACCAATAAAAACGATGAACTTTTTCCAATGTTTCTTTTACCAAGTTATTTATTGTTTACCGTATTTTTGGTTTATTTACCATGGATATGATCAAGAAACAAAAATTTTAATTAATTTAGTGCCATAGGGCCATAGTAATGACCAACCCCAAGTTTGAAAAAGTGATAAATCGACCGAACCCAAGCGTTTAAAACGATGAAATTTTAAAAAATTCTGTTTTTCGTGTGTTTTTCTTGATTCGTGTACAGACCATGATACTTAGTAAGACTCAAAAATTTCCGGCGGATCGGAGCCATAGGGCCTGAGAAAAAGGCATTTAAAGTTCTACCCCAAGTTGTTACACCAATAAAAACGATGAACTTTTTCCAATGTTTCTTTTACCAAGTTATTTATTGTTTACCGAATTTTTGGTTTATTTACCATGGATATGATCAAGAAACAAAAATTATAGATGATTTAGTGCCATAGGGCCATAGTAATGACCAACCCCAAGTTTGAAAAAGTGGTAAATCGACCGAACCCAAGCGTTTAAAACGATGAAATTTTAAAAAATTCTGTTTTTCGTGTGTTTTTTTCTTGATTTGTGTACAGACCATGATTCTTAGTAAGACTTAAAAATTTCCGGCGGATCGGAGCCATAGGGCCTGAGAAAAGGGCATTTAAAGTTCTACCCAAGTTGTTACACCAATAAAAACGATGATCTTTTTCCAATGTTGCTTTTTACCAAGTTATTTATTGTTTACCGTATTTTTGGTTTATTTACCATGGATATGATCAAGAAACAAAAATTATAGATGATTTAGTGCCATAGGGCCATAGTAATGACCAACCCCAAGTTTGAAAAAGTGATAAATCGACCGAACCCAAGCGTTAAAACGATGAAACTTTTTACCAATATCTTTATTGTTTACCGTACAGAACATGGTTTTGATCAAGAATCCATAACTTCAGTTGATTCGGTGCCATAGTGCCATAGTTATGACCGACCCCAAGTTTGAAAAAGTAATAAATCGACCGAACCCAAGCGTCAAAACGACGAACTTTAAAAATTCTGTTTTATATATTTTTTTTCTTGATTCGTGTACAGACCATGACTCTTAGTTAGACTCCAAAATTTCCGTCGGATCGGAGCCATAGGGCCTGAGAAAAAGGCATTTAAAGTTCTACCCCAAGTTGTTACACCAATAAAAACGATGAACTTTTTCCAATGTTGCTTTTACCAAGTTATTTATTGTTTACCGTATTTTTGGTTTATTTACCATGGATATGATCAAGAAACAAAAATTATAGATGATTAAGTGCCATAGGGCCATAGTAATGACCAACCCCAAGTTTGAAAAAGTGATAAATCGACCGAACCCAAGCGTTTAAAACGATGAAATTTTAAAAAATTCTGTTTTTCGTGTGTTTTTCTTGATTCGTGTACAGACCATGATTCTTAGTAAGACTCAAAAATTTCCGGCGGATCGGAGCCATAGGGCCTGAGAAAAAGGCATTTAAAGTTCTACCCCAAGTTGTTACACCAATAAAAACGATGATCTTTTTCCAATGTTGCTTTTTACCAATTTATTAAATGTTTACCCTATTTTTGGTTTATTTACCATGGATATGATCAAGAAACAAAAATTTTAATTAATTTAGTGCCATAGGGCCATAGTAATGACCAACCCCAAGTTTGAAAAAGTGATAAATCGACCGAACCCAAGCGTTTAAAACGATGAAATTTTAAAAAATTCTGTTTTTCGTGTGTTTTTTTCTTGATTTGTGTACAGACCATGATTTTTAGTAAGACTCAAAAATTTCCGGCGGATCGGAGCCATAGGGCCTGAGAAAAGGGCATTTAAAGTTCTACCCAAGTTGTTACACCAATAAAAACGATGATCTTTTTCCAATGTTGCTTTTTACCAATTTATTAAATGTTTACCCTATTTTTGGTTTATTTACCATGGTTATGATCAAGAATCAAAAATTATAGATGATTTAGTGCCATAGGGCCATAGTAATGACCAACCCCAAGTTTGAAAAAGTGATAAATCGACCGAACCCAAGCGTTAAAACGATGAAACTTTTTACCAATATCTTTATTGTTTACCGTACAGAACATGGTTTTGATCAAGAATCCATAACTTCAGTTGATTCGGTGCCATAGTGCCATAGTTATGACCGACCCCAAGTTTGAAAAAGTAATAAAACGACCGAACCCAAGCGTTAAAACGACGAACTTTAAAAATTCTGTTTTATATATTTTTTTTCTTGATTCGTGTACAGACCATGACTCTTAGTTAGACTCCAAAATTTCCGTCGGATCGGAGCCATAGGGCCTGAGAAAAAGGCATTTAAAGTTCTACCCCAAGTTGTTACACCAATAAAAACGATGAACTTTTTCCAATGTTGCTTTTACGAAGTTATTTATTGTTTACCGTATTTTTGGTTTATTTACCATGGATATGATCAAGAATCAAAAATTATAGATGATTTAGTGCCATAGGGCCATAGTAATGACCAACCCCAAGTTTGAAAAAGTGATAAATCGACCGAACCCAAGCGTTTAAAACGATGAAATTTTAAAAAATTCTGTTTTTCGTGTGTTTTTTTCTTGATATGTGTACAGACCATGATTCTTAGTAAGACTCACAAATTTCCGGCGGATCGGAGCCATAGGGCCTGAGAAAAAGGCATTTAAAGTTCTACCCCAAGTTGTTACACCAATAAAAACGATGAACTTTTTCCAATGTTTCTTTTACCAAGTTATTTATTGTTTACCGTATTTTTGGTTTATTTACCATGGATATGATCAAGAAACAAAAATTATAGATGATTTAGTGCCATAGGGCCATAGTAATGACCAACCCCAAGTTTGAAAAAGTGATAAATCGACCGAACCCAAGCGTTTAAAACGATGAAATTTTAAAAAATTCTGTTTTTCGTGTGTTTTTTTCTTGATTTGTGTACAGACCATGATTCTTAGTAAGACTCAAAAATTTCCGGCGGATCGGAGCCATAGGGCCTGAGAAAAGGGCATTTAAAGTTCTACCCAAGTTGTTACACCAATAAAAACGATGATCTTTTTCCAATGTTGCTTTTTACCAATTTATTAAATGTTTACCCTATTTTTGGTTTATTTACCATAGTTATGATCAAGAATCAAAAATTATAGATGATTTAGTGCCATAGGGCCATAGTAATGACCAACCCCAAGTTTGAAAAAGTGATAAATCGACCGAACCCAAGCGTTAAAACGATGAAACTTTTTACCAATATCTTTATTGTTTACCGTACAGAACATGGTTTTGATCAAGAATCCATAACTTCAGTTGATTCGGTGCCATAGTGCCATAGTTATGACCGACCCCAAGTTTGAAAAAGTAATAAAACGACCGAACCCAAGCGTTAAAACGACGAACTTTAAAAATTCTGTTTTATATATTTTTTTTCTTGATTCGTGTACAGACCATGACTCTTAGTTTTTACTCTTAGACTCCAAAATTTCCGTCGGATCGGAGCCATAGGGCCTGAGAAAAAGGCATTTAAAGTTCTACCCCAAGTTGTTACACCAATAAAAACGATGAACTTTTTCCAATGTTGCTTTTACGAAGTTATTTATTGTTTACCGTATTTTTGGTTTATTTACCATGGATATGATCAAGAAACAAAAATTATAGATGATTTAGTGCCATAGGGCCATAGTAATGACCAACCCCAAGTTTGAAAAAGTGATAAATCGACCGAACCCAAGCGTTTAAAACGATGAAATTTTAAAAAATTCTGTTTTTCGTGTGTTTTTCTTGATTCGTGTACAGACCATGATTCTTAGTAAGACTCAAAAATTTCCGGCGGATCGGAGCCATAGGGCCTGAGAAAAAGGCATTTAAAGTTCTACCCCAAGTTGTTACACCAATAAAAACGATGAACTTTTTCCAATGTTTCTTTTACCAAGTTATTTATTGTTTACCGTATTTTTGGTTTATTTACCATGGATATGATCAAGAAACAAAAATTATAGATGATTTAGTGCCATAGGGCCATAGTAATGACCAACCCCAAGTTTGAAAAAGTGATAAATCGACCGAACCCAAGCGTTTAAAACGATGAAATTTTAAAAAATTCTGTTTTTCGTGTGTTTTTCTTGATTCGTGTACAGACCATGATTCTTAGTAAGACTCAAAAATTTCCGGCGGATCGGAGCCATAGGGCCTGAGAAAAAGGCATTTAAAGTTCTACCCCAAGTTGTTACACCAATAAAAACGATGAACTTTTTCCAATGTTTCTTTTACCAAGTTATTTATTGTTTACCGAATTTTTGTTTTATTTACCATGGATATGATCAAGAAACAAAAATTATAGATGATTTAGTGCCATAGGGCCATAGTAATGACCAACCCCAAGTTTGAAAAAGTGGTAAATCGACCGAACCCAAGCGTTTAAAACGATGAAATTTTAAAAAATTCTGTTTTTCGTGTGTTTTTTTCTTGATTTGTGTACAGACCATGATTCTTAGTAAGACTTAAAAATTTCCGGCGGATCGGAGCCATAGGGCCTGAGAAAAGGGCATTTAAAGTTCTACCCAAGTTGTTACACCAATAAAAACGATGATCTTTTTCCAATGTTGCTTTTTACCAATTTATTAAATGTTTACCCTATTTTTGGTTTATTTACCATGGTTATGATCAAGAATCAAAAATTATAGATGATTTAGTGCCATAGGGCCATAGTAATGACCAACCCCAAGTTTGAAAAAGTGATAAATCGACCGAACCCAAGCGTTAAAACGATGAAACTTTTTACCAATATCTTTATTGTTTACCGTACAGAACATGGTTTTGATCAAGAATCCATAACTTCAGTTGATTCGGTGCCATAGTGCCATAGTTATGACCGACCCCAAGTTTGAAAAAGTAATAAAACGACCGAACCCAAGCGTCAAAACGACGAACTTTAAAAATTCTGTTTTATATATTTTTTTTTCTTGATTCGTGTACAGACCATGACTCTTAGTTAGACTCCAAAATTTCCGTCGGATCGGAGCCATAGGGCCTGAGAAAAAGGCATTTAAAGTTCTACCCCAAGTTGTTACACCAATAAAAACGATGAACTTTTTCCAATGTTGCTTTTACCAAGTTATTTATTGTTTACCGTATTTTTGGTTTATTTACCATGGATATGATCAAGAAACAAAAATTATAGATGATTAAGTGCCATAGGGCCATAGTAATGACCAACCCCAAGTTTGAAAAAGTGATAAATCGACCGAACCCAAGCGTTTAAAACGATGAAATTTTAAAAAATTCTGTTTTTCGTGTGTTTTTCTTGATTCGTGTACAGACCATGATTCTTAGTAAGACTCAAAAATTTCCGGCGGATCGGAGCCATAGGGCCTGAGAAAAAGGCATTTAAAGTTCTACCCCAAGTTGTTACACCAATAAAAACGATGAACTTTTTCCAATGTTTCTTTTACCAAGTTATTTATTGTTTTACCGAATTTTTGGTTTATTTACCATGGATATGATCAAGAAACAAAAATTATAGATGATTAGTGCCATAGGGCCATAGTAATGACCAACCCCAAGTTTGAAAAAGTGATAAATCGACCGAACCCAAGCGTTTAAAACGATGAAATTTTAAAAAATTCTGTTTTTCGTGTGTTTTTCTTCTTGATTTGTGTACAGACCATGATTTTTAGTAAGACTCAAAAATTTCCGGCGGATCGGAGCCATAGGGCCTGAGAAAAAGGGCATTTAAAGTTCTACCCAAGTTGTTACACCAATAAAAAACGATGATCTTTTTCCAATGTTGCTTTTTACCAATTTTATTAAATGTTTTAACCCTATTTTTGGTTTATTTACCATGGTTATGATCAAGAATCAAAAATTATAGATGATTTAGTGCCATAGGGGCCATAGTATATGACCAACCCCAAGTTTGAAAAAGTGATAAATCGACCGAACCCAAGCGTTTAAAACGATGAAATTTTAAAAAATTCTGTTTTTCGTGTGTTTTTTTCTTGATTTGTGTACAGACCATGATTTTTAGTAAGACTCAAAAATTTCCGGCGGATCGGAGCCATAGGGCCTGAGAAAAGGGCATTTAAAGTTCTACCCAAGTTGTTACACCAATAAAAACGATGATCTTTTTCCAATGTTGCTTTTTACCAATTTATTAAATGTTTTACCCTATTTTTGGTTTATTTACCATGGTTATGATCAAGAATCAAAAATTATAGATGATTTAGTGCCATAGGGCCATAGTAATGACCAACCCCAAGTTTGAAAAAGTGATAAATCGACCGAACCCAAGCGTTTAAAACGATGAAACTTTTTACCAATATCTTTATTGTTTACCGTACAGAACATGGTTTTGATCAAGAATCCATAACTTCAGTTGATTCGGTGCCATAGTGCCATAGTTATGACCGACCCCAAGTTTGAAAAAGTAATAAAACGACCGAACCCAAGCGTCAAAACGACGAACTTTAAAAATTCTGTTTTATATATTTTTTTTTCTTGATTCGTGTACAGACCATGACTCTTAGTTAGACTCCAAAATTTCCGTCGGATCGGAGCCATAGGGCCTGAGAAAAAGGCATTTAAAGTTCTACCCCAAGTTGTTACACCAATAAAAACGATGAACTTTTTCCAATGTTGCTTTTACCAAGTTATTTATTGTTTACCGTAATTTTTGGTTTATTTACCATGGATATGATCAAGAAACAAAAAAATTATAGATGATTAAGTGCCATAGGGCCATAGTAATGACCAACCCCAAGTTTGAAAAAGTGATAAATCGACCGAACCCAAGCGTTTAAAACGATGAAATTTTAAAAAATTCTGTTTTTCGTGTGTTTTTCTTGATTCGTGTACAGACCATGATTCTTAGTAAGACTCAAAAATTTCCGGCGGATCGGAGCCATAGGGCCTGAGAAAAAGGCATTTAAAGTTCTACCCCAAGTTTGTTACACCAATAAAAACGATGAACTTTTTCCAATGTTTCTTTTACCAAGTTATTTATTGTTTACCGAATTTTTGGTTTATTTACCATGGATATGATCAAGAAACAAAAATTATAGATGATTTAGTGCCATAGGGCCATAGTAATGACCAACCCCAAGTTTGAAAAAGTGATAAATCGACCGAACCCAAGCGTTTAAAACGATGAAATTTTAAAAAATTCTGTTTTTCGTGTGTTTTTTTCTTGATTTGTGTACAGACCATGATTTTTAGTAAGACTCAAAAATTTCCGGCGGATCGGAGCCATAGGGCCTGAGAAAAGGGCATTTAAAGTTCTACCCAAGTTGTTACACCAATAAAAACGATGATCTTTTTCCAATGTTGCTTTTTACCAATTTATTAAATGTTTACCCTATTTTTGGTTTATTTACCATGGTTATGATCAAGAATCAAAAATTATAGATGATTTAGTGCCATAGGGCCATAGTAATGACCAACCCCAAGTTTGAAAAAGTGATAAATCGACCGAACCCAAGCGTTTTAAAACGATGAAATTTTAAAAAATTCTGTTTTTCGTGTGTTTTTTTTCTTGATTTGTGTACAGACCATGATTTTTAGTAAGACTCAAAAATTTCCGGCGGATCGGAGCCATAGGGCCTGAGAAAAGGGCATTTAAAGTTCTACCCAAGTTGTTACACCAATAAAAACGATGATCTTTTTCCAATGTTGCTTTTTACCAATTTATTAAATGTTTTACCCTATTTTTGGTTTATTTACCATGGTTATGATCAAGAATCAAAAATTATAGATGATTTTAGTGCCATAGGGCCATAGTAATGACCAACCCCAAGTTTGAAAAAGTGATAAATCGACCGAACCCAAGCGGTTTAAAACGATGAAATTTTAAAAAATTCTGTTTTTTCGTGTGTTTTTCTTGATTCGTGTACAGACCATGATTCTTAGTAAGACTCAAAAATTTCCGGCGGATCGGAGCCATAGGGCCTGAGAAAAAGGCATTTAAAGTTCTACCCCAAGTTGTTACACCAATAAAAACGATGAACTTTTTCCAATGTTTCTTTTACCAAGTTATTTATTGTTTACCGTATTTTTGGTTTATTTACCATGGATATGATCAAGAAACAAAAATTATAGATGATTTAGTGCCATAGGGCCATAGTAATGACCAATCCCAAGTTTGAAAAAAGTGATAAATCGACCGAACCCAAGCGTTTTAAAACGATGAAATTTTAAAAAATTCTTTTTTCGTGTGTTTTTCTTGATTCGTGTACAGACCATGATTCTTAGTAAGACTCAAAAATTTCCGGCGGATCGGAGCCATAGGGCCTGAGAAAAAGGCATTTAAAGTTCTACCCCAAGTTGTTACACCAATAAAAACGATGAACTTTTTTCCAATGTTTCTTTTACCAAGTTATTTATTGTTTACCGAATTTTTGGTTTATTTACCATGGATATGATCAAGAAACAAAAATTATAGATGATTTAGTGCCATAGGGCCATGAAAAAGTGGTAAATCGACCGAACCCAAGCGTTTAAAACGATGAAATTTTAAAAAATTCTGTTTTTCGTGTGTTTTTTTCTTGATTTGTGTACAGACCATGATTCTTAGTAAGACTTAAAAATTTCCGGCGGATCGGAGCCATAGGGCCTGAGAAAAGGGCATTTAAAGTTCTACCCAAGTTGTTACACCAATAAAAACGATGATCTTTTTCCAATGTTGCTTTTTACCAAGTTATTTATTGTTTACCGTATTTTTGGTTTATTTACCATGGATATGATCAAGAAACAAAAATTATAGATGATTTAGTGCCATAGGGCCATAGTAATGACCAACCCCAAGTTTGAAAAAGTGATAAATCGACCGAACCCAAGCGTTAAAACGATGAAACTTTTTACCAATATCTTTATTGTTTACCGTACAGAACATGGTTTTGATCAAGAATCCATAACTTCAGTTGATTCGGTGCCATAGTGTCATAGTTATGACCGACCCCAAGTTTGAAAAAGTAATAAAACGACCGAACCCAAGCGTCAAAACGACGAACTTTAAAAATTCTGTTTTATATATTTTTTTTCTTGATTCGTGTACAGACCATGACTCTTAGTTAGACTCCAAAATTTCCGTCGGATCGGAGCCATAGGGCCTGAGAAAAAGGCATTTAAAGTTCTACCCCAAGTTGTTACACCAATAAAAACGATGAACTTTTTCCAATGTTGCTTTTACCAAGTTATTTATTGTTTACCGTATTTTTGGTTTATTTACCATGGATATGATCAAGAAACAAAATTATAGATGATTTAGTGCCATAGGGCCATAGTAATGACCAACCCCAAGTTTGAAAAAGTGATAAATCGACCGAACCCAAGCGTTTAAAACGATGAAATTTTAAAAAATTCTGTTTTTCGTGTTTTTTTCTTGATTCGTGTACAGACCATGATTCTTAGTAAGACTCAAAAATTTCCGGCGGATCGGAGCCATAGGGCCTGAGAAAAAGGCATTTAAAGTTCTACCCCAAGTTGTTACACCAATAAAAACGATGAACTTTTTCCAATGTTTCTTTTACCAAGTTATTATTGTTTACCGTATTTTTGGTTTATTTACCATGGATATGATCAAGAAACAAAAATTTTAATTAATTAAGTGCCATAGGGCCATAGTAATGACCAACCCCAAGTTTGAAAAAGTGATAAATCGACCGAACCCAAGCGTTTAAAACGATGAAATTTTAAAAAATTCTGTTTTTCGTGTGTTTTTTTCTTGATTTGTGTACAGACCATGATTTTTAGTAAGACTCAAAAATTTCCGGCGGATCGGAGCCATAGGGCCTGAGAAAAGGGCATTTAAAGTTCTACCCAAGTTGTTACACCAATAAAAACGATGATCTTTTTCCAATGTTGCTTTTTACCAATTTATTAAATGTTTACCCTATTTTTGGTTTATTTACCATGGTTATGATCAAGAATCAAAAATTATAGATGATTTAGTGCCATAGGGCCATAGTAATGACCAACCCCAAGTTTGAAAAAGTGATAAATCGACCGAACCCAAGCGTTAAAACGATGAAACTTTTTACCAATATCTTTATTGTTTACCGTACAGAACATGGTTTTGATCAAGAATCCATAACTTCAGTTGATTCGGTGCCATAGTGCCATAGTTATGACCGACTCCAAGTTTGAAAAAGTAATAAAACGACCGAACCCAAGCGTTAAAACGACGAACTTTAAAAATTCTGTTTTATATATTTTTTTTCTTGATTCGTGTACAGACCATGACTCTTAGTTAGACTCCAAAATTTCCGTCTGATCGGAGCCATAGGGCCTGAGAAAAAGGCATTTAAAGTTCTACCCCAAGTTGTTACACCAATAAAAACGATGAACTTTTTCCAATGTTTCTTTTACCAAGTTATTATTGTTTACCGTATTTTTGGTTTATTTACCATGGATATGATCAAGAAACAAAAATTTTAATTAATTTAGTGCCATAGGGCCATAGTAATGACCAACCCCAAGTTTGAAAAAGTGATAAATCGACCGAACCCAAGCGTTTAAAACGATGAAATTTTAAAAAATTCTGTTTTTCGTGTGTTTTTTTCTTGATTTGTGTACAGACCATGATTTTTAGTAAGACTCAAAAATTTCCGGCGGATCGGAGCCATAGGGCCTGAGAAAAGGGCATTTAAAGTTCTACCCAAGTTGTTACACCAATAAAAACGATGATCTTTTTCCAATGTTGCTTTTTACCAATTTATTAAATGTTTACCCTATTTTTGGTTTATTTACCATGGTTATGATCAAGAATCAAAAATTATAGATGATTTAGTGCCATAGGGCCATAGTAATGACCAACCCCAAGTTTGAAAAAGTGATAAATCGACCGAACCCAAGCGTTAAAACGATGAAACTTTTTTACCAATATCTTTATTGTTTACCCTACAGAACATGGTTTTGATCAAGAATCCATAACTTCAGTTGATTCGGTGCCATAGTGCCATAGTTATGACCGACCCCAAGTTTGAAAAAGTAATAAAATGACCGAACCCAAGCGTTAAAACGACGAACTTTAAAAATTCTGTTTTATATATTTTTTTTTCTTGATTCGTGTACAGACCATGACTCTTAGTTAGACTACAAAATTTCCGTCGGATCGGAGCCATAGGGCCTGAGAAAAAGGCAATTAAAGTTCTACCCCAAGTTGTTACACCAATAAAAACGATGAACTTTTTCCAATGTTGCTTTTACCAAGTTATTTATTGTTTACCGTATTTTTGGTTTATTTACCATGGATATGATCAAGAAACAAAAATTATAGATGATTTAGTGCCATAGGGCCATAGTAATGACCAACCCCAAGTTTGAAAAAGTGATAAATCGACCGAACCCAAGCGTTTAAAACGATGAAATTTTAAAAAATTCTGTTTTTCGTGTGTTTTTCTTGATTCGTGTACAGACCATGATTCTTAGTAAGACTCAAAAATTTCCGGCGGATCGGAGCCATAGGGCCTGAGAAAAAGGCATTTAAAGTTCTACCCCAAGTTGTTACACCAATAAAAACGATGAACTTTTTCCAATGTTTCTTTTACCAAGTTATTTATTGTTTACCGTATTTTTGGTTTATTTACCATGGATATGATCAAGAAACAAAAATTATAGATGATTTAGTGCCATAGGGCCATAGTCATGACCAACCCCAAGTTTGAAAAAGTGATAAATCGACCGAACCCAAGCGTTTAAAACGATGAAATTTTAAAAAATTCTGTTTTTCGTGTGTTTTTCTTGATTCGTGTACAGACCATGATTCTTAGTAAGACTCAAAAATTTCCGGCGGATCGGAGCCATAGGGCCTGAGAAAAAGGCATTTAAAGTTCTACCCCAAGTTTTACACCAATAAAAACGATGAACTTTTTCCAATGTTTCTTTTACCAAGTTATTTATTGTTTACCGAATTTTTGGTTTATTTACCATGGATATGATCAAGAAACAAAAATTATAGATGATTTAGTGCCATAGGGCCATAGTAATGACCAACCCCAAGTTTGAAAAAGTGGTAAATCGACCGAACCCAAGCGTTTAAAACGATGAAATTTTAAAAAATTCTGTTTTTCGTGTGTTTTTTTCTTGATTTGTGTACAGACCATGATTCTTAGTAAGACTTAAAAATTTCCGGCGGATCGGAGCCATAGGGCCTGAGAAAAGGGCATTTAAAGTTCTACCCAAGTTGTTACACCAATAAAAACGATGATCTTTTTCCAATGTTGCTTTTTACCAATTTATTAAATGTTTACCCTATTTTTGGTTTATTTACCATGGTTATGAT
Organism: Limnephilus marmoratus; assembly: GCA_917880885.1. Lineage (NCBI taxonomy): Eukaryota > Metazoa > Arthropoda > Insecta > Trichoptera > Limnephilidae > Limnephilus > Limnephilus marmoratus. Next base: position 13,223,476 of record OU862926.1, read on the forward strand.
CAAGAATCAAAAATTATAGATGATTTAGTGCCATAGGGCCATAGTAATGACCAACCCCAAGTTTGAAAAAGTGATAAATCGACTGAACCCAAGCGTTAAAACGATGAAACTTTTTACCAATATCTTTATTGTTTACCGTACAGAACATGGTTTTGATCAAGAATCCATAACTTCAGTTGATTCGGTGCCATAGTGCCATAGTTATGACCGACCCCAAGTTTGAAAAAGTAATAAAACGACCGAACCCAAGCGTCAAAACGACGAACTTTAAAAATTCTGTTTTATATATTTTTTTTTCTTGATTCGTGTACAGACCATGATTCTTAGTAAGACTCAAAAATTTCCGGCAGATCGGAGCCATAGGGCCTGAGAAAAAGGCATTTAAAGTTCTACCCCATGTTGTTACACCAATAAAAACGATGAACTTTTTCCAATGTTTCTTTTACCAAGTTATTTATTGTTTACCGTATTTTTGGTTTATTTACCATGGATATGATCAAGAAACAAAAATTTTAATTAATTTAGTGCCATAGGGCCATAGTAATGACCAACCCCAAGTTTGAAAAAGTGATAAATCGACCGAACCCAAGCGTTTAAAACGATGAAATTTTAAAAAATTCTGTTTTTCGTGTGTTTTTTTCTTGATTTGTGTACAGACCATGATTTTTAGTAAGACTCAAAAATTTCCGGCGGATCGGAGCCATAGGGCCTGAGAAAAGGGCATTTAAAGTTCTACCCAAGTTGTTACACCAATAAAAACGATGATCTTTTTCCAATGTTGCTTTTTACCAATTTATTAAATGTTTACCCTATTTTTGGTTTATTTACCATGGTTATGATCAAGAATCAAAAATTATAGATGATTTAGTGCCATAGGGCCATAGTAATGACCAACCCCAAGTTTGAAAAAGTGATAAATCGACCGAACCCAAGCGTTAAAACGATGAAACTTTTTACCAATATCTTTATTGTTTACCGTACAGAACATGGTTTTGATCAAGAATCCATAACTTCAGTTGATTCGGTGCCAAAGTGCCTTAGTTATGACCGACCCCAAGTTTGAAAAAGTAATAAAACGACCGAACCCAAGCGTCAAAACGACGAACTTTAAAAATTCTGTTTTATATATTTTTTTTCTTGATTCGTGTACAGACCATGACTCTTAGTTAGACTCCAAAATTTCCGTCGGATCGGAGCCATAGGGCCTGAGAAAAAGGCAATTAAAGTTCTACCCCAAGTTGTTACACCAATAAAAACGATGAACTTTTTCCAATGTTGCTTTTACCAAGTTATTTATTGTTTACCGTATTTTTGGTTTATTTACCATGGATATGATCAAGAAACAAAAATTATAGATGATTTAGTGCCATAGGGCCATAGTAATGACCAACCCCAAGTTTGAAAAAGTGATAAATCGACCGAACCCAAGCGTTTAAAACGATGAAATTTTAAAAAATTCTGTTTTTCGTGTGTTTTTCTTGATTCGTGTACAGACCATGATTCTTAGTAAGACTCAAAAATTTCCGGCGGATCGGAGCCATAGGGCCTGAGAAAAAGGCATTTAAAGTTCTACCCCAAGTTGTTACACCAATAAAAACGATGAACTTTTTCCAATGTTTCTTTTACCAAGTTATTTATTGTTTACCGTATTTTTGGTTTATTTACCATGGATATGATCAAGAAACAAAAATTATAGATGATTTAGTGCCATAGGGCCATAGTAATGACCAACCCCAAGTTTGAAAAAGTGATAAATCGACCGAACCCAAGCGTTTAAAACGATGAAATTTTAAAAAATTCTGTTTTTCGTGTGTTTTTCTTGATTCGTGTACAGACCATGATTCTTAGTAAGACTCAAAAATTTCCGGCGGATCGGAGCCATAGGGCCTGAGAAAAAGGCATTTAAAGTTCTACCCCAAATTGTTACACCAATAAAAACGATGAACTTTTTCCAATGTTTCTTTTACCAAGTTATTTATTGTTTACCGAATTTTTGGTTTATTTACCATGGATATGATCAAGAAACAAAAATTATAGATGATTTAGTGCCATAGGGCCATAGTAATGACCAACCCCAAGTTTGAAAAAGTGGTAAATCGACCGAACCCAAGCGTTTAAAACGATGAAATTTTAAAAAATTCTGTTTTTCGTGTGTTTTTTTCTTGATTTGTGTACAGACCATGATTTTTAGTAAGACTCAAAAATTTCCGGCGGATCGGAGCCATAGGGCCTGAGAAAAGGGCATTTAAAGTTCTACCCAAGTTGTTACACCAATAAAAACGATGATCTTTTTCCAATGTTGCTTTTTACCAATTTATTAAATGTTTACCCTATTTTTGGTTTATTTACCATGGTTATGATCAAGAATCAAAAATTATAGATGATTTAGTGCCATAGGGCCATAGTAATGACCAACCCCAAGTTTGAAAAAGTGATAAATCGACCGAACCCAAGCGTTAAAACGATGAAACTTTTTTACCAATATCTTTATTGTTTACCGTACAGAACATGGTTTTGATCAAGAATCCATAACTTCAGTTGATTCGGTGCCATAGTGCCATAGTTATGACCGACCCCAAGTTTGAAAAAGTAATAAAACGACCGAACCCAAGCGTTAAAACGACGAACTTTAAAAATTCTGTTTTATATATTTTTTTTTCTTGATTCGTGTACAGACCATGACTCTTAGTTAGACTCCAAAATTTCCGTCGGATCGGAGCCATAGGGCCTGAGAAAAAGGCAATTAAAGTTCTACCCCAAGTTGTTACACCAATAAAAACGATGAACTTTTTCCAATGTTGCTTTTACCAAGTTATTTATTGTTTACCGTATTTTTGGTTTATTTACCATGGATATGATCAAGAAACAAAAATTATAGATGATTTAGTGCCATAGGGCCATAGTAATGACCAACCCCAAGTTTGAAAAAGTGATAAATCGACCGAACCCAAGCGTTTAAAACGATGAAATTTTAAAAAATTCTGTTTTTCGTGTGTTTTTCTTGATTCGTGTACAGACCATGATTCTTAGTAAGACTCAAAAATTTCCGGCGGATCGGAGCCATAGGGCCTGAGAAAAAGGCATTTAAAGTTCTACCCCAAGTTGTTACACCAATAAAAACGATGAACTTTTTTCCAATGTTTCTTTTACCAAGTTATTATTGTTTACCGTATTTTTGGTATATTTACCATGGATATGATCAAGAAACAAAAATTTTAATTAATTTAGTGCCATAGGGCCATAGTAATGACCAACCCCAAGTTTGAAAAAGTGATAAATCGACCGAACCCAAGCGTTTAAAACGATGAAATTTTAAAAAATTCTGTTTTTCGTGTGTTTTTTTCTTGATTTGTGTACAGACCATGATTTTTAGTAAGACTCAAAAATTTCCGGCGGATCGGAGCCATAGGGCCTGAGAAAAGGGCATTTAAAGTTCTACCCAAGTTGTTACACCAATAAAAACGATGATCTTTTTCCAATGTTGCTTTTTACCAATTTATTAAATGTTTACCCTATTTTTGGTTTATTTACCATGGTTATGATCAAGAATCAAAAATTATAGATGATTTAGTGCCATAGGGCCATAGTAATGACCAACCCCAAGTTTAAAAAAGAGATAAATCGACCGAACCCAAGCGTTAAAACGATGAAACTTTTTTACCAATATCTTTATTGTTTACCGTACAGAACATGGTTTTGATCAAGAATCCATAACTTCAGTTGATTCGGTGCCATAGTGCCATAGTTATGACCGACCCCAAGTTTGAAAAAGTAATAAAACGACCGAACCCAAGCGTTAAAACGACGAACTTTAAAAATTCTGTTTTATATATTTTTTTTTCTTGATTCGTGTACAGACCATGATTCTTAGTAAGACTCAAAAATTTCCGGCGGATCGGAGCCATAGGGCCTGAGAAAAAGGCATTTAAAGTTCTACCCCAAGTTGTTACACCAATAAAAACGATGAACTTTTTCCAATGTTTCTTTTACCAAGTTATTTATTGTTTACCGTATTTTTGGTTTATTTACCATGGATATGATCAAGAAACAAAAATTTTAATTAATTTAGTGCCATAGGGCCATAGTAATGACCAACCCCAAGTTTGAAAAAGTGATAAATCGACCGAACCCAAGCGTTTAAAACGATGAAATTTTAAAAAATTCTGTTTTTCGTGTGTTTTTCTTGATTCGTGTACAGACCATGATTCTTAGTAAGACTCAAAAATTTCCGGCGGATCGGAGCCATAGGGCCTGAGAAAAAGGCATTTAAAGTTCTACCCCAAGTTTTACACCAATAAAAACGATGAACTTTTTCCAATGTTTCTTTTACCAAGTTATTTATTGTTTACCGAATTTTTGGTTTATTTACCATGGATATGATCAAGAAACAAAAATTATAGATGATTTAGTGCCATAGGGCCATAGTAATGACCAACCCCAAGTTTGAAAAAGTGGTAAATCGACCGAACCCAAGCGTTTAAAACGATGAAATTTTAAAAAATTCTGTTTTTCGTGTGTTTTTTTCTTGATTTGTGTACAGACCATGATTCTTAGTAAGACTTAAAAATTTCCGGCGGATCGGAGCCATAGGGCCTGAGAAAAGGGCATTTAAAGTTCTACCCAAGTTGTTACACCAATAAAAACGATGATCTTTTTCCAATGTTGCTTTTTACCAATTTATTAAATGTTTACCCTATTTTTGGTTTATTTACCATGGTTATGATCAAGAATCAAAAATTATAGATGATTTAGTGCCATAGGGCCATAGTAATGACCAACCCCAAGTTTGAAAAAGTGATAAATCGACCGAACCCAAGCGTTAAAACGATGAAACTTTTTACCAATATCTTTATTGTTTACCGTACAGAACATGGTTTTGATCAAGAATCCATAACTTCAGTTGATTCGGTGCCATAGTGCCATAGTTATGACCGACCCCAAGTTTGAAAAAGTAATAAAACGACCGAACCCAAGCGTCAAAACGACGAACTTTAAAAATTCTGTTTTATATATTTTTTTTCTTGATTCGTGTACAGACCATGACTCTTAGTTAGACTCCAAAATTTCCGTCGGATCGGAGCCATAGGGCCTGAGAAAAAGGCAATTAAAGTTCTACCCCAAGTTGTTACACCAATAAAAACGATGAACTTTTTCCAATGTTGCTTTTACCAAGTTATTTATTGTTTACCGTATTTTTGGTTTATTTACCATGGATATGATCAAGAAACAAAAATTATAGATGATTTAGTGCCATAGGGCCATAGTAATGACCAACCCCAAGTTTGAAAAAGTGATAAATCGACCGAACCCAAGCGTTTAAAACGATGAAATTTTAAAAAATTCTGTTTTTCGTGTGTTTTTCTTGATTCGTGTACAGACCATGATTCTTAGTAAGACTCAAAAATTTCCGGCGGATCGGAGCCATAGGGCCTGAGAAAAAGGCATTTAAAGTTCTACCACAAGTTGTTACACCAATAAAAACGATGAACTTTTTCCAATGTTTCTTTTACCAAGTTATTTATTGTTTACCGTATTTTTGGTTTATTTACCATGGATATGATCAAGAAACAAAAATTATAGATGATTTAGTGCCATAGGGCCATAGTAATGACCAACCCCAAGTTTGAAAAAGTGATAAATCGACCGAACCCAAGCGTTTAAAACGATGAAATTTTAAAAAATTCTGTTTTTCGTGTGTTTTTCTTGATTCGTGTACAGACCATGATTCTTAGTAAGACTCAAAAATTTCCGGCGGATCGGAGCCATAGGGCCTGAGAAAAAGGCATTTAAAGTTCTACCCCAAATTGTTACACCAATAAAAACGATGAACTTTTTCCAATGTTTCTTTTACCAAGTTATTTATTGTTTACCGTATTTTTGGTTTATTTACCATGGATATGATCAAGAAACAAAAATTTTAATTAATTTAGTGCCATAGGGCCATAGTAATGACCAACCCCAAGTTTGAAAAAGTGATAAATCGACCGAACCCAAGCGTTTAAAACGATGAAATTTTAAAAAATTCTGTTTTTCGTGTGTTTTTTTCTTGATTTGTGTACAGACCATGATTTTTAGTAAGACTCAAAAATTTCCGGCGGATCGGAGCCATAGGGCCTGAGAAAAGGGCATTTAAAGTTCTACCCAAGTTGTTACACCAATAAAAACGATGATCTTTTTCCAATGTTGCTTTTTACCAATTTATTAAATGTTTACCCTATTTTTGGTTTATTTACCATGGATATGATCAAGAAACAAAAATTATAGATGATTTAGTGCCATAGGGCTATAGTAATGACCAACCCCAAGTTTGAAAAAGTGATAAATCGACCGAACCCAAGCGTTTAAAACGATGAAATTTTAAAAAATTCTGTTTTTCGTGTGTTTTTCTTGATTCGTGTACAGACCATGATTCTTAGTAAGACTCAAAAATTTCCGGCGGATCGGAGCCATAGGGCCTGAGAAAAAGGTATTTAAAGTTCTACCCCAAGTTGTTACACCAATAAAAACGATGAACTTTTTCCAATGTTTCTTTTACCAAGTTATTTATTGTTTACCGTATTTTTGGTTTATTTACCATGGATATGATCAAGAAACAAAAATTATAGATGATTAAGTGCCATAGGGCCATAGTAATGACCAACCCCAAGTTTGAAAAAGTGATAAATCGACCGAACCCAAGCGTTTAAAACGATGAAATTTTAAAAAATTCTGTTTTTCGTGTGTTTTTCTTGATTCGTGTACAGACCATGATTCTTAGTAAGACTCAAAAATTTCCGGCGGATCGGAGCCATAGGGCCTGAGAAAAAGGCATTTAAAGTTCTACCCCAAATTGTTACACCAATAAAAACGATGAACTTTTTCCAATGTTTCTTTTACCAAGTTATTTATTGTTTACCGAATTTTTGGTTTATTTACCATGGATATGATCAAGAAACAAAAATTATAGATGATTTAGTGCCATAGGGCCATAGTAATGACCAACCCCAAGTTTGAAAAAGTGGTAAATCGACCGAACCCAAGCGTTTAAAACGATGAAATTTTAAAAAATTCTGTTTTTCGTGTGTTTTTCTTGATTCGTGTACAGACCATGATTCTTAGTAAGACTCAAAAATTTCCGGCGGATTGGAGCCATAGGGCCTGAGAAAAAGGCATTTAAAGTTCTACCCCAAGTTGTTACACCAATAAAAACGATGAACTTTTTCCAATGTTTCTTTTACCAAGTTATTTATTGTTTACCGTATTTTTGGTTTATTTACCATGGATATGATCAAGAAACAAAAATTATAGATGATTTAGTGCCATAGGGCCATAGTAATGACCAACCCCAAGTTTGAAAAAGTGATAAATCGACCGAACCCAAGCGTTTAAAACGATGAAATTTTAAAAAATTCTGTTTTTCGTGTGTTTTTTTCTTGATTTGTGTACAGACCATGATTCTTAGTAAGACTCAAAAATTTCCGGCGGATCGGAGCCATAGGGCCTGAGAAAAGGGCATTTAAAGTTCTACCCAAGTTGTTACACCAATAAAAACGATGATCTTTTTCCAATGTTGCTTTTTACCAATTTATTAAATGTTTACCCTATTTTTGGTTTATTTACCATGGTTATGATCAAGAATCAAAAATTATAGATGATTTAGTGCCATAGGGCCATAGTAATGACCAACCCCAAGTTTGAAAAAGTGATAAATCGACCGAACCCAAGCGTTAAAACGATGAAACTTTTTACCAATATCTTTATTGTTTACCGTACAGAACATGGTTTTGATCAAGAATCCATAACTTCAGTTGATTCGGTGCCAAAGTGCCTTAGTTATGACCGACCCCAAGTTTGAAAAAGTAATAAAACGACCGAACCCAAGCGTCAAAACGACGAACTTTAAAAATTCTGTTTTATATATTTTTTTTCTTGATTCGTGTACAGACCATGACTCTTAGTTAGACTCCAAAATTTCCGTCGGATCGGAGCCATAGGGCCTGAGAAAAAGGCAATTAAAGTTCTACCCCAAGTTGTTACACCAATAAAAACGATGAACTTTTTCCAATGTTGCTTTTACCAAGTTATTTATTGTTTACCGTATTTTTGGTTTATTTACCATGGATATGATCAAGAAACAAAAATTATAGATGATTTAGTGCCATAGGGCCATAGTAATGACCAACCCCAAGTTTGAAAAAGTGATAAATCGACCGAACCCAAGCGTTTAAAACGATGAAATTTTAAAAAATTCTGTTTTTCGTGTGTTTTTCTTGATTCGTGTACAGACCATGATTCTTAGTAAGACTCAAAAATTTCCGGCGGATCGGAGCCATAGGGCCTGAGAAAAAGGCATTTAAAGTTCTACCCCAAGTTGTTACACCAATAAAAACGATGAACTTTTTCCAATGTTTCTTTTACCAAGTTATTTATTGTTTACCGTATTTTTGGTTTATTTACCATGGATATGATCAAGAAACAAAAATTATAGATGATTTAGTGCCATAGGGCCATAGTAATGACCAACCCCAAGTTTGAAAAAGTGATAAATCGACCGAACCCAAGCGTTTAAAACGATGAAATTTTAAAAAATTCTGTTTTTCGTGTGTTTTTTTCTTGATTTGTGTACAGACCATGATTCTTAGTAAGACTTAAAAATTTCCGGCGGATCGGAGCCATAGGGCCTGAGAAAAGGGCATTTAAAGTTCTACCCAAGTTGTTACACCAATAAAAACGATGATCTTTTTCCAATGTTGCTTTTTACCAATTTATTAAATGTTTACCCTATTTTTGGTTTATTTACCATGGTTATGATCAAGAATCAAAAATTATAGATGATTTAGTGCCATAGGGCCATAGTAATGACCAACCCCAAGTTTGAAAAAGTGATAAATCAACCGAACCCAAGCGTTAAAACGATGAAACTTTTTACCAATATCTTTATTGTTTACCGTACAGAACATGGTTTTGATCAAGAATCCATAACTTCAGTTGATTCGGTGCCATAGTGCCATAGTTATGACCGACCCCAAGTTTGAAAAAGTAATAAAACGACCGAACCCAAGCGTTAAAACGACGAACTTTAAAAATTCTGTTTTATATATTTTTTTTCTTGATTCGTGTACAGACCATGACTCTTAGTTTTTACTCTTAGACTCCAAAATTTCCGTCGGATCGGAGCCATAGGGCCTGAGAAAAAGGCATTTAAAGTTCTACCCCAAGTTGTTACACCAATAAAAACGATGAACTTTTTCCAATGTTGCTTTTACGAAGTTATTTATTGTTTACCGTATTTTTGGTTTATTTACCATGGATATGATCAAGAAACAAAAATTATAGATGATTTAGTGCCATAGGGCCATAGTAATGACCAACCCCAAGTTTGAAAAAGTGATAAATCGACCGAACCCAAGCGTTTAAAACGATGAAATTTTAAAAAATTCTGTTTTTCGTGTGTTTTTTTCTTGATATGTGTCCAGACCATGATTCTTAGTAAGACTCAAAAATTTCCGGCGGATCGGAGCCATAGGGCCTGAGAAAAAGGCATTTAAAGTTCTACCCCAAGTTGTTACACCAATAAAAACGATGAACTTTTTCCAATGTTTCTTTTACCAAGTTATTTATTGTTTACCGTATTTTTGGTTTATTTACCATGGATATGATCAAGAAACAAAAATTATAGATTATTTAGTGCCATAGGGCCATAGTAATGACCAACCTCAAGTTTGAAAAAGTGATAAATCGACCGAACCCAAGCGTTTAAAACGATGAAATTTTAAAAAATTCTGTTTTTCGTGTGTTTTTTTCTTGATTTGTGTACAGACCATGATTCTTAGTAAGACTCAAAAATTTCCGGCGGATCGGAGCCATAGGGCCTGAGAAAAGGGCATTTAAAGTTCTACCCAAGTTGTTACACCAATAAAAACGATGATCTTTTTCCAATGTTGCTTTTTACCAATTTATTAAATGTTTACCCTATTTTTGGTTTATTTACCATGGTTATGATCAAGAATCAAAAATTATAGATGATTTAGTGCCATAGGGCCATAGTAATGACCAACCCCAAGTTTGAAAAAGTGATAAATCGACCGAACCCAAGCGTTAAAACGATGAAACTTTTTACCAATATCTTTATTGTTTACCGTACAGAACATGGTTTTGATCAAGAATCCATTACTTCAGTTGATTCGGTGCCATAGTGCCATAGTTATGACTGACCCCAAGTTTGAAAAAGTAATAAAACGACCGAACCCAAGCGTTAAATCGACGAACTTTAAAAATTCTGTTTTATATTTTTTTTTCTTGATTCGTGTACAGACCATGACTCTTAGTTAGACTCCAAAATTTCCGTCGGATCGGAGCCATAGGGCCTGAGAAAAAGGCATTTAAAGTTCTACCCCAAGTTGTTACACCAATAAAAACGATGAACTTTTTCCAATGTTGCTTTTACCAAGTTATTTATTGTTTACCGTATTTTTGGTTTATTTGCCATGGATATGATCAAGAAACAAAAACTATAGATGATTTAGTGCCATAGGGCCATAGTAATGACCGACCCCAAGTTTGAAAAAGTGATAAATCGACCGAACCCAAGCGTTAAAACGATGAAACTTTTTACCAATATCTATATTGTTTACCGTACAGAACATGGTTTTGATCAAGAATCCATAACTTCAGTTGATTCGGTGCCATAGTGCCATAGTTATGACCGACCCCAAGTTTGAAAAAGTAATAAAACGACCGAACCCAAGCGTTAAAACGACGAACTTTAAAAATTCTGTTTTTTATTTTTTTTCAGACCATGATTCTTAGTAAGACTCAAAAATTTCCGGCGGATCGGAGCCATAGGGCCTGAGAAAAGGGCATTTAAAGTTCTACCCAAGTTGCTACACCAATAAAAACGATGATCTTTTTCCAATGTTGCTTTTTACCAATTTATTAAATGTTTACCGTATTTTTGGTTTATTTACCATGGATATGATCAAGAAACAAAAATTATAGATGATTTAGTGCCATAGGGCCATAGTAATGACCAACCCCAAGTTTGAAAAAGTGATAAATCGACCGAACCCAAGCGTTAAAACGATGAAACTTTTTACCAATATCTTTATTGTTTACCGTACAGAACATGGTTTTGATCAAGAATCCATAACTTCAGTTGATTCGGTGCCATAGTGCCATAGTTATGACCGACCCCAAGTTTGAAAAAGTAATAAAACGACCGAACCCAAGCGTTAAAACGACGAACTTTAAAAATTCTGTTTTATATTTTTTTTTCTTGATTCGTGTACAGACCATGACTCTTAGTTTTTACTCTTAGACTCCAAAATTTCCGTCGGATCGGAGCCATAGGGCCTGAGAAAAGGGCATTTAAAGTTCTACCCCAAGTTGTTACACCAATAAAAACGATGATCTTTTTCCAATGTTGCTTTTACCAAGTTATTTATTGTTAACCGTATTTTTGGTTTATTTAGCATGGATATGATCAAGAATCAAAAATTATAGATGATTTAGTGCCATAGGGCCATAGTAATGACCGACCCCAAGTTTGAAAAAGTGATAAATCGACCGAACCCAAGCGTTAAAACGATAAAAAATTTTACCAATTTCTTTATTGTTTATCGTAAATAACATGGTTTTATATCAAGAATCCAAAACTTCAGTAGATTTGTTGCCATAGAGCCATAGTTATGACCGACCCCAAGTTTGAAAAAGTAATAAAACGACCGAACCCAAGCGATAAAACGATGAAATTTTTAAAAATTCTGTTTTTTATGTTTTTTTTTTCTTGATTCGTGTACAGACCATAATTCTTAAGACTCCAAAATTTCAGTTGGATCGGAGCCATAGGGCCTGAGAAAATGGCATTTAAATGTTCTTCCCCAAGTTGTTACACCAATAAAAATGATTATCTTTTTCCAATGTTCTTTTTTACCAATTTCTTTATATTTTACCGTAAAGAACATGGTTTGATCAAGAATCAAAAATTTTAGATGACTTAATGCCATAGGGCCATAGTTTTGACCGACCACAAGTTTGAAAAAGTGATAAAACGACCGAACCCAAGCGTTAAAACGATGAAATTTTAAAAAATTCTGTTTTTCGTGTTTTTTTTTCTTGATTCGTGTACAGACCATGATTCTTAGTAAGACTCAAACATTTCCGGCGGATCGGAGCCATAGGGCCTGAGAAAAGGGCATTTAAAGTTCTACCCAAGTTGTTACACCAATAAAAACGATGATCTTTTTCCAATGTTGCTTTTTACCAATTTATTCAATGTTTACCGTATTTTTGGTTTATTTACCATGGTTATGATCAAGAATCAAAAATTATAGATGATTTAGTGCCATAGGGCCATAGTAATTGTGATGACCGTGGCCGGTATCAACATTACTTTACTGGACTCCTTTTGTATGGATCCAGATTCCTCTATTTGTGATCTCAGTTCAGGGTGATTGACAATAATGAGTCGTAGGTAGACTTAGTGAGGTTATTCCGAGATATGGTACAAGTGTGCTTCCTACGAAGCGATAATGCAAAGAGGACGGTAGACAGCAATTTACACCCTTTTATACGTTCCTCATGCTGTCTCACTCATACACGCATGTCTCTTTCATACCGCAAGACATACGTTCACCACATCCCTCTACACTTAAATCCGAAGACAGTTACACAACATGAACTGATAATTATTTACAATACATATAATATTCCAATATTTACAATGTAAGTAATTCATGTTGAGTCGAGAGCTGCGTGCTGTCTTCATTGACTCATCTGTGTGTTCGTGGTCGTAGTCGGTCCTTCCAATTTCCCGACGTTGACGCCACTGGATCACTGGAGCTGGAAGGAGAAGGAGAAAAACCCATTAGACTGTCATCCAGGCCAAAGCCGGAGACATCGTATTCGTCATACGACAGTCTCTTCGTCTCAGACGCGATATAAGGATTGCTGTGTTTCTTTTCCCATGACACACATAATTTAGACAACTGATCAAAATGCCTTTTCCAATACATTATTTTACCATTTAAATTTACCTCAATTATATAAAGTTTTTTTCCTAATTGTTTACTTCACTTTCCCTGGTACCCATTTATCATTGTTTTGGTCTCTGAAATCTCTAACCATTACCTTTTGATTTATCGAAAAACCCACCGATTCCTTATTATTTCTCTTATAATAATATCTTTGATTTTCCTGACATTTCGACATTTTAAATTTTGTTTCTTTCTTAATTATATTATCCTTTTCTCTCCCCCCTCTCGGTACAAAACTGTTCAAGTTTGACCTTAGTTTCCTTCCAAACATTACAACTGCAGGTTCTAAACCAGTTGTACAGTGTGGTGCATTTCTGTAATCAATTAAAAAATTTCCTAATTTTTCCTCATAACCTGACTGAAACTTATTTCTTATCATCATTTTTTTTTTTAAATTTTTACATGTTCGAACCGCGTTTTCTGCTAGACCATTTGATTGTGGATGATTTACCGGAGTCGTTAAATGTTTGATGTTATTCATCTCACAAAACTCTTTGAAGTCCGCTGACCTGAAAGCGGCTCCATTATCTGAAACTATTGTCTGTACACTCCCGTAATAACTAAATAAACCCTTTAATATTTTAATAGTGTTATACGAATTTAGAGAATTTACCTCTACACAGTCTAACCATTTTGAGGTTGAGTCAATAATCACAAGAAAATATTTATTTGCAATTGGGCCCGCATAATTAATATGCACCCTACTCCATATTTCTTCCGTTATAGGTAAATCTCTGTTATTTTTAAATAAACTTAGAATTTGAGTATCCAAGTCATTCTCTACGTGAACTGGTTCCTCATTCCCAATTAATTCTAATTGCACTTTACTTTTATTAAAACTACCCGCTTTCTCCGAAAAAACCTCCTGGAATTTTCGAATTTTTTTATTCACTTTACTTCTACCACTCTCAAATACACTATAAGAAAAAATTTCACTACCCTCCTGGGATGAAATTGATTGTAAATCACTTCTATCATTCTCAAAACCACTATGAGAAAAAATTTCACTACCCTCCTGGGATGAAATTGATTGTTCATTTATTTCCCCATTACTTTTTACTATGGGAACGATTGGTGACGCAAACTTACTATAGTTTACCGGAACTGACATACCTTCCGATTGTAAACGGCCCAATTCCGATTCAACCTTTGCTTTTAAAGCAAACGGTATATTTCTCGGATTGCAGAATTTCGGTTCCGCATTTTCTTTTAATTTCAAATGCACTTTATATTTATTGAATCTACCCAGTTTCTCCGAAAAAACCTCCGGGAATTTCCGAATTAAATTATCTACTACACTAGTATTATTCTTAACCATATTGTGAGAAAAATTTTCACTTCCCTCCTGGGATAAAGTAGATTGTAAGCCCGTAAATCCAATATTAAACTTTTTAATAAAATCACGCCCTAGAACCGTAATTGTTCCATGTTTTACTACGCAAAATTCTAACATTTCCCTATAACCGTTAAAATCAACTGTTAATAAGATACAACCCAATAAATTTAACTTACAGTTAGCGTAACCCATTAAGGTTAAATCCTTTGGTTTTAAATTCAAATGTTTGAAATGTTTAACATAATCTTTGTCAGTCAAAATCGAGATCGCCGCTCCTGTGTCCAATAACCCGTTTAGTTCCACATTGTTCACTAAAACTTTGCACAATATTGGTTCACAATATACTGCGTTTATCCGCAACATTTTTTTATGTTCCTGCGTATTGACGAACACTGAAGAAATGTTATTATTATTTAAACCGCGACATATCTTCCCAATATGCCCGTTTACTCTGCATTTATAACAAAACACGTCTTTAAAATTTACAATTTACTGAATCGTGATAACTCCCGCAATGTTTACATTTCGTTCGATCCGCTGACCTCGCTCTGTACGATGTAACATTCTTGTCCGAAGTTCTAAAAAAATGTTTACCCACCGAATTTTGTTTTTGTGACCAATTGTTCGATGTATTTTTAAATTTATTTACTAAATCAACACTTTCCGTTTTAATTTGCTTATTCATTACCTCGAATGAATCCATAGCAATAGCACATTCTAAAACCTTTTTTAATGAAAAGTTTTCAGCTTCTACAAATAATTTTTCCTTAATTCACCCCACTCGAAGACCGGTGACAAAAATATCTTTTAAATTATATTCAAGTCTGTCCTCGAATTTGCAAAATCTAACGAGATTCCTTAACCGTGCTATATAATCAGTAACCGATTCTGAACTTTTTTGTTTCGTAGCAAAAAAAATTTCGCGCTCTTTGAACACATTTCGTTTGATACCTACATGATTCTCTAGTAATAACAATAAATTTTCGACCGTAATATCTGTAATTTTTTTAGGAAAACACAAATCAATCACTAAATCTATTGTCTGTGTGTAAATGAGATATTAAAACCGCTCTCTTTTTCTCTACCGAATTAATTTTGTCATCATTGACGAGGATGAACTGTTCGTATTGCAACACGAACGTCTCCAGTTTGTCCCTCAAATGACAAAACCTGGGCAGTTCTCCCCCTTCCATCTTCACACAGATACAATCAATAAGCAGAAAATTTACAAACAACACTCAACTCACGACTCTGTTGACTTGCTGCTGCTGCTCCGATCTCGCCCTTCCGCGGACCGTCTCCTGGCTCCTGTACCCTGGACGTCCTTCTAATGCCCCGGCACGCCTTCCGTGAGGTCTGCACCTGGTCTCTGATCTTCTCCTGAAGACCCGGACTTCTCCATCCACGCCTTACGTGTATGCTCCTCCAGGTTCTCGGCACTGAATAAACCTATCCAGCGCCTTGCTGTTCCTCGGATGCCGATTCTGCTGCTCTTGCTCTTCCTGGGCTGATCTGGCCCTGTAGCCTCAATCTCGGATGTTTGCTGCGTACTCTCTGTTCCAAATAGGCTGCCAAATGTGATTTTGGCTTCTGCTAGTTCCTTTATCAGCGGCACCAAATGTGATTTTGGCTGCTGCTAGTTCCTTTATCGGCTTCGCCAAATGTGATTTTGGCTGCTGCTAGTTCCGTTATCGGCTGCGCCAAATGTGATGACCGTGGCCGGTATCAACATTACTTTACTGGACTCCTTTTGTATAGATCCAGATTCCTCTATTTGTGATCTCAGTTCAGGGTGATTGACAATAATGAGTCGTAGGTAGACTTAGTGAGTTTATTCCGAGATATGGTACAGGTGTGCTTCCTACGAAGCGATAATGCAAAGAGGACGGTAGACAGCAATCACACCCTTTTATACGTTCCTCATGCTGTCTCACTCATACACGCATGTCTCTTTCATACCGCAAGACATACGTTCACCACAGTAATGACCAACCCCAAGTTTGAAAAAGTGATAAATCGACCGAACCCAAGCGTTAAAACGATGAAACTTTTTACCAATATCTTTATTGTTTACCGTACAGAACATGGTTTTGATCAAGAATCCATAACTTCAGTTGATTCGGTACCATAGTGCCATAGTTATGAACGACCCCAAGTTTGAAAAAGTAATAAAACGACCGAACCCAAGCGTTAAAACGACGAACTTTAAAAATTCTGTTTTATATATTTTTTTCTTGATTCGTGTACAGACCATGACTCTTAATTAGACTCCAAAATTTCCGTCGGATCGGAGGCATAGGGCCTGAGAAAAAGGCATTTAAAGTTCTACCCCAAGTTGTTACACCAATAAAAACGATGAACTTTTTCCAATGTTGCTTTTACCAAGTTATTTATAGTTTACCGTATTTTTGGTTTATTTACCATGGATATGATCAAGAAACAAAAATTATAGATGATTTAGTGCCATAGGGCCATAGTAATGACCGACCCCAAGTTTGAAAAAGTGATAAATCGACCGAACCCAAGCGTTAAAACGATGAAACTTTTTACCAATATCTTTATTGTTTACCGTACAGAACATGGTTTTGATCAAGAATCCAAAACTTCAGTAGATTTGTTGCCATAGAGCCATAGTTATGACCAACCCCAAGTTTGAAAAAGTAATAAAACGACCGAACCCAAGCGATAAAACGATGAAATTTTTAAAAATTCTGTTTTTAAGGTTTTTTTTTTCTTGATTCGTGTACAGACCATGATTCTTAAGACTCCAAAATTTCAGTTGGATCGGAGCCATAGGGCCTGAGAAAAGGGCATTTAAATGTTCTTCCCCAAGTTGTTACACCAATAAAAACGATTATCTTTTTCCAATGTTCTTTTTTAACAATTTCTTTATATTTTACCGTAAAGAACATGGTTTGATCAAGAATCAAAAATTTTAGATGACTTAATGCCATAGGGCCATAGTTATGACCGACCACAAGTTTGAAAAAGTGATAAAACGACCGAACCCAAGCGTTAAAACGATGAAATTTTAAAAAATTCTGTTTTTCGTGTTTTTTTTTCTTGATTCGTGTATAGACCATGATTCTTAGTAAGACTCAAAAATTTCCGGCGGATCGGAGCCATAGGGCCTGAGAAAAGGGCATTTAAAGTTCTACCCAAGTTGTTACACCAATAAAAACGATGATCTTTTTCCAATATTGCTTTTTACCAATTTATTATATGTTTACCGTATTTTTGGTTTATTTACCATGGTTATGATCAAGAACCAAAAATTATAGATGATTTAGTGCCATAGGGCCATAGTAATGACCAACCCCAAGTTTGAAAAAGTGATAAATCGACTGAACCCAAGCGTTTAAAATGATGAAACTTTTTACCAATATCTTTATTGTTTACCGTACAGAACATGGTTTTGATCAAGAATCCATAACTTCAGTTGATTCGGTGCCATAGTGCCATAGTTATGACCGACCCCAAGTTTGAAAAAGTGATAAATCGACCGAACCCAAGCGTTAACCTGTCAAGGGCCAGGGTTTTTTACTTACCTTTTTTAAATTACCTTAATAACAAGAATGGAGGAAGCTATTTTAAGCTTTATTTTATGTTATAAATTAATGGAATAAAATTTAAAATCGCATCCAAATTATTTGAATTAATATTCTTTTTTGAAATTCCAGTCTCGCGCGCGGGCGCGTTCCTGGCCTTTGAAAGGTTAAAACGACGAACTTTAAAAATTCTGTTATTTTATTTTTTTTCTTGATTCGTGTAGAGACCATGATTCTTAGTAAGACACAAAAATTTCCGGCGGATCGGAGCCATAGGGCCTGAGAAAAGGGCATTTAAATGTTCTTCCCCAAGTTGTTACACCAATAAAAACGATTATCTTTTTCCAATGTTCTTTTTTACCAATTTCTTTATATTTCACCGTAAAGAACATGGTTTGATCAAGAATCAAAAATTTTAGATGACTTAATGCCATAGGACCATAGTTATGACCGACCACAAGTTTGAAAAAGTGATAAAACGACCGAACTCAAGCGTTAAAACGATGAAATTTAAAAAAATTCTGTTTCTTATGTTTTTTTTTTTTGATTCATGTACAGACCATGATTCTTAGTAAGACTCCAAATTTCCGTCGGATCGGAGCCATAGGGCCTAAGAAAAGGGCATTAAAAGTTCTACCCCAAGTTGTTACACCAATAAAAACGATGATCTTTTTCCAATGTTGCTTTTTACCAATTTATTAAATGTTTACCGTATTTTTGGTTTATTTACCATGGTTATGATCAAGAATCAAAAATTATAGATGATTTAGTGCCATAGGGCCATAGTAATGACCAACCCCAAGTTTGAAAAAGTGATAAATCGACCAAACCCAAGCGTTAAAACGATGAAACTTTTTACGAATAGCTTTATTGTTTACCGTACAGAACATGGTTTTGATCAAGAATCCATAACTTCAGTTGATTCGGTGCCATAGAGCCATAGTTATGACCGACCCCAAGTTTGAAAAAGTGATAAATCGACCGAACCCAAGCGTTAAAACGACGAACTTTAAAAATTCAGTTTTTTTATTTTTTTTCTTGATTCGTGTACAGACCATGATTCTTAGTTAGACTCCAAAATTTCAGTCGGATCGGAGCCATAGGGCCTGAGTAAAGGGCATTTAAAGTTCTACCCCAAGTTGTTACACCAATAAAAACGATGAACTTTTTCCAATGTTGCTTTTACCAAGTTATTTATTGTTTACCGTATTTTTGGTTTATTTACCATGGATATGATCAAGAATCAAAAATTATAGATGATTTAGTGCCATAGGGCCATAATAATGACCGACCACAAGTTTGAAAAAGTGATAAAACGACCGAACTCAAGCGTTAAAACGATGAAATTTAAAAAAATTCTGTTTCTTATGTTTTTTTTTTTTGATTCATGTACAGACCATGATTCTTAGTAAGACTCCAAATTTCCGTCGGATCGGAGCCATAGGGCCTAAGAAAAGGGCATTAAAAGTTCTACCCCAAGTTGTTACACCAATAAAAACGATGATCTTTTTCCAATGTTGCTTTTTACCAATTTATTAAATGTTTACCGTATTTTTGGTTTATTTACCATGGTTATGATCAAGAATCAAAAATTACAGATGATTTAGTGCCATAGGGCCATAGTAATGACCAACCCAAAGTTTGAAAAAGTGATAAATCGACCGAACCCAAGCGTTTAAAATGATGAAACTTTTTACCAATATCTTTATTGTTTACCGTACAGAACATGGTTTTGATCAAGAATCCATAACTTTAGTTGATTCGGTGCCATAGTGCCATAGTTATGACCGACCCCAAGTTTGAAAAAGTTGTGGCGACACATCATTATTATCTTCGCGCTCAAAAGAACATACGAGAAACATCTTCTAATATTCGCGCCCATCGGCAAACCTACTTGCCTAGGTACCTTCGTACCTATACTGGCCGCGAAGTACATTCTCGCCTGCCGTGCCAGCCCGACGTTAATAATATCGCCCACCTAGAAAGGTCTCGAGACAGCACCGTACAATATCTGTACGGCGCCGAATATTCTCGAAGTGGCTCGTATTACCTACCGCGAGGTAGTTACTCTACCGCGGCTATATAAGCAGCCGATCGCTCGCCCGCTGCAGTTCAGTCCAGTTTAGTCTCACATTAATCGTCGGTCAACATCTCAACATGTAATCAGTGCTCCGCAGGCATCGCTACGCTCCAGGGCAGCTTCCTCGAGGTCCATCACCACGTCGCAGCTACAAGGCCCATCGTGCCTTCAGCCCCGCAGAACAGCAACATCCCGCGACTTACAAGGCTTGCGTCACCTTCAGTCCGGGGATCAGCTCACCACTTCATGGCACCCCGAAGCCCACCGT
The DNA here is from genome assembly GCA_917880885.1 of Limnephilus marmoratus. Lineage (NCBI taxonomy): Eukaryota > Metazoa > Arthropoda > Insecta > Trichoptera > Limnephilidae > Limnephilus > Limnephilus marmoratus. The sequence continues at coordinate 13,243,721 of OU862926.1, forward strand.
GCTTCGCTGCCATGGAACGCGCTCCGCCTCGCCAGGACTACCTGCTGGTGGCTCAGCTCACCGAGCCACACACCGTTTACCTCCGCGACTTAAAGCGTCGAGCAACGGCCTGGAATATAGGTCATCTCCACCGCCATGGTGTCGAGCAACTTGCTGACCTTCACCACACCATCACACCGCACGCCTGCAGCATCTCATCTACGGCACCCTGCATTTCATCATGTTACCGACCACCGACCATCCGCTACGTAGCCCAATAAACGACTGACTCACCACTTCGACATGACGCCTTTCATTTCTGTCTCCCGCTCCCTCAACTGGTGACCCCGACGTGATGTGAACACGTAACCTTCTGATGTGAACATGCAGCACGCAACATCCTGACAAGAGTGTTACCACGACGCACCGGTAACATCGCAAAAACGAGGGAATCGGTAGAGACGCATCAGCATGAACGCACCGACCAGCAGCATCAACCCGGCTTTCCTGCGACTCCTGGCATCATCTTTCAACCCTGTACTCCGTACACTGGGAAGGGGGTGTGTGGCGACACATCATTATTATCTTCGCTCTCAAAAGAACATACGAGAAACATCTTCTAATATTCGCGCCCATCGGCAAACCTACTTGCCTAGGTACCTTCGTACCTATACTGGCCGCGAAGTACATTCTCGCCTGCCGTGCCAGCCCGACGTTAATAATATCGCCCTCGCCTAGAAAGGTCTCGAGACAGCACCGTACAATATCTGTACGGCGCCGAATATTCTCGAAGTGGCTCGTATTACCTACCGCGAGGTAGTTACTCTACCGCGGCTATATAAGCAGCCGATCGCTCGCCCGCTGCAGTTCAGTTCAGTTCAGTCTCACACTTACAGTTGGCCAACATCTCAGCATGTAACGATCTCTGCATGGCATCGCTACGCTCCAGGGCAGCTTCCTCGAGGTCCATCACCACGTCTCAGCTACAAGGCCCATCGTGTCTTCAGCTCCAGAGATCAGCTTCATCCCGCGACCAGCTCACCACTTCATGGCACCCCGAAGCCCACCGTGCTTCGCTGCCATGGAAACACGCTCCGCCTCGCCAGGACTACCTGCTGGTGGCTCAGCTCACCGAGCCACACACCGTTTACCTCCGCGACTTAAAGCGTCGAGCAACGGCCTGGAATATAGGTCATCTCCACCGCCATGGTGTCGAGCAACTCGCTGACCTTCACCACACCATCACCTCCGTACGCCTGCAGCATTTCATCACGGCACCCTGCACACATCTTGTTACCGACCACCGACCATCTGCTACGTAGCCCAATAAACGACTGACTCACCACTTCGACCTGACGCCTTTCATTTCTGTCTCCCGCTCCCTCAAAGTAATAAAACGACCGAACCAAAGCGTTAAAACGACGAACTTTAAAAATTCTGTTAAATATTTTTTTTTCTTGATTCGTGTACAGACCATGACTCTTAGTTAGACTCCAAAATTTCCGTCGGATCGGAGCCATAGGGCCTGAGAAAAGGGCATTTTAATGTTCTTCGCCAAGTTGTTACACCAATAAAAACGATTATCTTTTTCCAATGTTCTTTTTTACCAATTTCTTTATATTTTACCGTAAAGAACATGGTTTGATCAAGAATCAAAAATTTTAGATGACTTAATGCCATAGGGCCATAGTTATGACCGACCACAAGTTTGAAAAAGTGATAAATCGACCGAACCCAAGCGTTAAAACGACGAACTTTAAAAATTCTGTTTTTTATTTTTTTTCTTGATTCGTGTAGAGACCATGATTCTTAGTAAGACGCAAAAATTTCCGGCGGATCGGAGCCATAGGGCCTGAGAAAAGGGCATTTAAAGTTCTACCCAAGTTGTTACACCAATAAAAACGATGATCTTTTTCCAATGTTGCTTTTTACCAATTTATTAAATGTTTACCGTATTTTTGGTGTATTTACCATGGTTATGATCAAGAATCAAAAATTATAGATGATTTAGTGCCATAGGGCCATAGTAATGACCAACCCCAAGTTTGAAAAAGTGATAAATCGACCAAACCCAAGCGTTAAAACGATGAAACTTTTTACGAATAGCTTTATTGTTTACCGTACAGAACATGGTTTTGATCAAGAATCCATAACTTCAGTTGATTCGGTGCCATAGAGCCATAGTTATGACCGACCCCAAGTTTGAAAAAGTGATAAATCGACCGAACCCAAGCGTTAAAACGACGAACTTTAAAAATTCAGTTTTTTTTATTTTTTTTCTTGATTCGTGTACAGACCATGATTCTTAGTTAGACTCCAAAATTTCCGTCGGATCGGAGCCATAGGGCCTGAGTAAAGGGCATTTAAAGTTCTACCCCAAGTTGTTACACCAATAAAAACGATGAACTTTTTCCAATGTTGCTTTTACCAAGTTATTTATTGTTTACCGTATTTTTGGTTTATTTACCATCGATATGATCAAGAATCAAAAATTATAGATGATTTAGTGCCATAGGGCCATAATAATGACCGACCCCAAGTTTGAAAAAGTGAAAAATCGACCGAACCCAAGCGTTAAAACGATGAAATTTTTTACCAATTTCTTTATTGTTTATCGTAAAGAACATGGTTTTATATCAAGAATCCAAAACTTCAGTAGATTTGTTGCCATAGAGCCATAGTTATGACCGACCCCAAGTTTGAAAAAGTAATAAAACGACCGAACCCAAGCGATAAAACGATGAAATTTTTAAAAATTCTGTTTTTAATGTTTTTTTTTCTTGATTCGTGTACAGACCATGATTTTTAAGACTCCAAAATTTCAGTCGGATCGGAGCCATAGGGCCTGAGAAAAGGGCATTTAAATTGATACGAGCATGAAGAGTGACCCAAAACCCCGTCACTAAAAAAATAAACGCAAAATCAGCCTACCTAGAGAGCTACCCAGTGTAGTCTAGGTACTTTCGTACGGTGGTTACACAAATCCATTTTTTTTTAAACGCACCAGAATTCGAATTGAATTGTTTTGTTTTGATTTTTCTTTTTTTTGACAGATAGGAGTCTTTTTTCAGAAGGGTCATGTGAGACTGTAAAAAAACATTAACTGATATTCTGTGTAACTTGTAAAATAAACTATCGTACCGAGATACTTGTATTTTGTTTCTGAGCCCACTAAATTGATACTCGACCCTATCAATTGGCGCCCAACGTGTTTGTCAGATCAATAAGTTTTAACGAATAAATTCAAAGACAAGAGAGGCAACAAACCGAACAAAAGTGGGCTCAAACACTGAAAATGCCACAAACACGTAGCACAACAGCGGGCAACGCTACCACAGTGGAGAATAAGGATAACAGTCCTCAAGCTCAATCCTCAGCGGATGTACCAAATGGAGAAACCTTCACGACAGACACCCAGACGACACGAATCCTTGAAATGTTAACAACAAAACTCGCTAACATAGCCGTGTGTCAAAGAGAGCCTCGCTTGGAGGCAATATTTTCTGGGAGACTGGAAGAATTTCCACGACTTTTCCTGGAACGGTGCAAAGAGTATTTCCAAATAGCTAACACCTACGAGGAAAACAAAACGACGGTGGCAACGGCCCAGCTCCGGGACAAAGCGAAGGACTGGGCGAATACTTATAAACACCCAGAATGGTCGATTTTTAAAAGATTTTTTCTTCGGGAATACGAGGGATCAGAAGTGGAACTCCGACTTCAAAACCAGATCTACCATAAAACACAAGAGAACACGGAATCCTTGGCAGAGTTTATTGCTAATAAACAAAGAATGTTTGCACGACTCCATCCGACAAAACAATTATCGGAGTTAGATGTATTCGTGCCTGCGTTTTGTAATAGCCAAATGTTACCCCAGTACATACACATATATGCCACCACCATGGAAGAATGGATGAACCAGGCCATGAGGTTTGAAAATTCTAAAGGCAGATATGAGATCCTAGGCCAACGCCAAACAAGAAGCAATTTATCTCCTCGCCGGTCAGCTCAACAATATTCTCCGCGTCACCGTTCACCTCAGCGCAGTTCACCTCAGCGTCATTCACCGCCACGCCGTTCGCCGAATCGCCAATCGCCATACCGCCATCCCCCGGCCCAGCGATCCCCAGCTCAACAAAATAGAAGAGATAGAAACTCGGGAAACCGGTACCGCCCGGGAGCTCGTTACTAAAACGGCAACCCGGGCAAAGAAGGAAGAAACCGAAACAAACCGCAGAGTGCCACACGGCAATAGCAGGTTCCTTCCTTCCAAGGGTGAGAGTCACCATAGAAGGGCAAACCTATCAGGCATTGGTAGACTCTGCATCTTCACACTCTATAATAAGAATGGGCATCGCCCAAAGTACCAAATTACAACAATCCTCGATTCCATGCCTCAAGTTGGCGAACAAAAGAAACGTTATGCGAATAAAGGGTATGATATCGATAAAATTCGACATCCAGAATACAACACGGGAATGAACTTCCTCGTGGGAGAGAACCTAAGGGAGGAAATCATCTTAGGACGCGATTGGCTATCCAAAGAGGAAGCTTCAATAGACTTCATGCGGAACTGTTTAAATTTCGGAAGCTCAATCAGGACATCCACCCACTTTGTGCCCGTTCGCCAGGGTCAAAATAGTAACGATGTCCACGGGCCATTATTAGATCGAGTCCCAGAACAGGAGAAAAAAGGATTCATGGATCTATTATCCGAATATAGTGAAGTATTTTCCCCCTTGACAGGCACAGCGAAAGTACCACCGCATAGAATCCACCTGAACACCGACAGACCAATCTGCGTTCCACCACATCGCCTTTCGGACGAGAAGAAAAAGGATTTATACAAACAACTGGAAGGGATGCTAGCGGATGGAGTAGTAGAATCCAGCAGATCGCCATACAGTTTCCCAGTAGTAATGGTGGCCAAAAAGGGAAAAGAAGGGCGACGATTCTGCATAGACTACAGAAAGTTGAATCAAGCAACAATAACTGAACCCTCCCCACTGCCAATCATCCACGAAACACTTAAAGACCTGAGCACAGCCAAGGTATTCACAGTACTGGATCTTAAAAGCGGGTACTGGCAAGTGCCGATGGCACCAGAAGACAGAGAAAAGACTGCCTTTACCACACCAGATGGGGGCAGTTACCAGTTTCGAGTAATGCCATTCGGGTTAAAAGGTGCACCCAAGACATTTTAAAGAACCATGAGCCAGCAAGTATTAGCCGGGTTCCTTAGAAAATTTGCCATGGCCTATCTGGATGATATCGTCGTATATTCCGAAAACTTAAAAGACCACTTACGACACCTCCGCCTCATCCTAGAACGATTGGCAGAGTTTGGTTTAAAATGCTCTCCAGAAAAATGTATCATCGCCACAGATGAAATCACATACTTGGGACACACAGTCAGTGCCACGGGCAACACTCCCCAGAGGCCACACGAAGAAGCCATTAAAAATACACCATCACCTCAAACAAGAAAAGAACTTCGCAGTTTTCTAGGAGTGTGCAACTGGTTGAGGGAATACATACCAAACTTTGCCGAAATGTCAGCACCCTTAACAAATCTTACCAGAAATAAGATAAAATTCCAATGGACCGGAGAAGCCGAAGAAGCCATGCAGCAAATAAAAAATGCAATGGCGGGGCCGCTGGAACTCAAGAGACCCGATTTTAGTAGGGAATTTGTGCTACAAACGGACGCAAGTAAATTAGGAGCCGCAGCAGTACTCTTCCATAAAAATGAAGATGGTTCACGAGATGTGATATCATACTCGAGCACCCGGTTCTCACCAGCTGAAGAAAGGTACCATAGCAATGAACAGGAAGCACAGGCAGTAATATGGGCTATTAAGAAATACCGGCCTTACCTAGAAGGGAGACACTTTAAGCTCATCACAGACAACCGAGCTCTAACATGGCTAAACGAGGCAAAGAACGAAAGAGCCAAACTCACAAGATGGGCCCTACTCCTACAAGACCACGACTTTACTGTAGAACACTGTCCGGGGAAAGCTAACGAGCTCGCCGACACGCTGTCTAGAAACCCAGGACCAACGCAAATGATACTCGAAACGGTTACCGGAAACACCCGAGAAAGCTATCCGGAAGTCGGCGGAGATAACGGCATAAACCAAATAGACTCAGAAGAGGAGGAAGAGCAACAAACCCTAGCAAGCGCGGTAAAATCAGGACAACCGACAGATCGGGAAACACGGAAAAGAATAGATCGATGGAACACTCTAAACGACAGAGAAATCCTAAACAATGCCATCGATATAAATCACTACACAAGGTATAACGTCCACCAAGGAATACTTTGGAAAAGAGACGAAGGAAAGATGGACCGGCTGTTCGTCCCTCTAAGCACAATTCCAAGAGTTCTGGAAGAATATCACAACTCGGACACTGCAAACCACCCGGGAGCAGCAGAAACAACGAGAGCAATATCAGCACATTACTTCTGGCCAGGAATGAACGAAGAGATCCGCAGACTGGTACGCCAGTGCATGACATGTGCCACATCAAAACGTGGCCCAAATAGACCCGCGGCTCCTCAAGGAGGAACAAAACCAAATAGACCATTTGAAGTGGTCGCCGCCGACATCATGGGACCGTACCCAAGAACCCTGCATGGAAACAAATTTATTCTTGTAGTAACAGACTTATTCACAAGATGGGTAGAAGCATTTTCGATTAAGTCTAGTATAGCAAAGACCATAATCCACCAGTTAGAAACTAAAGTATTTCCAAGGTACGGCTACCCGAAACGCATTCTCACGGATAACGGGCGACAGTTCATCCACCGCCAATGGTTAGCCGCAATAGAAAGATGGCAATTTAATCATTGGACAACAGCTATATACCACCCACGCTCAAACCCCGCGGAAAGGAGAAACCAGGAAATCAAAAAAGGCTTGAGAATTCTCCTCAGAGATTCACCTTAAAACAAATGGGATGAGAAACTGCCGGGAGTAATAATGACGACCCGCAACAGAAAGAACGAAGCGACAGGCGTATCACCCAGTCAAGCACTACTGGGATACGATATACCGCGACCAGGAGAGTGGCAAGCTTTCCCAGAAAACGCGAACGAGGCAATCGTTTTACCCCATCAGCGAGAACCAGCAGATGAGGAAATAAGAAGGAATCAAGCAGCGTACCAAGAGAGGTACGCCCCAGCGGTGGAAGCCTTACTTAGATACCAACAAGGAGAAGAGGTGTTAGTAAAGGAACACCAATTATCTGGGTCTCCAGAAGGAAATTTCGCAGGGTTTGCACCTAAATGGAGTGGACCTCACAAAATCCTCATGAAAAGTGGAAGAGGTAATATATACTGGGTAGACAAGAGAGGTAAATCCCTTTAAAATCCACGCAGATGAATTAAAAAGGGTACCAACAATCCAAGAAGTCCGGTTGGAGGATCAAGATAACGAGGTTTTGACTCAAGAAGACCGGGTGGATTGATACGAGCATGAAGAGTGACCCAAAACCCCGTCACTAAAAAAATAAACGCAAAGGAAATCAGCCTACCTAGAGAGCTACCCAGTGTAGTCTAGGTACTTTCGTACGGTGGTTACACAAATCCATTTTTTTTAAACGCACCAGAATTCGAATTGAATTGTTTTGTTTTGATTTTTCTTTTTTTTGACAGATAGGGAGTTTTTTGGAAGCGTCATGGGAGACTGTAAAAAACATTAACTGATATTCTGTTATAAAATAAACTATCATACCGAGATATTTGTATTTTGTTACTGAGCCCACTACTTTGATACCGTACCCTATCAAAATATTCTACCCCAAGTTGTTACACCAATAAAAACGATGATGTTTTTCCAATGTTGTTTTTTACCAATTTCTTTATATTTAACCAAAAAGAACATGGTTTGATCAAGAATCAAAAACTTTAGATGATTTAATGCCATAGGGCCATAGTTATGACCGACCACAAGTTTGAAAAAGTGATAAAACGACCGAACCCAAGCGTTAAAACGATGAAATTTTAAAAAAATCTGTTTTTAGTGTTTTTTTTTCTTGATTCGTATACACACCATGATTCTTAGTAAGACTTAAAAATTTCGGCGGATCGGATTCATAGGGCCTGAGAAAAGGGCATTTAAAGTTCTACCCCAAGTTGTTACACCAATAAAAACGATGATCTTTTTCCAATGTTGCTTTTAACCAATTTATTAAATGTTTACCGTATTTTTGGTTTATTTACCATGGTTATGATCAAGAATCAAAAATTATAGATGATTTAGTGCCATAGGGCCATAGTAATGACCAACCCCAAGTTTGAAAAAGTGATAAATCGACCGAACCCAAGCGTTAAAACGATGAAACTTTTTACCAATATCTTTATTGTTTACCGTAAAGAACATGGTTTTGATCAACAATCAAAAATTTTAGATGATTTAATGCCATAGGGCCATAGTAATGACTAACCCCAAGTTTGAAAAAGTAATAAAACGACCGAACCCAAGCGTTAAAACGACGAACTTTTAAAAATTCTGTTTTTTATTTTTTTTTTCTTGATTCGTGTACGGACCATGATTCTTAGTTAGACTCCAAAATTTTCCTCGGATCGGAGCCATAGGGCCTGAGAAAAGGGCATTTAAAGTTCTACCCCAAGTTGTTACACCAATAAAAACGATGATCTTTTTCCAATGTTGCTTTTACCAAGTTATTTATTGTTTACCGTATTTTTGGTTTATTTACCATGGATATGATCAAGAATCAAAAATTATAGATGATTTAGTGCCATAGGGCCATAGTAATGACCGACCCCAAGTTTGAAAAAGTGATAAATCGACCGAACCCAAGCGTTAAAACGATGAAATTTTTTACCAATTTCTTTATTGTTTATCGTAAAGAACACGGTTTTATATCAAGAATCCAAAACTTCAGTAGATTTGTTGCCAAAGAGCCATAGTTATGACCGACCCCAAGTTTGAAAAAGTAATAAAACGACCGAACCCAAGCGTGAAAACGATGAAATTTAAAAAAATTCTGTTTTTAGTGTATTTTTTTCTTGATTCGTGTACAGACCATGATTCTTAGTAAGACTTAAAAATTTCGGCTGATCGGAGCCATAGGGCCTGAGAAAAGGGCATTTAAAGTTCTACCCCAAGTTGTTACACCAATAAAAACGATGATCTTTTTCCAATGTTGCTTTTAACAAATTTATTAAATGTTTACCGGATTTTTGGTTTATGGTTATGGTTATGATCAAGAATCAAAAATTATAGATGATTTTGTGCCATAGGGCCATAGTAATGACCAACCCCAAGTTTGAAAAAGTGATAAATCGACCGAACCCAAGCGTTAAAACGACGAAACTTTTTACCAATATCTTTATTGTTTACCGTAAAGAACATAGTTTGATCAACAATCAAAAATTTTAGATGATTTAATGCCATAGGGCCATAGTAATGACCAACCCCAAGTTTGAAAAAGTAATAAAACGACCGAACCCAAGCGTTAAAACGACGAACTTTTAAAAATTCTGTGTTTTTTTTTTTTTTTGATTCGTGTACAGACCATGATTCTTAGTTAGACTCCAAAATTTCCGTCGGATTGGAGCCATAGGGCCTAAGAAAAGGGCATTAAAAGTTCTACCCCAAGTTGTTACACCAATAAAAACGATGATCTTTTTCCAATGTTGCTTTTTACCAATTTATTTATTGTTTACCGTATTTTTGGTTTATTTATCATGGATATGATCAAGAATCAAAAATTATAGATGATTTAGTGCCATAGGGCCATAGTAATGACCGACCCTAAGTATGAAAAAGTGATAAATCGACCGAACCCAAGCGTTAAAACGATGAAATTTTTTACCAATTTCTTTATTGTTTATCGTAAAGAACATGGTTTTATATCAAGAATCCAAAACTTCAGTAGATTTGTTGACAAAGAGCCATAGTTATGACCGACCCCAAGTTTGAAAAAGTAATAAAACGACCGAACCCAAGCGTGAAAACGATGAAATTTAAAAAAATTCTGTTTTTAGTGTATTTTTTTCTTGATTCGTGTACAGACCATGATTCTTAGTAAGACTTTAAAATTTCGGCGGATTGGAGCCATATGGCCTGAGAAAAGGGCATTTAAAGTTCTACCCTAAGTTGTTACACCAAAAAAACGATGATTTTTTTCCAATGTTGCTTTTAACCAAATTATTAAATGTTTACCGTATTTTTGGTTTATTTACCATGGTTATGATCAAGAATCAAAAATTATAGATGATTGAGTGCCAGAGGGCCATAGTAATGATAAACCCCAAGTTTGAAAAAGTAATAAAACGACCGAACCCAAGCGTTAAAACGACGAACTTTTAAAAATTCTGTGTTTTATTTTTTTTTTGATTCGTGTACAGACCATGATTCTTAGTTAGACTCCAAAATTTCCATCGGATCCGAGCCATAGGGCCTAAGAAAAGGGCATTAATAGTTTTACCCCAAGTTGTTACACCAATAAAAACGATGATCTTTTTCCAATGTTGCTTTTTACCAAATTATTAAATGTTTACCGTATTTTTGGTTTATTTACCATGGTTATGATCAAGAATCAAAAATTATAGATGATTTAGTGCCAGAGGGCCATAGTAATGACCAACCCCAAGTTTGAAAAAGTAATAAAACGACCGAACCCAAGCGTTAAAACGACGAACTTTTAAAAATCCTGTTTTTTATTTTTTTTCTTGATTCGTGTACGGACCATGATTCTTAGTTAGACTCCAAAATTTCCGTCGGATCGGAGCCATAGGGCCTGAGAAAAGGGCATTTAAAGTTCTACCCCAAGTTGTTACACCAATAAAAACGATGATCTTTTTCCAATGTTGCTTTTACCAAGTTATTTATTGTTTCCCGTATTTTTGGTTTATATACCATGGATATGATCAAGAATCAAAAATTATAGATGATTTAGTGCCATAGGGCCATAGTTATGACCGAACCTAAGTTTGAAAAAGTGATAAATCGACCGAACCCAAGCGTTAAAACGATGAAATTTTTTACCAATTTCTTTATTGTTTATCGTAAAGAACATGGTTTTATATCAAGAATCCAAAACTTCCGTAGATTTGTTGCCAAAGAGCCATAGTTATGACCGACCCCAAGTTTGAAATAGTAATAAAACGACCGAACCCAAGCGTGAAAACGATGAAATTTAAAAAAAAACTGTTTTTTGTGTATTTTTTTCTTGATTCGTGTACAGACCATGATTCTTAGTAAGACTTAAAAATTTCGGCTGATCGGAGCCATAGGGCCTGAGAAAAGGGCATTTAAAGTTCTACCCCAAGTTGTTACACCAATAAAAACGATGATCTTTTTCCAATGTTGCTTTTAACAAATTTATTAAATGTTTACCGGATTTTTGGTTTATGGTTATGGTTATGATCAAGAATCAAAAATTATAGATGATTTTGTGCCATAGGGCCATAGTAATGACCAACCCCAAGTTTGAAAAAGTGATAAATCGACCGAACCCAAGCGTTAAAACGACGAAACTTTTTACCAATATCTTTATTGTTTACCGTAAAGAACATAGTTTGATCAACAATCAAAAATTTTAGATGATTTAATGCCATAGGGCCATAGTAATGACCAACCCCAAGTTTGAAAAAGTAATAAAACGACCGAACCCAAGCGTTAAAACGACGAACTTTTAAAAATTCTGTGTTTTTTTTTTTTTTTTATTCGTGTACAGACCATGATTCTTAGTTAGACTCCAAAATTTCCGTCGGATTGGAGCCATAGGGCCTAAGAAAAGGGCATTAAAAGTTCTACCCCAAGTTGTTACACCAATAAAAACGATGATCTTTTTCCAATGTTGCTTTTTACCAATTTATTTATTGTTTACCGTATTTTTGGTTTATTTATCATGGATATGATCAAGAATCAAAAATTATAGATGATTTAGTGCCATAGGGCCATAGTAATGACCGACCCCAAGTTTGAAAAAGTGATAAATCGACCGAACCCAAGCGTTAAAACGATGAAATTTTTTACCAATTTCTTTATTGTTTATCGTAAAGAACACGGTTTTATATCAAGAATCCAAAACTTCAGTAGATTTGTTGCCAAAGAGCCATAGTTATGACCGACCCCAAGTTTGAAAAAGTAATAAAACGACCGAACCCAAGCGTGAAAACGATGAAATTTAAAAAAATTCTGTTTTTAGTGTATTTTTTTCTTGATTCGTGTACAGACCATGATTCTTAGTAAGACTTAAAAATTTCGGCTGATCGGAGCCATAGGGCCTGAGAAAAGGGCATTTAAAGTTCTACCCCAAGTTGTTACACCAATAAAAACGATGATCTTTTTCCAATGTTGCTTTTAACAAATTTATTAAATGTTTACCGGATTTTTGGTTTATGGTTATGGTTATGATCAAGAATCAAAAATTATAGATGATTTTGTGCCATAGGGCCATAGTAATGACCAACCCCAAGTTTGAAAAAGTGATAAATCGACCGAACCCAAGCGTTAAAACGACGAAACTTTTTACCAATATCTTTATTGTTTACCGTAAAGAACATAGTTTGATCAACAATCAAAAATTTTAGATGATTTAATGCCATAGGGCCATAGTAATGACCAACCCCAAGTTTGAAAAAGTAATAAAACGACCGAACCCAAGCGTTAAAACGACGAACTTTTAAAAATTCTGTGTTTTTTTTTTTTTTTGATTCGTGTACAGACCATGATTCTTAGTTAGACTCCAAAATTTCCGTCGGATTGGAGCCATAGGGCCTAAGAAAAGGGCATTAAAAGTTCTACCCCAAGTTGTTACACCAATAAAAACGATGATCTTTTTCCAATGTTGCTTTTTACCAATTTATTTATTGTTTACCGTATTTTTGGTTTATTTATCATGGATATGATCAAGAATCAAAAATTATAGATGATTTAGTGCCATAGGGCCATAGTAATGACCGACCCTAAGTATGAAAAAGTGATAAATCGACCGAACCCAAGCGTTAAAACGATGAAATTTTTTACCAATTTCTTTATTGTTTATCGTAAAGAACATGGTTTTATATCAAGAATCCAAAACTTCAGTAGATTTGTTGACAAAGAGCCATAGTTATGACCGACCCCAAGTTTGAAAAAGTAATAAAACGACCGAACCCAAGCGTGAAAACGATGAAATTTAAAAAAATTCTGTTTTTAGTGTATTTTTTTCTTGATTCGTGTACAGACCATGATTCTTAGTAAGACTTTAAAATTTCGGCGGATTGGAGCCATATGGCCTGAGAAAAGGGCATTTAAAGTTCTACCCTAAGTTGTTACACCAAAAAAACGATGATTTTTTTCCAATGTTGCTTTTAACCAAATTATTAAATGTTTACCGTATTTTTGGTTTATTTACCATGGTTATGATCAAGAATCAAAAATTATAGATGATTGAGTGCCAGAGGGCCATAGTAATGATAAACCCCAAGTTTGAAAAAGTAATAAAACGACCGAACCCAAGCGTTAAAACGACGAACTTTTAAAAATTCTGTGTTTTATTTTTTTTTTGATTCGTGTACAGACCATGATTCTTAGTTAGACTCCAAAATTTCCATCGGATCCGAGCCATAGGGCCTAAGAAAAGGGCATTAATAGTTTTACCCCAAGTTGTTACACCAATAAAAACGATGATCTTTTTCCAATGTTGCTTTTTACCAAATTATTAAATGTTTACCGTATTTTTGGTTTATTTACCATGGTTATGATCAAGAATCAAAAATTATAGATGATTTAGTGCCAGAGGGCCATAGTAATGACCAACCCCAAGTTTGAAAAAGTAATAAAACGACCGAACCCAAGCGTTAAAACGACGAACTTTTAAAAATCCTGTTTTTTATTTTTTTTCTTGATTCGTGTACGGACCATGATTCTTAGTTAGACTCCAAAATTTCCGTCGGATCGGAGCCATAGGGCCTGAGAAAAGGGCATTTAAAGTTCTACCCCAAGTTGTTACACCAATAAAAACGATGATCTTTTTCCAATGTTGCTTTTACCAAGTTATTTATTGTTTCCCGTATTTTTGGTTTATATACCATGGATATGATCAAGAATCAAAAATTATAGATGATTTAGTGCCATAGGGCCATAGTTATGACCGAACCTAAGTTTGAAAAAGTGATAAATCGACCGAACCCAAGCGTTAAAACGATGAAATTTTTTACCAATTTCTTTATTGTTTATCGTAAAGAACATGGTTTTATATCAAGAATCCAAAACTTCCGTAGATTTGTTGCCAAAGAGCCATAGTTATGACCGACCCCAAGTTTGAAATAGTAATAAAACGACCGAACCCAAGCGTGAAAACGATGAAATTTAAAAAAAAACTGTTTTTTGTGTATTTTTTTCTTGATTCGTGTACAGACCATGATTCTTAGTAAGACTTAAAAATTTCGGCTGATCGGAGCCATAGGGCCTGAGAAAAGGGCATTTAAAGTTCTACCCCAAGTTGTTACACCAATAAAAACGATGATCTTTTTCCAATGTTGCTTTTAACCAATTTATTAAATGTTTACCGTATTTTTGGTTTATGGTTATGGTTATGATCAAGAATCAAAAATTATAGATGATTTTGTGCCATAGGGCCATAGTAATGACCAACCCCAAGTTTGAAAAAGTGATAAATCGACCGAACCCAAGCGTTAAAACGATGAAACTTTTTACCAATATCTTTATTGTTTACCGTAAAGAACATGGTTTGATCAACAATCAAAAATTTTAGATGATTTAGTGCCAGAGGGCCATAGTAATGACCAACCCCAAGTTTGAAAAAGTAATTAAACGACCGAACCCAAGCGTTAAAACGACGAACTTTTAAAAATTCTGTGTTTTATTTTTTTTTGATTCGTGTACAGACCATAATTCTTAGTTAGACTCCAAAATTTCCGTCGGATCGGAGCCATAGGGCCTAAGAAAAAGGCATTAAAAGTTCTACCCCTAGTTGTTACACCAATAAAAACGATGATCTTTTTCCAATGTTGCTTTTTACCAATTTATTTATTGTTTACCGTATTTTTGGTTTATTTACCATGGTTATGATCAAAAATCAAAAATTATAAATGATTTAGTGCCATAAGGCCATAGTTATGACCGACCCCAAGTTTGACAAAGTGATAAATCGACCGAACCCAAGCGTTAAAACGATGAAACTTTTTACCAATATCTTTATTGTTTACCGTACAGAACATGGTTTTGATCAAGAATCCATAACTTCAGTTGATTCGGTGCCATAGAGCCATAGTTATGACCGACCCCAAGTTTGAAAAAGTGATTAAACGACCGAACCCAAGCGTTAAAACGACGAACTTTAAAAATTCTGTTTTTTATTTTTTTTCTTGATTCATGTACAGACCATGATTCTTAGTTAGACTCCAAAATTTCCGTCGGATCGGAGCCATAGGGCCTGAGAAAAGGGCATTTAAAGTTCTACCCCAAGTGGTTACACTAATAAAAACGATGTTTTTTTTCCAATTTTGCTTTTACCAAGTTATTTATTGTTTACCGTATTTTTGGTTTATTTACCATGGATATGATCAAGAATCAAAAATTATAGATGATTTAGTGCCATAGGGCCATAGTTATGAACGACCCCAAGTTTGAAAAAGTGATTAAACGACCGAACCCAAGCGTTAAAACGACGAACTTTAAAAATTCTGTTTTTTATTTTTTTTCTTGATTCGTGTACAGACCATGATTCTTAGTTAGACTCCAAAATTTCCGTCGGATCGGAGCCATAGGGCCTGAGAAAAGGGCATTTAAAGTTCTACCCCAAGTTGTTACACCAATAAAAACGATGATCTTTTTCCAATGTTTCTTTTAACCAATTTATTAAATGTTTACCGTATTTTTGGTTTATTTACCATGGTTATGATCAAGAATCAAAAATTACAGATGATTTAGTGCCATAGGGCCATAGTAATGACCAACCCCAAGTTTGAAAAAGTGATAAATCGACCGAACCCAAGCGTTAAAACGACGAACTTTTAAACATTCTGTGTTTTATTTATTTTTTTTGATTCGTGTACAGACCATGATTCTTAGTTAGACTCCAAAATTTCCGTCGGATCGGAGCCATAGAGCCTAAGAAAAGGGCATTAAAAGTTCTACCCCAAGTTGTTACACCAATAAAAACGAGTATCTTTTTCCAATGTTGCTTTTTACCAATTTATTTATTGTTTACCGTATTTTTGGTTTATTTACCATGGTTATGATCAACAATCAAAAATTATAAATGATTTAGTGCCATAGGGCCATAGTAATGACCGACCCCAAGTTTGAAAAAGTGATAAATCGACCGAACCCAAGCGTTAAAACGATGAAACTTTTTACCAATATCTTTATTGTTTACCGTACAGAACATGGTTTTGATCAAGATTCCATAACTTCAGTTGATTCGGTGCCATAGATGACCAACCCAAAGTTTGAAAAGGTGATAAAACGACCGAACCCAAGCGTTAAAACGACGAACTTTTAAAAATTCTGTTTTTAATTTTTTTTTTGATTCGTGTACAGACCATGATGCTTAGTTAGACTCCAAAATTTCCGTCGGATCGGAGCCATAGGGCCTAAGAAAAGGGCATTATAAGTTCTACCCCAAGTTGTTACACCAATAAAAACGATGATCTTTTTCCAATGTTGCTTTTTACCAATTTATTTATTGTTTACCGTATTTTTCCTTTATTTACCATGGTTATGATCAAGAATCAAAAATTATAAATGATTTTTGTGCCATAGGGCCATAGTAATTGTGGTGAACGTATGTCTTGCGGTATAAAAGAGACATGCATGTATGAGTGAGACAGCATGAGTAACGTATTAAAGGGTGTGATTGCTGTCTACCGTCCTCTTTGCATTCAGGCTTCCTACGAAGCACACCTGTACACAATCTCGGAATAAACGTCATTAGTCTACCTACGAATTATTATTGTTAAATCTCACCCTGTACTGAGATCACCTCAACAAGGAATCTGGATCCACACCACGGAGTCCAGAGGTAATGTTGATAACCGGCCACGGTTATCACATTTGGCGTAGCCGATAAAGGAACTGCAGCCAAAATCACATTTGGCGCAGCCTATAAAGGAACGAATTTACGCAGCAAACATCCCGAGATTGAGGCTACAGTGGTCAACAGGTGATCGGGCAGAATCAGCTCAGATCACGACTTCACAGCATTGCGGAGTAAGGAAGAGCAAGAGCAGCAGAATCGGCATCCGAGGAACATCAAGGCGCTGGATAAGGGTATTCAGTACCGAGAACCTGGAGGAGTATTCTCGTAAGGCGGGAATACGGAAGTCCGGATCTTCAAGAGAAGAGCTGGACAGGTGCAGACCTCTAGAAGGAGCATTAGAAGGACGACCAGGGTACAGGAGCCAGGAGATGGTCCGCGGAAGGGCGAGATCGGAGCAACAGCATCAAGTCAACAGAGTCGTGAGTTGAGTGCTGATTGTAAAATTCTGCTTTTATTGATTGTATCTGTGTGAAGATGGAAGGGGGAGAACTGCCCAGGTTTTGTCATTTGAGGGACAAACTGGAGACGTTCGTGTTGCAATACGAACAGTTCATCCTTGTCAATGATGACAAACTAAATTCGTTAGAAAAAAAGAGAGCGGTTTTAATATCTCATTTACACACAGAGACAATAGATTTAATGATTGATTTGTATTTTCCAAAAAAAATTACAGATATTTCGTTCGAAAATTTATTGTTATTACTAGAGAATCATGTAGGTATCAAACGAAATGTGTTCAAGAAGCGCAAAATTTTTTTTGCTACTAAACAAAAAAGTACAGAATCGGTTAATGATTTTATAGCACGGTTAAGAAATCTCGTTAGATTTTGCAAATTCGAGGACAGACTTGAATATAATTTAAATATGTTTTTGTCACCGGTCTTCGAGTGGGGCGTATTAAGGAGAAATTATTTGTAGAGGCTGAAAACTTTTCATTAAAAAAGGTTATAGAATGTGCTATTGCTATGGATTCGTTCGAGGTAATGAATAAGCAAATTAAAACGGAAAGTGTTGATATAGTAAATAAATTTAAAAATAGATCGAACAATTTGACACAAAAACAAAATTCGGCGGGTAAACATTTTTATAGAACTATGGACAAGAATGTTACATCGTTCAGAGCGAGGTCAGTGGACCGAACAAAATGTAAACATTGTGGGAGTTATCACGATTCAGTAAATTGTAAATTGAAAGACGTGTTTTGTTATAGATGCAGAGGAAAAGGGCATATTGGGAAGATATATCACGGTTTAAATAATAATAACATTTCTTCAGTGTTCGTCAATACGCAGGAACATAAAAAAATGTTTCGGATAAACTCAGTATATTGTGAACCAATATTGTGCAAAGTTTTAGTGAATAATGTGGAACTAAACGGGTTATTAGACACAGGAGCTGCAGTCTCGATTTTAACAGACAAAGATTATGTTAAACATTTTAAACATTTGGATTTAAAATCAAAGGATTTAACCTTAACGGGTTACGCTAACTGTAAGTTGAATTTATTGGGTTGTATCTTATTAACAGTTGATTTTAACGGTTATAGGGAAATGTTAGAATTTTGCGTAGTAAAAAGTGGAACAACTACTGTTCTAGGGCGTGATTTCATTAAAAAGTTTAATATTGGATTTACGGGGTTACAATCTACTTTATCCCAGGAGGGAAGTGAAAATTTTTCTCACAATATGGTTGAGAATAATACTAGTGTAGTAGATAAATTAATTCGGAAATTCCCGGAGGTTTTTTCGGAGAAACTGGGTAGATTCAATAAATATAAAGTACATTTTAAATTAAAAGAGAATGCGGAACCGAAATTCTGCAATCCGAGAAATATACCGTTTGCTTTAAAAGCAAAGGTTGAATCGGAATTGGGCCGTTTACAATCGGAAGGTATTTTAGTTCCGGTAAACTATAGTAAGTTTGCGTCACCAATCGTTCCCATAGTAAAAAGTAATGGGGAAATAAGGATTTGCGGTGATTATAAGGCAACAATAAATCCACAGCTAGTGGTAGATAAATACCCGATGCCACGGATAGAATGGTTGTTTTCTCAAATGGCGGGTGGAATAATTTTTTCCAAGATTGACTTGAGGCAAGCGTACCTACAATTAGAACTAGATGAGGAAAGTCAAGATTTCACAACTATATCTACTCATTTAGGATTGTTTAAATTCACGAGATTAGTGTTTGGAATTAATAGCGCACCGGCTATTTTTTGTAAAACGATAGCTTCATGCTTGCAAGGTTTGAAAAAAACAGCTGTATTTTTAGATGATATTGTGGTAACAGGAGATTCGGAAGAAGAACATAATGAGAATTTAACAGCAGTGTTAAATAGATTAAAACATTGTGGATTTAGCAAATATTCACAAGTGTATTTTTAAGGCGTCATCAGTAACTTTTCTAGGGTTTGAAGTTTCAAAAGAAGGAATTAAACCATTGAAAGACAAAACTATCGCTATTAGTAAAGTATCGCAACCTAAAGACATTACTGAATTACGAAGTTTTTTGGGGTTAGTGAACTTTTACAGGTCATTTGTACCTAATATGTCAGTACTACTAGATCCGTTACATAATTTATTGAGGAAAAATACACATTTTGAGTTTAATCAAAATTGCTTGGAAGCTTTTAATAAAATTAAGTCAATTTTATGTGATGATAGAGTGCTAGCTCATTATGATCCGGATGTAACATTGAAGATTGTTACAGATGCCTCAACAAAAGGGTTGAGGGCGACACTTTTACATTGTTACGATAATAATTTACAGAGACCGATTTCTTTTGTTTCTCGGAAATTAACTGAAGCAGAAAAGAAATATTCAATTTTGGACTTAGAGGCAACAGCTATTGTGTTTGCGTTGAAAAAAATTTTTGAGTATATTTATGGAAGGGAATTCATTTTAGAAATAGATAATGAACCGTTATGTAGAATTTTTGGTGATAAGAAAGGTATCCCAGTATTAGCGTGTAACAGACTTCAACGTTATGGTGTAATTCTTTCGTCGTTCAATTATAAAGTACAGTACGTGAAATCGGCATTGAACTGTTCGGATTATTTGTCTCGCGTTCCTGTCGAGGAACTAGTTCACGTAGAGAATGACTTTGATACTCAAATTCTAAGTTTATTTAAAAATAACAGAGATTTACCTATAGATGTCGAGGAAATTAAATCGGAATCAAGTACAGATAAAATTTTATTGGAAATTAAACATTATCTCAGAACAGGGTGGCCAAATAAAATTAACAAGGAGGATTCAAAATGGATTTACTGGATTAAACGGAATGAGTTATCCATAATTGATGATTGTTTTTTCTGGAATCATAGGCTAATATTTCCAGTAATTTTAAGAAAAAAAAATTTAAACGTGTTACATAGATCTCATCTAGGTATAGCAAAGATGAAAGGTTTTGCCAGAGGTATATTTTGGTGGCCAGGGATAGATGGAAATATTGAATTTTTAGCGAGAGGATGCGAAATTTGTTCAGAGGTTCAACCTTCTCAACCAAAGAGCGAATTGACTCCGTGGCCTATAACTGAAGAAATATGGAGTAGGGTGCATATTGATTATGCGGGCCCAATTGCAAATAAATATTTTCTTGTGATTATTGACTCAACCTCAAAATGGTTAGACTGTGTAGAGGTAAATTCTCCAAATTCGTATAACACTATTAAAATATTAAAGGGTTTATTTAGTTATTTCGGGAGTGTACAGACAATAGTTTCAGATAATGGAGCCGCTTTCATGTCAGCGGACTTCAAAGAGTTTTGTGAGATGAATAACATCAAACATTTAACTACTCCGGTAAATCATCCACAATCAAACGGTTTAGCAGAAAACGCGGTTCGAACGTGTAAAATTTAAAAAAAAAATGATGATAAGAAATAAGTTTCAGTCAGGTTATGAGGAAAAATTAGGAAATTTTTTAATTGATTACAGAAATGCACCACACTGTACAACTGGCTTAGAACCTGCAGTTGTAATGTTTGGAAGGAAACTAAGGTCAAACTTAAACAGTTTTGTACCGAGAGGGGGGAGAGATAAGGATAATATAATTAAGAAAGAAACAAAATTTAAAATGTCTAAATGTCAGGAAAATCAAAAATATTATTATAAGAGAAATAATAAAGAATCGGTGGGTTATTCGATTAATCAAAAGGTAATGGTTAGAGATTTCAGAGACCAAAACAAAGATAAATGGGTACCAGGGAAAGTATATAAACAATTAGGAAAAAAACTTTATATAATTGAGGTAAATTTAAATGGTAAAATTACGTATTGGAAAAGTCATTTTGATCAGTTGTCTAAATTATGTGTATCATGGGAAAAGAAACACAGCAATCCTTATATCGCGTCTGAGACAAAGAGACTGTCGTATGACGATTACGATGTCTCCAGCTTTGTGCCGGATGACTGTCTAATGGGTCTTTCTCCTTCTCCTTCCAGCTCCAGTGATCCAGTGGCGTCTACGTCGGAAAATTGGAAGGACCGACTACGACCACGGACACACAGATGAGTCAATGAAGTCAGGACTCAGCTCTCGACTCAACATGAATTACTTACATTGTAAATATTGGAATATTTGTATGTATTGTAAATAATTATCAGCATGTTGTGTAACTGTCTTCGGATTTAAGTGTGGAGGGATGTGGTGAACGTATGTCTTGCGGTATAAAAGAGACATGCATGTATGAGTGAGACAGCACGAGTAACGTATAAAAGGGTGTGATTGCTGTCTCTCGTCCTCTTTGCATTCAGGCTTCCTACGAAGCACACCTGTACACAATCTCGGAATAAACATCGAAGTCTACCTACGACTAATTATTGTATACCTCACCCTGTATTGAGATCACCTCAACAGCTAACTTTATAATTAAAACCACTTTTGTGTTAAGAATGCAAGAAAAAATTTCAGGTGGGGTTTTACCTCGCTAACGCGTTTCGTAAGAAACCATTCTCGTGTGTAAAGTGCATAAATATAAATGTGTGAAGTGCATAAACATACAGTTATAAATTTGTAGTTGCATATATGCTGCCAGTATTGGAGGAAAGCAATTTCACGTTCTGAGCGTAGTTTTAATTCCCAGCGTACAGATTCAATCTGTAATTAAAACCAGTTCGGTGTTAAGAATGCAACGAAAACGTATCAGGTTTTATTTCATTTGCTGACGCATTTCTTATGTTGGAACTGCATTAATAAAATTCTAGTTTCTTACTTTATGCTGCCAGAATTAGAAAAAGCCATTTTCATGTTCTGAGTGTAGTTAAGTATTTTTTTAATTAGTTACAGTAAAACCAGTTCTTTGATTTGAATGTGGCTTACCCCCCCCTCCCCCCCCCCCCCCCCCCCCGAGGCTGAAATCGGAGTGCGGCCCGCGGGTCTATGTATGATTTTAAAGCCAGAATATTTTTCACTAGAATTCCTTACTAAAGAAATGAGATGCCGCGTTCGGCACAATGAGCACTTTTATTATTACTGTGACGATTCACGATTACGGTAACGTGACGGCATAAATAAGGCGACAAAGATGCGTTCCTTATCACAATAATGCCGCCGCTCTTTAATGCCCCGCAACCCAGATTTGTACCGATTTATTACATATTTCCCTTAAACACGGTAAGTTTTAAAGGTCTTAAAAAATATTGTTATTCTTGAAGATAATATCTAGACTTTGCCCGCGCCGAAACGCAAATTACATAAAAATTCCCTCGATAGAAAAAAATCGCAAACTATGCTCCAAAAATTATTATTAACACGTTTGTTTCAGTTATTTTACAAGTTATATGTATGAAAAAAATCACAGTGTTTTTTTAAATGCTGTTTAAGATAATGCCCGCAAGATTTTTGCTCTATTTTAAACGAGTCGTGTTTTATTAAACATTTTCGCAATTTTCGCATCGTTTGTCGCTGTAAATGTTAGCGCTCTCCTCTAACATTCGTAATTTCGTATTTCTTCATCTTCTTCTTTTCGGGCCCGGTTGCAGAGCCTTAAAAATGAGATACACATAATACGTAGGTATGTTTCCTCCAAAGGAAAAAAGGAATAATTTTCTTGCATCTCCCTTACACACCACACCGTGACGTCTCCGTAGACCGAGAGTTTGATTTAGACGTTCGTTAGTTTAGCTTTTAGACGTTCGTTACCGATACCTAGACACACTGACCCTTAGATTCCTACTCACCCTTCAAAGCTTTTTAAAAGAAAAGGAAACCCTCCACACAGCATTCCTAAAGATGACATAGGGCCCCAGGGGAAATATTTTCCTCATGGCCTCCTGTGTGGAGCTAATGAAAAAAAATTTATGCTGTTCACACGCGGTAGAAAAGCCTTGCTCGCACAATCTCAACCAATAGGAGCCTTAAAAAGTTCTCATAATCAAAGCGGCCAATGCGCCCAGCTTGACAGAGCCGTAGGTACTGAACGTAGGTAAGGTTTCATTCTATCTCATTCTCTCGCAGGTTAAATCGTCTAGATGTATAATTTGAAACTAGCAGTCCACAATGGAGTCCTGATACCTACCGTGATGTACGGCAGTGAAGCATGGAACTGGCAGAGGAAGGATGAAAGTAAACTGAATGCTGTTGAAATGAGATCCTTGAGGCGGATGCGTGGTAAAACCATGTATGATCGTGTGAGAAATGTGGAAATCCGCAAAAAATGGAAGATTAGGATTAAGAAAGGGACCCTTAGTTGGTTGGCATTTGTAGCGAGCGAATGAAAGAAGAAAATAGTGTGAGTAGAAATATGACGCAAACGTGAATGGAAGAAGAAGTCGAGGACGCCCGAGGAAAACATGGCACGATCAAATAAATCAGATCGGGCCATGTCAAACGTCAGAATAATAGAAGAGTACGTATGAGACGATGTATGAATGTGAGTGAGGCAAAGAGTGTGTGCCAAGACCGAGTTGTTTGGCGGTCCGTCTTCTCTGCCTACCCCTACGTAGAAACGGCGTAATGGTTAGTGAGTTATGTATAAATTTGTCTTTTTTTTGTGGCGTTTACGTTTCATCGAGTTTCAAATCACAACGGTGCTAAAGAAGTTTTACTTCAAATATGGCATTTAAAAAAACAGACGAACATAATTCGCACGTTAGTAGTGAGCTCGGCTTAAGAGATATTCACGTTCGTCACTTTGCTATTTCGTAGTTTTTCTGACATCCCAATCTGACTCATAAAGTTCGTACAAAAATAAAGATGTACTAAACCATTCCTAGAATTTCTGAACATAGTTTCACACTTTTACTTTCTATATTTCGATCTCTCTTATAAAGTTTTCTTCTTGGCTTATTATATATTGTACATTATACTAGTACATTATGTACATACCCCAGCAAACCTCACAAAAGTCCGCACAAGAGCTTTTAATTATATAGGTGGCGTTCTGATGAAAATATACCCACGGTCACAATATAAAAATATATCGATATTTGTGAGTTTCGGCGCGTGAGAGAAATTCTTGATTATTTTTCTTTTCAGCCAAAAAACTAATCAAAATGGAAAAATTTCCCGCCCAATTGTAAAGCCGCCTTTTGTATTGCCCCTCTCTCCAGCACTACGTGGGAGGAAAGGGAGGTATTCCTTCTTTAACAAGAGGTTTCTTATTCTTTGGTTCCTTATTAGCAGGGAATTCGAGAGTATGGACCGCCAAACAACTCGATCTTGACACACAACCTAGCTTTATTCACATTCATCCTTCCCCTTCAGTTATTCCGATTCTTGGCACGGACCGACTCATTTTTTTTTCACATTAGCTCCACACATGAGGCAATGAGGACAACAATTTCGGGGTCTTTGTCATCTTTAGGGTAGCTGTGTGGAGGCTCTTTTCAGGGAAAGGAAGGAAAGGAAGATATGAGGAGTAGAGGAACGAAAAGGAATGAAGGGTGGGTAGGAATCTTGGGTCAGTGTGCCCAGAAGTGACGGACGTATGAATCTATTCCACCCACTGCGGTACGTGGCGATGGGTCGAGAGGTCGAGGTCTCAAATCATATCAAACCGTTCTTTCAAAGGTGAGGCTTAATGCTAAATCACTTTTTGTCATCTTTGGGGATGCTGTGTGGAGGGTCTTTTTAGGAAAGGAAGGAAAGGAAGTTCTGGCAAGGAAAAAGGTATTAGGGTGGGTAGGAATCTGGGTCAGTTTGTCCAGGAGTGATGGACATTTGAATCCAACCCTCCCACTACGGTTCAAGGCGGTGTTCCGAGAGAGTACGGCTGGAGAAGTCAAAGGGACTCCCTCAACCCTACCGATCATCTCTATCGATCCGGCCTGCCACACAGCTTTTGGATAAATGCGTTGGGTGAATTGAAGCTTTGAGAAGAATTAAAATAAAATTGTTTGTTCTAACTTTGAAAAGTACAAAAGCTTTAAGTATTAAAAAATGTTTTTTTTTCATTAGAAAGTTTCTGATAGGAAACTACTTTAAAAAGCGTTTCTAAAACGTCTCCATTTGTGAAGCGATTTTCATCGACAAGAGTGGGAAGGCTACAAAGCACCGCACGAAGAGGAGATCGGTTATACTATCTCATTTCTCGAGAAAATAAAAAAGAAATTTTGATTGAAGATTGAAGAATGAAGAATAAGATTGAAGATTGAAGATTGAAGATTGAAGATTGAAGATTGAAGATTGAAGATTGAAGATAAAGATTGAAGATGAAGAATGAAGATTGCAGATTGAAGATGAAGACTGAAGAAGGAAGATTGAAGATTGAAGATTGAAGATTGAAGATTGAAGATTGAAGATTGAAGACTGAAGACTGAAGATTGAAGATTGAAGATTGAAGATTGAAGATTGAAGATTGAAGATTGAAGATTGAAGATTGAAGATTGAAGATTGAAGATTGAAGATTGAAGAATGAAGATTGAAGATTGAAGATTGAAGATTGAAGATTGAAGATTGAAGATTGAAGATTGAAGATTGAAGATTGAAGATTGAAGATTGAAGATTGAAGATTGAAGATTGAAGATTGAAGATTGAAGATTGAAGATTGAAGATTGAAGATTGAAGATTGAAGATTGAAGATTGAGGATTGAGGATTGAGGATTGAGGATTGAGGATTGAGGATTGAGGATTGAGGATTGAGGATTGAGGATTGAGGATTGAGGATTGAAGAATGAAGATTGAAGATTGAAGATTGAAGATTGAAGATTGAAGATTGAAGATTGAAGATTGAAGATTGAAGATTGAAGATTGAAGATTGAAGATTGAAGATTGAAGATTGAAGATTGAAGATTGAAGATTGAAGATTGAAGATTGAAGATTGAAGATTGAAGATTGAAGATTGAAGATTGAAGATTGAAGATTGAAGATTGAAGATTGAAGATTGAAGATTGAAGATTGAAGATTGAAGATTGAAGATTGAAGATTGAAGATTGAAGATTGAAGATTGAAGATTGAAGATTGAAGATTGAAGATTGAAGATTGAAGATTGAAGATTGAATTGAAGATTGAAGATTGAAGATTGAAGATTGAAGATTGAAGATTGAAGATTGAAGATTGAAGATTGAAGATTGAAGATTGAAGATTGAAGATTGAAGATTGAAGATTGAAGATTGAAGATTGAAGATTGAAGATTGAAGATTGAAGATTGAAGATTGAAGATTGAAGATTGAAGATTGAAGATTGAAGATTGAAGATTGAAGAACGAATATTGAAGATTGAAGATGAAGATTGAAGATTGAAGATTGAAGATTGAAGATTGAAGATTGAAGATTGAAGATTGAAGATTGAAGAACGAATATTGAAGATTGAAGATGAAGATTGAAGATGAAAATTGAAGATTGAAGATTGAAGAAGAAGAATGAAGAATGAAAAATGAAGAATGAAGAATGAAGAATGAAGATTGAAGATTGAAGATGAAGATTGAAGATTGAGGATTGAAGGTTGAAGATTGAAGGTTGATTGTAGATTGAAGATGAAGAATGAAGAATGAAGAATGAAGAATAAAGAATGAAGAATGAAGAATGAAGAATGAAGAATGAAGAATGAAGAATGAAGAATGAAGATTGAAGATGAAGATTGAAGATGAAAATTGAAGATTGAAGATTGAAGAAGAAGAATGAAGATTGAAGATTGAAGATGAAGATTGAAGATTGAAGATTGAAGATTGAAGATTGAAGATTGAAGATTGAAGATTGAAGATTGAAGATTGAAGATTGAAGATTGAAGATTGAAGATTGAAGATGGAAGATGAAGATTGAAGATTGAAGATGAAAATTGAAGATTGAAGATTGAAGATGAAGAATGAAGAATGAAGATTGAAGATAAAGATTGAAGAATAAAGATTGAAGAAGAAGAATGAAGAATGAAGATTGAAGATTGAAGATTGGAGATTGAAGATTGAAGATTGAAGATTGAAGATTGAAGATAGAAGATAGAAGATTGAAGATGAAGATTGAAGATTGAAGATTGAAGATTGAAGATTGAAGATTGAAGATTGAAGATTGAAGATTGAAGATTGAAGATTGAAGATTGAAGATTGAAGATTGAAGATTGAAGATTGAAGATTGAAGATTGAAGATTGAAGATTGAAGATTGAAGATTGAAGATTGAAGATTGAAGATTGAAGATTGAAGATTGAAGATTGAAGATTGAAGATTGAAGATTGAAGATTGAAGATTGAAGAATGAAGAATGAAGAATGAAGAATGAAGAATGAAGAATGAAGAATGAAGAATGAAGAATGAAGAATGAAGAATGAAGAATGAAGAATGAAGAATGAAGAATGAAGAATGAAGAATGAAGAATGAAGAATGAAGAATGAAGAATGAAGAATGAAGATTGAAGAATGAAGATTGAAGAATGAAGAATGAAGAATGAAGAATGAAGAATGAAGAATGAAGAATGAAGAATGAAGAATGAAGAATGAAGAATGAAGAATGAAGAATGAAGAATGAAGAATGAAGAATGAAGAATGAAGAATGAAGAATGAAGAATGAAGAATGAAGAATGAAGAATGAAGAATGAAGAATGAAGAATGAAGATTGAAGATAAAGATTGAAGAATGAAGATTGAAGATTGAAGATTGAAGATGAAGATTGAAGATGAAAATTGAAGATTGAAGATTGAAGATTGAAGAAGAAGAATGAAGATTGAAGATTGAAGATTGAAGATTGAAGATTGAAGATTGAAGATTGAAGATTGAAGATTGAAGATTGAAGATGGAAGATGAAGATTGAAGATTGAAGATTGAAGATTGAAGATTGAAGAATGAAGAATGAAGAATGAAGAATGAAGAATGAAGAATGAAGAATGAAGAATGAAGATTGAAGATAAAGATTGAAGAATGAAGATTGAAGATTGAAGATTGAAGATGAAGATTGAAGATGAAAATTGAAGATTGAAGATTGAAGATTGAAGAAGAAGAATGAAGATTGAAGATTGAAGATTGAAGATTGAAGATTGAAGATTGAAGATTGAAGATTGAAGATTGAAGATTGAAGATTGAAGATTGAAGATGGAAGATGAAGATTGAAGATTGAAGATTGAAGATTGAAGATTGAAGAATGAAGAATGAAGAATGAAGAATGAAGAATGAAGAATGAAGAATGAAGAATGAAGAATGAAGAATGAAGAATGAAGAATGAAGAATGAAGAATGAAGAATGAAGAATGAAGAATGAAGAATGAAGAATGAAGAATGAAGAATGAAGAATGAAGAATGAAGAATGAAGAATGAAGAATGAAGAATGAAGAATGAAGAATGAAGAATGAAGAATGAAGAATGAAGAATGAAGAATGAAGAATGAAGAATGAAGAATGAAGAATGAAGAATGAAGAATGAAGAATGAAGAATGAAGAATGAAGAATGAAGAATGAAGAATGAAGAATGAAGAATGAAGAATGAAGAATGAAGAATGAAGAATGAAGAATGAAGAATGAAGAATGAAGAATGAAGAATGAAGAATGAAGATTGAAGATAAAGATTGAAGAATGAAGATTGAAGATTGAAGATGAAGATTGAAGATGAAAATTGAAGATTGAAGATTGAAGATTGAAGAAGAAGAATGAAGATTGAAGATTGAAGATGAAGAATGAAGAATGAAGATTGAAGATTGAAGATAAAGATTGAATAATAAAGATTGAAGAAGAAGAATGAAGATTGAAGATTGAAGATTGAAGATTGAAGATTGAAGATTGAAGATTGAAGATTGAAGATTGAAGATTGAAGATAGAAGATAGAAGATTGAAGATGAAGATTGAAGATAGAAGATAGAAGATTGAAGATGAAGAATGAAGAATGAAGAATGAAGAATGAAGAATGAAGAATGAAGAATGAAGAATGAAGAATGAAGAATGAAGAATGAAGAATGAAGAATGAAGAATGAAGAATGAAGACGGGAGACGGGAGACGGGAGACGGGAGACGGGAGACGGGAGACGGGAGACGGGAGACGGGAGACGGGAGACGGGAGACGGGAGACGGGAGACGGGAGACGGGAGACGGGAGACGGGAGACGGGAGACGGGAGACGGGAGACGGGAGACGGGAGACGGGAGACGGGAGACGGGAGACGGGAGACGGGAGACGGGAGACGGGAGACGGGAGACGGGAGACGGGAGACGGGAGACGGGAGACGGGAGACGGGAGACGGGAGACGGGAGACGGGAGACGGGAGACGGGAGACGGGAGACGGGAGACGGGAGACGGGAGACGGGAGACGGGAGACGGGAGACGGGAGACGGGAGACGGGAGACGGGAGACGGGAGACGGGAGACGGGAGACGGGAGACGGGAGACGGGAGACGGGAGACGGGAGACGGGAGACGGGAGACGGGAGACGGGAGACGGGAGACGGGAGACGGGAGACGGGAGACGGGAGACGGGAGACGGGAGACGGGAGACGGGAGACGGGAGACGGGAGACGGGAGACTGGAGACTGGAGACTGGAGACTGGAGACTGGAGACTGGAGACTGGAGATTGGAGATTGGAGATTGAAGATTGGAGATTGGAGATTGGAGATTGGAGATTGGAGATTGGAGATTGGAGATTGGAGATTGGAGATTGGAGATTGGAGATTGGAGATTGGAGATTGGAGATTGGAGATTGGAGATTGGAGATTGGAGATTGGAGATTGGAGATTGGAGATTGGAGATTGGAGATTGGAGATTGGAGATTGGAGATTGGAGATTGGAGATTGGAGATTGAAGATTGAAGATTGATCATTGAAGATTAAAGATTGAAACCGATGTACATGCCAATCTGCGCGTTAGACCTAAGCGCCCTGTTTGGCTATTATTATTTTATATGCAGCCCATACGAAACATCTCCGGACGGTGGTTTTGACAAAAAGTATGAAGAAAAAACCCCCGACAGTCCGCCGCACGGACAGCGGAGATATCCGAACGAAGAATCCAAGAATTCCGAACGTAGAGCTCGAGCGATTTAGGGATTGAAGAAGTATTAAGTAAAATCATAATATTTCTATTGTAAAATGCAACCTCGGGTCAACGGTTCACGTATCAGCTACGCGTGCGATATTCTCTTTATTCTCTTGTGATAGAGTCCTTCGGATTTACATACATGGCATTGACTTTATTATTTGCTTTATTTTCAGAAAGTAACCTTTTATTTGTGTGCGTTTTTTTACTTATTGCTAACTTCATATCGACGCTCATTGGGTCAGTAAACGCCCGCCACCATTTGAATCTTACGCTGCAAATTAAAATTTGCTTGTGCTTGTGTTAATTATTGTGAAATTAATTAATATCCGAAGGTCTTTCAAAATAAATACCTACTCTTTTTTGCCTCTAATACTAATAGATGTAAAAAAAAACCGCTAGGTAGCGTACGCACACGTTGTAAGCTCGAATGCGATTGATAATTAAATAATTACGCGATTTTGCTTCCGAGATTAAACAAAGTTGGTAGAGTAATACAATATATCGTTTTTAGTTTTGTGAACTGAAATACGTACGTCAACGGTGTCTAAATCATCGCTAGAGAAAGTGAAAGAAAGTGAACTTGATAAACGTATGTCAAACGTCAAACCATAAATATACAAACCACCCACCGTCAAACGGTACTATTGTTTTTGCTCTAAACAAATAAACACTAAAAACCTTGTGCCTTGTACTGTGAAAAGGAATCAAACCATTTAATCCTTTGCCATCACTTATTAACATATTTACATAAATAACTATTCATAAATACTGTCAAAATCATCTACAGTGATGGAATGCAAACGTGCAAGACCCAAATATATGACAACGAAAATTTATCCTGCATGACATGTAAGCATAATTTTCATTTCATATGTTGTCATATAACCGAAATCAATTATCGCAAGATGAATAAAAACTATAAACAAAGTTTCAAGTGCCCATCTTGCAAAGAAACTAACAAAACTTCTCAACAAACAATGATAGAGACATCTTTTAACAAAACTCCACAACATAATGAAAAGGAACTAACAGAGACATTTGTGAACGAAGCCCTACAGTGGGTGGTTTGTATATTTATGGCCCTACAACAGAATGAACCACCAGGCGATAATGATAAACTGAATTCGATAATTAATCAATTAAATAAAAACTTTGTTATGGATATATAAGCTTCCAATGTAAGATGGAGAGCAAGAGACAAGTGAGATTATTTCTGGAGAATTTGTATCTCAGGCGTGGACCTTAAGCAGGCGGCTATAAAATACTTTGTATGAGGATAGGTCATTTAATAAAAGAGATTATTGCTTTGAGAGGGCAAAATCTCAAATGGGCAAATCTGAATGGTAAATCTGGCAGGTAAATCTGAGTGGGCAATGTTATGGAGCGTTAGTACCGTTTAAAGTTGATGAATGGGTGATCCGTGATGCCATACGTAGGCGTTCCATGATGCTGCTTGCTGCCTTCGAAGATGTGCGGTCAGCTCCCTCCGCTGCTGACATGTGCTGAACGGCAGGCTGGAGCGACGAATCAGGCCTCCAGTCCCGCGGTTTCCCAGCGACGTCCCGTCCAAGGGCGGTTGCCAGCCAGCCGACTATGTTGATGACGGCCAAGGTGGGCGATCTTCGGCCGCATCTATGCAAGCACCTCTGGCTCCAGGTGTAGTCGGAAGGTCTTGTCATGTCTGCGTCCGCAGATGCTGGATGTGTTTTTTAACCCGCAGAAAGAATGGGCTCCCACGGTACTCCGCTGCTGATCCAGGATTTTAATCATTGTCCTGATGGTCCTCAATGATGGATGCCGCTGATGGGCGCGGATATATATCAATCTTCACATGTTGATAAAATAATGGCGAATATGACTCTTTGATTACGTCGAGCCGCCACAGGGACGGTGGCCGAGGTCACCTGTGGCTGCTCAAAGAATGAGGAGTTCTCTTTTCAAATCTCCCGATTTGAATTTTGTCCAGGATCAGCAACTGTTGCATTCAAAAATATTGCAGAGCTCGCAATATTACCAATGCCCAAATGTCAATAAGCAAGCACTAGAGGTGCCACACACCGAAACTATAAATAAAGTGTGTGTAAGAGGGTGCACACACCTTGTTACAGAAACTTTTATGTGACAACTTCAAAAGTTTCCAGGAGATGTCTCAAAAGATATATTCATTATTCGAAAATTTTCAACAAGAAATTAAAATTCAAATTACAAACATAGATAAAAACGTAAGTCATATAAAGCATGTAACAAAAAAAGTGGAGAATTCTTTAACAAACATTACACCATCAAACAGTAATCAACCGCTCCTGACCCTTAGATGCGAAACAAATCAGCTTCCCATTGTGGAAAAAAACATAAAAATATTGCATCAATCAGTGGATTTTGCAATACAGCCGCAAGAAAAAAAATCCAAAGTACTCATTTTTGGAGATGAGGGTGGAAGGCAAATGAGACGAAGTATTGAGAAAAACTTAAACAAAATAGAATGCCAAAGTTATATTTATCCCAGTGTCACTGTAGATAAATTAAGTAAAACTATCTTACAGTCGTGTGAAATCCTTACAAAAGAAGATTTTGTAATTATTTTTACTGAAACAAATGAAAAATCGCCACAAAATATAATCAGTCACTTATACTCCATTATTAATAATCTTCAAAATACCAATGTCATTCTGCACTCGGTACCTAAAAATAATTACCTGAATGTATCAAAACTCAACCGTGAAATAAGATCTCACACTTCTGTATTCAAAAATCATTGTCGATTCATCGGGCCAATTTTCTACGACCAAATGAATGAATACGATATATCGAAGTCGATGAGTGTGGTAAGAACAAACATAATTGATATAATTAAGCATAAATACCGGAAAAGGTGCTACAATATCGAGCACGAAATAAACACTTATGAACCGAAATCTACTTACAATACTACTTATACGCAAACTCCAAAAAACTGGATCCCGATGTTGCCGGAAAAATCACCAATTTAACGGACGAAATTACATCTTATAACAATAAAGAAGAACAACCACCAGTCATATTAAAACATGCTGTTTAAAATAAAAAAAAAAAACAACATAAACGGGTAGATGACGTAACTCTCTACAACTTCAATTTCATTCCTGTACCTAAATATTAGAAGCCTAAAAGGAAAAGTCGACGAGATCCTGTGCTTATTAAAATCAATTGACTATAAGATCAACATCATACTTATGTCAGAAACTTGGCTCAAAGAAACGGATGTACCATTCATCAATATTGAAGGCTATAAACACGAAGCATCCTGCTGACCTGAGGGCATCGGTGGTGGAGTATAGTAGATCCAGATAACTTCCTTTGGATACACTTAAACAAACTTAGCTTAAACATCGGAGTGATATATAAAAAACCGAACACCAATTTTCAAGATTTTTTAGAAAAGTTAAACATACAACTGAAAACTCACAAAAGGTCCATAATACTGGGGGATTTCAATATCAACTTACTTGATTCCACAAACACACATACTTGTAAATACACAGAAATCATCAAGTCAAACGATTTCACTATAATCAACAAAATAAACAAATTACATGCAACACGTATTACAGAAAACACCAACACCATTATTTACTTATTTATTTATTTAAGGAACATAAACTTAATAATATAATATACTGTTATGGTACGCCCTAAACGACAGAGAATTCGAGTCCCTAAAATCACCGCGGCAGTTTCAACAACACCCCGCTCCCCCCTGTTTCCCTGCTTCCTACTTCCTCTCCCCTCTGCACTCCCGCGCACCACCGCGTCCACACACAGTTGAGAATTGCAAGCCGCCCCGGGCGCACGTTACGACCCGTCGGGTCGAATCACAGTTCGCGGCCGGCTTTTGCCGACCAAATTGAACGCAAATGCACCTGCGATGTTAATTGAATAGCCTACGGGTTTAGAGCTGGTTTTCGCCATGCCTGTGTAATTTCGGTTTGTTCTAACTTGGAAGGTGCCCCTGGAAGCCGGAAGACGAAGATCCCCGAACATCATGTAAGCTGTACAATTGTTTCCTCTTTTGATTGTGTCCTTTAACGATAGACTGTAAACTCCCGCGAAAAGCCATCACTCAGAGAGTTTCGTTTTCAGAGATCATGAGGTATAAACACGTTAGCTAGGTTTGTGTAGTATGCATTTCTTGTATTGAATTGTACTGTAATGACCTATGTACTGTGTTTTGAATTTGCAATACATGAATCTATTTAATTCAATCCTGTTGTTAATCTGCCTCGGCAGGAGTATTTCCTAGAGTGTACTTCCCCAGACGCCCGTGGAAGAGAGAGAATTCTGAAGCATTCGTGCGACCTGCCCCTGGAATAGAGGGTACTTTTGTCTCTGCTGTGAGCTGGCCTGGGACATGTTAGGGCCCCCTTGGCCCCGGAGAGGGTGTTGGTTTTGAAGCCAGCAAAGAGGGTCATAACAACTGTCGCCATAACGTGGGGCTCAGAATTTTTTTTTCTATCCCGGTCGCTATGCGGAATGCAACCTGTCGAAATCCTCCCTGCATAGGAATTGTTTTGTAAACATTAATTATGCCTTGATATTCTGCACCCAGTGAACAGTGAATTCTGTGAAAAAACCACAGAAATCTATGTGTAAATTGGATCCATAACACAGATCTGATTGGAACTATGAATTGCGTCGCAGATAAAAAAAAACACGGCCATTTTGGACGCCCGAAAGCGCCAATACTTTTAACCGCGAACTTGACTGCGCACGCGTCACAAAACAACGGGCGGGCGGCAACAGTCTCGCGCCAAACCAACGGTCCGATATTTCACGCGGTAAATACCTATTCTCTGGATTGCGCGCGCAAGTGCTTTTGTCCCGCGCCAAAAATTCCAACGGAAAAACCCATCGGAACGAAATAATTAACTGTTGCTATGCAGCGTTTATAATCAAATCGCTTTTTATGACTGAACCGGATAGCAACGGAAATGATTATTATAAATTTGATTCTAGAACCCCAGTTATTTTGCGAATTCCTTAATCAAAAATTTCGGACTTACGTTTTTTTTGTTGTTTCTGCACAATATACCAATTGGCCCACTTGTGTCTGTCAAATTAGTACAACTTATATTTCACCAAATGGACAAAATAATGACTTTCTTTCCCCATTCTACATTATAGGTACCGCTTTTTTTCAGCATAAGTGTAAAGTGAATTGTATTTTTTTCCTTACATAAAGAAAAGTGAAATAATAATAAAGCCAATGATTGGTTCCATGAATAAATAAAATAATTTTAATATGGTTGACGTAACGAATCCCACATTCAGTTATTTCCATCCGGAAGTTTGTCTTTATTTGCCAAAAGAGTGCCTTTTGTGAATTTTAGTGCCTTTCTCAGTGCAAACTGAAGTGAAAAAAATAAAAAAGCCGTTTTCTAAAGGTCAGTCCTGGCCAAATTTTTTGAAAATAAATAAATACTTGTGAATTTCACAGTTTTCTCAAAAGTGGTCAGTGAAACACAGAAACCTTTACTACTAAGGCCTTTCCACGCAAAATTTTTTTCTTGTGCCTTCCTTTGACAAAGATTCTGGTGTCATATATACCAAATTGTAGTATGGAATACAGTTTTCTATAACTATTTTAGAAGTTCCAACCAGTGATTACCAAGTGAAAAGTGCCTCACAAAATTAATTTTGCACTTACTAAAGGAAACCCCTGGCAATTTTTTTCACCACCCGGGAAACTCACAATTTAAAACAATCAAGCTATGGCATCATCCAATTTGGGTATCATTCCCAACGTGCACAACTTATCCAAAACTCACTTACGAACTGCTTTAAGGGATAGAGGACTCTCGCCATCAAGCAAATCTAAATCTACATTAAAGGCTTATGCACTTTTATTCAACAAAAAGTACATTAAGAGAATAAACCTCGCTCCCTCAAGCGAAAATAATTCACGCTCGGCTACGCAAGTTTTGGATAATCCTGTTCCTAACAAAGAACCTATGCCGCAAGTAATGATAAAACAGGACATCGCACCCACCTTGACACAAGATAAAACTTACGATTTATCCTCTTGGAAAGTCAAATATAATGGCGTCTCCGATGTGCTGGATTTCATCGACCGTATTGAAGAAACGGCTAAAATCAAAAATATCCCATTCGAGATTCTACGAAAAAACTTTATAGAACTCATCTCCCCAGAATTGATACCCTGGCACCGCATTCAAAAAACTAAATGCAAAGATTGGAATAAACTCAGATCTGCCCTAATCTCTAGCTTCGGAAAAACGGAAGCCCAGCACCGGATCAAATTATCTTTACTATCTATTAAACAGCTAGTAAATGAACCTGTGGCAACATTCATAGAAAGGGCTGAATCCATTAACATCAAGCTTTCACATCCTGTTTCGGAAGCTGAACTATTACCAGTCATAACTGATGGCCTTTTAAGCAAATACGAGAACATCATTACCTCACAGAAAATTGCATCCCTGGCCCAGTTAAACGAAGTCTGTCTCCTTCTGGAATCGCACCAGGATAGGAAGAACATAAAGAATGTGTCAAATAATGTGGTCGTGCCAAGCCGTTCGTCTGGTTTAAAACCAGAATTCGACAACAAAAAAGTGTGCTCTTTTTGCAAAAAAGTAGGCCATCTGGCCACTACTTGTTTCAAGCAAGCGAGGTTTCTGGAATCCAAGGAACCCCGAACTTTCAAGAGGCATCACTCTAGGGACCGCTCTCCTCCTCGCGACGAACTGCGCAACATTTTCAAGAAATCAAGGCACAACATGGAAAGGTTACAAAACCCAAGCGATGTCAGACCTCAGGTGGATTTCTCCAAGCCCCCACCAAATTTCTACATGAAGAGGCCAAAAAACTAAATAATAACCTCTCAGGCACCCATTCTGAACCAAGGTCTAAAGAATGGACTGATTGGTTAGCACACATTAAGTATTTTAACCAGACCTTAAATGTTTCTTCGGTTTGTTGCAAACAAGCTAAAGATAGGAGACCCTATGCTTTTTTCTCTGTTAACAATGTGCCCTTTTCCGGATTACTTGATAGTGGCGCATCTGTCAGCTGTCTTGGCAACAATGCTCACCTGCCTTTTGTTAACAGTGATTTTAGAATTTCGCCCCAATCGACACACCTGACGACTGCGGATAATGTTTCCCAACCGGTCATCGGTGCCCTTGCCCTGCCAATTAATTGTAACAATAAAATAGTTACAATCAATTTTCTAATAGTGCCCTCTATATCCCAGAATTTCATCCTTGGCGTTGACTTCTGGAAGGCATTCAATGTTGCTCCCCAAGTATTTAATACTCTTGGCGAAACCTCCACTGCCGCTCAAATTAGTGAGATCCGCACAATAATACCTCACGAAAATTTAAGCACGGACCAGGCTCTCCAACTAAAGGAAATGGTCAATAAATTCGAGTCATTATCTTTCGAAAAATGTGGATAAGGTTTGACAAATTTGGTTGAACACCATATCAAAACCAATGGCCCACCCATCAAGCAACGTTATTACAACTTAGCCCCCCAAAAACTTAAACTTTTAGAAAACGAACTTGACGAAATGTTAAAAATGGGTGTGGTGGTTCCCAGCAGAAGTGCATGGAC
Organism: Limnephilus marmoratus; assembly: GCA_917880885.1. Taxonomy (NCBI): domain Eukaryota; kingdom Metazoa; phylum Arthropoda; class Insecta; order Trichoptera; family Limnephilidae; genus Limnephilus; species Limnephilus marmoratus. The sequence continues at coordinate 13,281,725 of OU862926.1, forward strand.
CAACCCAACTCTTTTGGTTTCTAAAAAAGACGGCTCTGCACGTTTCTGTCTCGACAGTAGACGTTTAAACTCTTGCACGGAAGCTGATGCGTATCCCTTACCTCACGTTCACGCAACCTTAGACAAGCTGCGTAACGCCAAGTTCATCTCTTCTGTCGATCTCAGCAAAGCGTTTTGGCAAATACCCTTGGACGCAGAATCGTGCAAAAAAACTGCTTTCGTTGTACCTGGTAGGGGAATGTTCCATTTTAAAAGATTACCCTTTGGTTTAAAAAACAGCCCCGCCGAGTTACAAAGACTGATGGACAAACTTTTCGGTCCTGAAGTCGATAACAGCCTGTTTTGTTACCTTGACGACCTCATCATCGTCAGCGATACCTTTGAAAAACACCTATTAATGCTGGAAAAAGTTTTTCAACAACTCAAGTTCGCTGGTTTAACCATCAACTTGAAGAAGTCTGAATTCTGTAAGTCCCGTCTACGTTATTTGGGATTCATTGTCGACGAAAAAGGTCTAAGAACAGACCCCGCTAAGGTGGAAGCAATGGCAAATTTTCCCCGACCCAAAAACGCGAAGGAAGTCAAAGGTTTCCTTGGACTTGCAAGTTACTACAGGAGATTCATCAAAGACTTTTCCACTATTGCAGCCCCCTTAAATAAAATTACCGGCATCCGTAAAGGTGTCAGCAATTTCCGATGGTCTGTCGAAGCTGAAGAAGCGTTTACAACTTTAAAAAATGCCCTTCAAAAAGCTCCCGTTCTGAATTGCCCGGATTTTGCACTCTCTTTTACCCTCCACACGGATGCCTCCAATGTAGGAATCGGTGGAGTCCTTACTCAAGAATTCCCAGATGGCGAACACCCTGTAGCGTATTTTTCCCGTACATTAAATAAACACGAGAAAAACTACGGAATTACCGAAAAAGAGTTATTGGCTGTATTGGATTCTGTTCACCATTTCCGCGGTTACATAGACGGTAGCAAATTTACTGTAGTCACAGACCATAGTAGTTTGAAATGGTTGATCTCCTTAAGTAATCCCTCCGGTAGGCTCGCTCGTTGGTCCTCCCGTTTGTCTCAATACAATTTTGATGTTGTTCACCGTAAAGGCGCGGACAATATTGTTCCCGACGCCCTCTCAAGAATTGAACTGGCTTCATTAAATGTTGACACAATTGCCCCCCCTCCATCTACAAAAGATGAATGGTACTTGAAAATCTTCGAAGGTTGTAAAAATAACCAACAAAAGTTTCCTAATTTTATCATAAAAGAAGGACAACTATACCGTAATTGCAAGGTACCACATTCCATCCTCGAAGATTACTCGTGGAAACTTGTCGTTCCCCTCGAAGGTAGAGAACAAATAATCATTGACAATCATAGTGCTCCCGACTCCATATACCCAGGAAATTTCAAGACGTATAAAAAGATCGCCTTGAAGTATTACTGGCCTGGTCTCTTTAAGCAAATTCGCAATTACATCTCTAAATGTGAAACTTGTAAAGCTTATAAACATAGCACGGCAGCACCTGCCGGCCTAATGGGTAATCCCAAACGTGCCGACAGACCCCTACAATCATTGTCAATGGACCTCGTCGGACCTTTTCCTCGAAGTTATGCCGGACACATGCACATACTTAGTGTAGTGGATGTTTTCACTAAATTCTGTTGGATCTTCCCTTTAAAAAGAGCCAACGCGTCCGCCATCATCAAACTCCTGGAAAAACACATTTTTATACCTTACGGAACACCCAGAACCATAATAGTTGATAACGGAAAACAATTTATTGCCCAAGAATTCAAAGATTTTCTTGCCAAATACGGAATCAAGGATATTTATTATAATACCTTGTATACTCCCCAAAATAACACTGTCGAACGTTATAACCAAACAATCAACACAGCTCTGGCTATTCTAGTTGATAAAGATCAACGTACTTGGTGTAAAAACCTAGATAAAATTCAGGCTGCTATGAACAACACTGTTAACCTGGCCACTGGTTACACACCTTTCTTCTTAAAACACGGTATGGAACAAGTTGTTCACGGTTCTCTACATAGGGACACAAACTTTCCTACGTCAATTGCCACCACAAGCAAAACTACCGCGGACTATGCCCATCGTCTGGAAGAACTGTCGGCCATCTACGGTGAAGTCACTGATGCTTTGCTCCTGGCTCATCAAAAGAGTGCGGACAGATACAACCTACGTAGGAAACATGTCACCTTCAATACAGGAGACATAGTTTGGAGAAAGAACAACACACTTTCCCAAGGAGCCATGTATTTCTCTGCCAAGCTGGCACCACGTTTCGTGAAGGCCAAAGTTCTAAGAAAGATATCAGATCTAGTGTACTCCTTGTCTGACTCCTCTGGAAAACACATTGGTAATTACCATATTAAGGATATTGTAAAGTCTGGAAGTGAGGAGTCAAGTAAAACTACCCCCACTATCTCAGCAAACTTAAAATGATCCAGTGTGTATCACCACAACCTTTTTGTAAGCACATCAAGTCTTACAATGGCTGGCGTGTAAAGTGTCAATTACATGCCCACCCTTTCGTTGATAAAACGAATATTGTTAAAAAATCATTTTTGTAAATTTATGTACACTCCACGGTGTAGTTTGCCCCGTTCATGTTCGTGAATTGGCAACCACCGTAATTTTTGTTTCACACGTTTTTTATTTTTTTTTCTTTTTTTCTCACCTGTTCCAAAATTGATCACTTTAGAGCAGAGACACCCCTCGAGTGACAATGTTTGGGAAGTCATGAACCCAATCATTGCCTCTCAAACCCTCACACTACGCAACGTTCATGCCATGGCATGCTTTGCTATGTAATGCAATATTGTAATTTTCACCATTTTTGTTTGTTGTTTTTTCATCATATCGGAAGGAATCTCTTCATTTTTTTTTCTTTTTTATGTTCTGTAAGTACTGGAGCGTCGTTTTAAAGTCGGATTTGGTAAACTCCAAAGCATTAAATCACGACCCAGGACTAGTAAACCATCTTAACATGCTCCATATTTTACTCATCATGGTAAAGATAAGTGGTTACTCACATAATCACATTCCTTGTGTATAGTAGTTTTCAATTTTTCTCAAATGTTAAAAAATTGATGGCGTCCTACCCGAGCTCTTTGCTAACAAATTGGATTTTGACACGTCCATTTTGAAATCATATGTATATAAATAAAGGAAAAGCCTTTAAATTGGTCTTTCCATCCTTATACAAATCCTCATGGGCTCGTTTCAACTAAAGTACGTAAAACCAAATACTCGGTCTTTTGTTGTTATAAGAAGTCCTCGATTTGTCCCTCTTCACAACATGTATGTCTTGTATTACATGCTTCAACCCTTACGGAAAAGGTTAATAAAACCTAACGGCAGCCCTGATTTCCGTACATAAATAACCGCAGTTTAACGTAAATCATCAATGTTTTGTTTGATCATCGTTTTACAAACATAGGCATTCAACTCCTGTTTCGCCATTTAACCAAGTATTTGCAACCTAAATTGCACATAACCTGGTATGTTGTAACTGCACAAAAGGTATGTAAAACCACAATTGGTCCCTTTTGTTTGTCCCCACTGAAGTTTGCTACAATAGACAGTATGTAAAACCATATAGGTCTGTCTTTGTTTGTCACATGGTGTAAACAGAAATGTACTCTGTCATCACCCCGCCTTTATAACATACGAAGTAACATTAAAATTGTTTACCTCCTTGTTATTCTATCGTACGCTCCTGGGCTACGGAGTTAGTTAATCTAACGAATCTGTATAAACTGTGTTAAAACAAGCATTGTTAACGTTTATTGTGTTGTATTTAAACGTAACCCTGTTACATTATAGGAGAGATCGTTAGAACATCCACCATTATAGGAGAGATCCTTAGAACATCCACCATTATAGGAGGGATCCTTAAAATACCTGCCACGATACGAGAAGTTCGTCATAATCACTTTTGCTCATAGCTAAATGTTATTGAGTTGGTCGTGTGACATATTTGTCATGAGTACCGTTTTGTACATTCTATTTTGGTCGTGTGACATATTTGTCATGAGTACCACCCGTTTTGAACATCCTATTTTGGTCGTGTGTCATTTATTTGCCATGAGTACCGCTTTTATGTATAATTGTGTACAACCCCTGTACACGAGACGTGGAGACGTAATAACAATACTTACCGTGATTCGTGTGAACGACATAATATCGGCTTTGCCATCTTCTTTAAGATGCATTGTATAAACTCTTTGACTTCTGTCTATAATTGAGTTATATCTTGTATGTACTTACATATTTTGTACACTATACGTGGAGACGTTAAAACACTTACCATGAGTCGTGCAAACGAAATAATATCAAACCTTTTGTGTGCGATCTACGAAATGTAGTCCACAACCCTTTGTTGTCATTCAACGCCAATGCCCGTGGACTTCCTGTTTTTTACTTCTTTGCAAAAAGGAAAGAAGCCCAGGAATATCTACTATCCCAAAAGGACTAGTTTTCAGCTTCACTGTCAATTATGGGGCATAGTGCTGTGGGAGTTAATCGATTGAGCACAAAACCACCTAACTCGTTGTCTGGAGAACGAATAAGAAAACCCCCAGGTTTGTGAAATTGGAGCAAGGGTCTGTCTTTTCTCACAATCATGTAGAAGTTTTAAAATGACCCCTAATCTTTTGCCCAATACACGCGAAAGATTAGCCTCTTTGATATAATGTGTATTCAAATTTCTCCTCATCCTTTTTGATAAATGTAAAGAGTCAGGAAATCTGCTGGTTGATTATGTTTCATTTTCACATAGAGTTTGAATTGGAAATTAGTCCAGTCTCTAGCAAATTTCGTAACTCGTCTCCCTTCTCCCCTCCTCCTCCCATTCCCCCATGTTCTCAGACTTATGTTATGAAGTGAAAAATCTGTCGTTGACCATATTTCGCCCTCACTTGGAGTTCGAATAGGTAACTGTCCGGTTATCTACAGGTTTTCCCCCTCAATCTCTGCATATGTCTCACCATTTTTTTTTCTCTTTTCTCAATTCTACGAAACACATTCATGAATGTCGGATATGTACGATATGCACTTGGCGTACCGTCTGTCTCCTTTTGACAACCTTTATTCATGAATTGGTTTCCCTTTGCCGTTACTAGTTCACGATTTTTTGTCTCGTTCTTTGAAATTCTACGAAAATGTTACCATCTCATGTTAACATAGGCCATAGAGGGCCGGTTGTTTTTTAACCAAGACATATTGTCACTAGGCAAACGCCAAGTCATCCTGGCAAAGGAAAATGTTCATGTAATCACAATTTAGTTAGGAATCTCTCTCTCTTCGTCACTCTCTGGGTCGGTGGTTAAAATTTCGTTTATTTCATTATCTGGACACATTTTGCTTCTCTCCAAACCTTTTCTTCATTGGTCCCTAGGCAGGTAAACTTCAAGAATTTTGCTCTAATAATAATTTCTCCCGGATTTAAAAAAGAGGCCCAGACGGATGTCATCACCAACAGCCAAGCTGAGCTTCACTTCCTGACAGCACGCGCTGTGGTTACAAGGTCCCTCCTGCTGCCATTTTCTACGCATTTGTTCCTGAAAGCACAGACCATACCACTCATATGTATGTTGTCTTGTCGTGCCACAGCAAGCTGAGTTGTCCCACTATACTTTATGACACTCTAAACTACCTTTTGGGCACGCTAGCTCCTAGGTTTGTTCTTACTCTTGCTATCAATGCCAACCTTGCCGTCTCTTGCTCTGTCATGCAGTGACGCATACATCGTCATGTGTAAACCATCATTACCTTGACCCACCAGTATTCGCTGAATGCGTACCAATACAAGTTATCTTGAGCTACATTATGCTTCAATAACCATTATATACGATCCGTGTTTACCATAATAACACTTAGGATTCGTACTGGCATGTCTGCAGACACTGGACGCTTCTCTCCAATGACCTTTGTAACCATAGTCGCGGCACAGCAACCACAGTCTCCACTTCGTGAACTTCGACGTCTTCGACCAAACCAAGTGTTTTCTAAGGCCTAAGTGTACTCCTGAGTGTTATCTCAAATGGGTCTGATTACAGTGATAATGTAATCCTTAGAATCTGTGAAACCACGTCCTTTTCTTCGAAATTCTCCGAAACCAAACAAATCCACGCTTCGCAAACTTAGCTCCCAGACCAATGAAACTTTAGAATCACACTTTTTCTCTTCTCTTGTACAAATGTATTGTCATTCTTTCAATTGCATAACCATGTGTATTGATATTTTCAATTGCATAACCATGTGTATTGTTATTTTCAATTGCATAACCTTGTGTATTGTTATTTCTCAATTGCATAACCTTGTATGTTGTTTTACACCATGTACTTTCCCCAAAGTTGTCTTTTCCAAACATTGTATGTACCCCCATCCATTCCCTACAAACATTGTGACCTAAACTATAGCATAAACTGTATGTTCTAGCTAGGCAATCTCTCAAGCAACGAATCTCTCAAAAACCCCGATGGAAGCATAAGAGGATTTTTTTTCCTACAGCTCCATTGCCACATCGCTTTTTTTCCAAGCGCGGGGGGAAGTGTTATGGTACGCCCTAAACGACAGAGAATTCGAGTCCCTAAAATCACCGCGGCAGTTTCAACAACACCCCGCTCCCCCCTGTTTCCCTGCTTCCTACTTCCTCTCCCCTCTGCACTCCCGCGCACCACCGCGTCCACACACAGTTGAGAATTGCAAGCCGCCCCGGGCGCACGTTACGACCCGTCGGGTCGAATCACAGTTCGCGGCCGGCTTTTGCCGACCAAATTGAACGCAAATGCACCTGCGATGTTAATTGAATAGCCTACGGGTTTAGAGCTGGTTTTCGCCATGCCTGTGTAATTTCGGTTTGTTCTAACTTGGAAGGTGCCCCTGGAAGCCGGAAGACGAAGATCCCCGAACATCATGTAAGCTGTACAATTGTTTCCTCTTTTGATTGTGTCCTTTAACGATAGACTGTAAACTCCCGCGAAAAGCCATCACTCAGAGAGTTTCGTTTTCAGAGATCATGAGGTATAAACACGTTAGCTAGGTTTGTGTAGTATGCATTTCTTGTATTGAATTGTACTGTAATGACCTATGTACTGTGTTTTGAATTTGCAATACATGAATCTATTTAATTCAATCCTGTTGTTAATCTGCCTCGGCAGGAGTATTTCCTAGAGTGTACTTCCCCAGACGCCCGTGGAAGAGAGAGAATTCTGAAGCATTCGTGCGACCTGCCCCTGGAATAGAGGGTACTTTTGTCTCTGCTGTGAGCTGGCCTGGGACATGTTAGGGCCCCCTTGGCCCCGGAGAGGGTGTTGGTTTTGAAGCCAGCAAAGAGGGTCATAACAATACGTAAGAGGATAACAAAAAAAAGACCAATTATTAATGTTCACAGATAGGTATTTAGAAACATAAAAGTAACTGAATGAAAACAAGAATATTTAAGAAAAGAAAAAAAAAACAGGACAAAGCAGCAATTAAAAAAATATACATATAATACAGGTGTAGATTCAACAAGTGATAAACCTTAATATAAAAACACAGCAATAAAATAAATGCGATTATAACTGTAGAGAAAATAGGGTGCGAAACAGGTATTTGGATTGGGACGGGTAAGGGGAGGACAGGGATAAAGGAAAGTTGCCACGCAGGTAATTTAAAAATATTAGGTATCATTAATTTAATATTCATGAATATGTGTTATGTATTATTCGCACGTAGAATGTTATACAAAGAAATTCTGTAGCGAAAGTAACTAGCAGTGAATATGTCAGCAAGTGTTTCTAAACGTGCAAATTTAATATTATATTAGTTACATGTCCTTTGCATAAATTCATTTTGGTTGGAATTCGTGTTGCATCTATCAATGTATAAAAGGGAATTTTGTCTGCTATATCGAGTCGGCGCGTGGAAATTTATTTTATTTAGCAGCTCCGGGCAGTCAACTTTCGAGTTAATAATTTTGTACAGGAGCATCTGATCAGCGACAAGCCTCCTGTCGAGCAGTTTCGTGATTCGAAAATGGTTCTCGATTTCATCGTAAGAATTGTATACATTGAATGATTTAAAATTGAGGAATTTGAGAAATCGCTCCTGAACTCTTTCTAACCTGTTGACATAAACAATATAGCGCGGGTTCCAAACCTGTGAACAGTGTTCCAGGTGAGGACGAACATGTGAATTGTAGAGAATCAGATAAGTCCTTGTATTTTTGAAAAATTTGCATGTTCTTAGTACAAAGCCTAGACTCTTTGTTGCTTTGGTGACAATGTTATCGACGTGTTTATCAAAGGTAAGTTTAGAGTTCAAAAGAACCCCGAGGTCACGTATATGATCTTTACTTGTTAACAGCAATCCAGAAATGGTGTAATCATGCAGTATTTTCACACGGTTACGTGTGTATGTGACTTTGCAACATTTAGAAATATTTATGAATAGATTATTTCTAAGACAGTAATCCGTCAGTCGGTCAAGATCTTCTTGTAAACGCTCATAACAGTTTGGGGAGCTAATAGGAAGGTATATTTTCATATCGTCGGCAAATAGTAAAATTTAAGCGTTGTGAAAACATGTCGTAATATCATTTATATAGATAGAGAAAAGCAAAGGACCCAAAATGGACCCCTGAGGTACACCGGAAGTGATAATTTTCCAGATGGAGGAAAATCCACCCACTGTCACAGCCTGAGACCTGTTTGTTACGTATGAAGATAACCAACGAAGGAGATCTCCATGAATACCATGATTAGCAAGTTTTCTAAGCAGGATGCTGTGGTTGATCTTATCAAAGGCTTTGCTATAGTCGGTGTAGATTGTACCAACTTGCACACGTTTATCCATAGAGGCAGACAAGAAATTTATAAATGTTATAGGATTTGTAGCAACAGAGCGACCTGCAAAGAATCCGTGCTGAAATTCATTGATCGAATTCTTTACCACAGGGAATAACTGGTCATAGACTATGTTTTCGAACACCTTTGAAAAAATGCAGAGCTTGGAAATGGGTCTATAATTATCTGCTTCACACTTATTTCCCGATTTATGAATTGGCGTGATGTAGGCTCTTTTCCATATATCTGGAAATGTACCAGTCTTAAGCGATATATTAAACAGTATTGATAGCGGAAGTGACAAATGATTTGCGCACTCGGTAATGAACAGTGGTGGGATACCATCTGGCCCAGCTCCCTTGTTGGAATCAAGCCGGTTTAAATATTTAGGTACAAGATCAGCATCGATAAAAACTGACCCTATCGCACAGACCTGCTTAACTACGGAGTCATCGCAGGAAGTCCCGAGAGGGTCAGCCGGTTCGTAGACCGAATGAAAATATTCAGCAAATAAATCAGAGACTGCCTGGCCCCCCTCGGCTGTTAAATCCTTAAGATTTAAAACGCTAGGAATAGATGCTGATAGTTTTTTTGATTTAACATATGACCAGAATGCCTTGGGATCCTTGGCGATATTCTCTTCAGCATTATTAATAAAGTCTTCGTGACACTTCTTTGCCATTTTTTTCTGTCTGGTGCGTAGCCTTGAAAAAGTAATGTAATCGGAAGGGTTCTTATATGTAGTATATAATCTGTGAGATGTCTGCTTTTCGCGAATGAGTTTTATTAATGATGAGCTATACCACGGGGGGTAGGAATGTTTACCAGTACGCCTCAATGGAACCTTATCCGAGATCAAATTATTAATAATATTGTAAAAATGTGATACTGCAGGGTTGACGGAATCGGTTGAGTTAAGTACGTTCCAATCTACTTGTGCCAGGCTGTCTCTTATGTCATCATAATTAGCCTTGTAGCTACCTGCGCTGTGAGAAGTACTTACTTAAGAATTCAAATTCAAGCAATTCAAATTCCAATTCTTTTGAACAGCAAGCTGAAACAAATTGTACTGATTATTATTTTTTAACTGTCACACTCCATATGTTGATAACATTGTGAAAATTTTAATGGCACATAAAAACTATCAACCGATGATTCTAGAGCTTTCTTTTAACTGTGTTTACGTAGCACGTTCAATTGCTACATTGGTGACACCGACGTTCACATTAGTGACCACGAAGTTTACATTTGTGAATCCGACAGTGAACACGACGCGTGCAAGTACGTCTACCGCGAGCACGTCGCGCACGAAATAAACTCTTCGGTGATAAATTTCGCGCACCAATCATCATCATCATGTCCCTCACGAGCGGTACATCCGAGGAAATGGGTAAACCCATCAATCAGCCACTACTAACACGGATGGAGCGGTTGATGCAGCCTCTCCAACAAGAGCTCGCTACTTTGAGGCGCGAAGTTTCGACACTACGCTCTGGCCAGCATAGGAGGAGCGCCACCCCGCATCGTTGGAGCAATCGTTCCCGCAGTCGGTCCAGAGGTCGTCAGCCCGAGGGAACATGCTGGTACCACTGGAAGTATGGGACGAAGGCAAGCAAGTGCACCAAACCCTGCAACTTCCAGCAGGAAAACGCGCGGGGCCCAAACTGATGGCGACCAGCACCAGCCCCAACCAAGTCAGTCGCCTTTTTGTTACCGACAGGGTAACCCGTACCCAATTTCTTATAGACACCGGCGCAGATCTCTGCGTTTTCCCACGACGACTTGTCCAGGGACGCCCCACTAAAGCGACATACGAACTGGCAGCAGCAAATGGCAGCACAATCGCTACTTATGGCAGCCTAACGCTCAACCTGGATCTGGGATTGCGACGCGACTTTACTTGGAGCTTCGTCATTGCAGACGTCTCCAGGCCAATCATCGGGGCAGACTTTCTCGCCAAGTACGAGCTACTGGTGGATGTCCGAAATAAACGGCTGCTGGACCAGGTGACGAATTTGACCATCACGGGAAAACGAAGCGACAACAAGATCGCTTCCATTAAGACGGTCACAGGAACGTCCCCGTATCATAAGCTTCTTCAACAGTTTCCTGACATCACTCGCCCTGACGGCGCCAGGAGGGAAGTTCGTCACGCAACACTGCACCATATTAACACCACGCCAGGACCTCCAACAGTCGAACGCCCACGACGCCTTGCTCCTGTCAAATTAAAACGCGCCAAGAAGGAGTTCGAGGCCATGGTCCGTCTCGGAATCGCTCGACCTTCCGAGAGCTCTTGGGCATCTCCCTTGCACATGGTACCCAAGAAGGACGACCAGTGGAGACCATGTGGCGATTATAGAAGATTGAACGCCAGAACTATTCCGGACAGATACCCCGTACGCCACATCCAAGATTTTGCACAGGCACTGAGCGGCACCAAGATCTTCTCAACGATTGATCTGGTGCGGGCATATAATCAAATCCCTGTGGCTCCCGAGGACATTCCGAAAACAGCAATCACTACGCCATTCGGACTCTTCGAATTTCCGGTGATGTTTTTCGGCCTCCGCAACGCAGCCCAGACCTTCCAACGCTTCATGGACGAGGTTACCAGAGGCTTAGATTTCTGTTACGCCTACATAGACGACATCCTTATTGCCTCAACGTCAGAGGAAGAGCACCTAGCCCACCTCAAGATATTATTCCAGCGCCTGCAGGAATATGGTGTTGTCATCAACACCGCCAAATGCCATTTCGGCCTGACTAAGGTCAAATTCCTAGGATACCTGGTGTCCGACGCTGGCACTTCACCCCTCCCAGATAAAGTGGAGGCCATCAACAACTACAGCCAACCAGCTTCCATCAAGGATCTCCGCCGTTTCCTGGGAGCAATAAATTTTTACAGAAGATTCATTCCCAACGCCGCGAGGACACAAGCTCCACTCAATGACCTCCTAAAAGGGAACCAAAAAGGCAAACAACTCGTGTCTTGGACTGCCGAAACAGTAGAAGCTTTCAGCAAGTGCAAGGAAGCTCTGGCCCAGGCAACTCTGCTCGTTCACCCGAAGTGCGATGCCCCACTCTCTATCGTCAGCGACGCGTCTGATACTACAGCCGGTGCCGCACTCCACCAATTCGTCGCAGGTCACTGGGAGCCTCTAGCATTCTTTTCGAAGAAGTTTTCGGCAGCTGAAAAGAATTATGGCGCATACGACAGAGAACTACTAGCCATCTATCTCGCTGTGAAATACTTTCGCCACATGGTGGAAGACAGGTCGTTCACCATATTTACAGACCATAAGCCTATCACGTTCGCCTTCCAACAAAAAGCAGACAAATGCTCACCAAGGCAATTCCGCCATCTGGACTATATCAGCCAGTTCACAACTGACATCCGACACGTCTCCGAAAAAGACAACATCGTCGCGGATGCTCTCTCCAGGGTCGAGACGATAGATACTCCTCTGGACTACGCAGCGCTGGCAGCTGACCAGATGTGCGACCCTGAACTGGAACAACACTTGCAAGGAAGTTCTAGCCTACAACTTAAAAAGATTAATATTCCGGGTACTGACGCGCATCTCTACTGTGACGTCTCAACTACCATAGCCAGACCCTTCGTCACGAAGAAGTTCAGACCTGCGGCATTCAATGCGGTCCATCAGCTGGCTCACCCTGGAATTAAGGCCACCGTTAAGCTCATAACTCAACGTTATGTCTGGCCGGCCATTAAAGCTGAGACTATTAAGCTCGCACGCAATTGCCTTCAATGCCAACGAAGCAAGATTACACGGCACGTGTCAGCACCCCTGGGAGCCTTTCCCAGACCCTTCGCTAGATTCGAGCACGTCCACATCGACATAATCGTCATGCCTTCTTCAGAAGGATGCCGATACTGTCTCACGTGCGTAGACAGATTCACGAGATGGCCAGAGGCATTCCCGATCCCAGACCAAGAGGCTGAAACAGTGGCGCGTGCTTTCTACAAGGGCTGGATAACAAGATTCGGCACTCCACTCCGCATTACTACGGACCAAGGGAGACAATTTGAGTCGAGGCTGTTCAGGCAGTTGAATTTCCTGGCAGGCACGACGCAAATCCATACAACTGCATACCACCCCGCAGCAAATGGCATGGTGGAACGATTTCATCGTCAACTGAAAGCAGCGATCAAGTGCCATCAGAATAACCGTTGGACGGAAACACTTCCCACCGTACTCATGGGAATCAGAGCAGCTTGGAGAGATGACCTCGCGACAACCTCAGCCGAGCTAGTATACGGCGAGCCGCTCCGCTTACCCGGCGAATTTCTATGTACAGCACGACCGGCGACACCGGAAGCTTCCTCAAGGAACTACGGAAACATTTCAACGAGCTGAGACCAGTTGAAGGTACCCGCCATGGTTATGGACATCGTTTCGTCTTCCAAAATCTTCCCACAGCTTCTCACGTCTTTCTGAGGGACGACACAGTCAAGAGTCCGCTTCAACAACCCTACAGCGGCCCTCATAAAGTCGTTCGTCGGCACGAACGAACATATACCATACTGGTAAAAGGGAAGGAAATCACCGTGAGCATCGACCGCCTCAAACCAGCATACGTTGCTCAAGATCTTGAGAGTTTCACATCACACTCGCAAACCGCATCAGAGTCACCAGCCGCCACATCACAACCAACCCTTCCGTTGTTCGATGGCAGTAAGGATCGGACACACACAACCACTCGTTCTGGAAGGCGGGTTCGATTTCCCGATCACCTCGGTATCTGACTATTCCTCTTTCCACCGCAGCCATGTCTGCGTTGTCTGGGGAGGGAGTACTGTAGCTACCTGCGCTGTGAGAAGTACTTACTTAAGAATTCAAATTCAAGCAATTCAAATTCCAATTCTTTTGAACAGCAAGCTGAAACAAATTGTACTGATTATTATTTTTTAACTGTCACACTCCATATGTTGATAACATTGTGAAAATTTTAATGGCACAAAAAAACTATCAACCGATGATTCTAGAGCTTTCTTTTAACTGTGTTTACGTAGCACGTTCAATTGCTACAGCCTTGTGGAATGAGGGCCTTTTAATTGATTTTTCCTTTACAACCGGTGATTCAACGAACTCAGCAGTGATAATTATGGATTTATGGTGAGTATCCTCAGGAACCAACGGATCGTTCGCGGGAGCAACGCGTACCGAGAAATTACAGAGAACGAGATCAAGAATTCTTCCTAACGTATTTTGTACACTATTATATTGGTGGAAGTTACAGTAATTAATATTGTCGATAAATGTTGCGCTTATTGTAGAGGTATAGTTGCAAGGAATCATTTTTACCTCACCCACAGGAAGAGTCCAGGTAATATCGGAAAGGTAAAGTCTTCCATGATAAGAAATTTGTCGTCAGGTTGATTCAAAAGCTTTATACCTAGATCATTTGAGAAGGTAGAGATTCGAGCATTGAAGTTGAAGCTTTTGGACAGGTAGATACAACAAAGATGAACGCCAATAAATCCATTTGCACGTGGGATGCGAAGAGTCACCCAAATGTCTTCATCTGTAGAACACCAAGAGTAATTACAAATTGAATTGAGCTCCTTTTTGACAGCCAAGAGCACCCCACCACCCATTGTTACACTTTGGATACTTCTGTCGGAATTTTTTCTGAATACATTGTTGGATCTTTTGAATACATTGTATCTTGAGTCAAAAAGCTCCCCATCTGAAATAGAATCTGTAAGCCAGGTCTCTGTTATGCCAATCACGTCATAATCACCGCTCGTAACACTGCGAAGAAATGTATCAGTTTTTGTTCTCAGTCCACGTACGTTCTGATAAAAAAAACACTTAGAGGCAGGGACTCTTTTTCAGTTTAGTGTCAATAAAAAAAATATGCAGAGAATGTGTTGACATAATGTGAGGTGTAATATGTATAAATACTTGAAATATGACAAGTACATTATAATGGTTGAGCACAGAAAGAGAGAATATCTCGCAGTTGACAGAAGTTGAGAACATAATAAGAAGGAAAATATAAGGTAAGATTGTGCGAATATGATAAATATAATGGTAATTCAATGGCAATATGAGATGCAGGTTAGGACAGCATGTGGAGGGAGAGGGAGGAGTATGCAATAATAATCGGATGAGCAGTAGGTATTTTCTTATGTTATTTTCTGGAGGTCTTCGTCCCTCCTGACTAAAAAAGCTGGTGAATTTTCATTTTTTCGCACCAAGATCTTGCAGTCCTTAACCCAAACAAATTTAAAACCTGCTTCCCGTGCTTTGGTTTTAACCTTCGAAAGCAGAATCTTATTATTTATGGTTAGGTGGTTGTTGACAAAAATTATTGATCACATCATCTCAGACGTAAACCTTTCGTATACTATAACAAACTGTGACACCTCAATATCTGATCACAACCTACTGATTCTTGACATACTTCATACGTACACTAAAAAAAACTCGCAAAAATCCTCGTACAAATATACAAAAATTGATTATGATAAACTAGAGGAGGATATCCGACAAAACCCCTTTTCTATAAACAATAATGAGGACTCGGAACTGAACTACAATAACTTTGTAAACTATCTGATAAACAAAATTAATTGCAACAGTTCAATAACAATAAAACAAATAAAACTTGTCTTCCTGATTGGATAACAAAGGACTTATTAAAAATGATTAAAAAAAGAAATAAACTGCACCCAAAAATTAAAAAACAACCTATTACTAAAAACAGAAATTACTAAAATACGTAACGACATAACTATAAAAAAAAGAAACTTAAAAAAACAAAACTACAGCAGCCTATTTAAAAAATGTGAAAATAATACCAAAAAGACTTGGAACGTAATAAACAGCATCATCAAGAACCAAACAAACACGCAAAGTAAACCATGTACAAAATTAAAGAACGTTGACATCAAGATATGCGAATACTTTAATAACTACTTTTGTAATATTGGCGCTTCTTTGGCTGATAATATAATCAACAAATACACCCATAAACTGGATGATAAAATTACATTAAAGTATGAAAGTGCGGAATCAATATACTTACAACCCACAACTGAACCCGAAATATTAGCCATTATAAAATCCCTAAAATCAAACGCGAGTGCTGGACATGATCAACTAAAATGTACAACAGTACAAAAACTTGCCCCACTACTAACTCCTACACTAACTAAACTGATTAACCTGAGCCTGAAAGAAGGTCAATTTCCGGACAGTTGTAAAATTGCAAGGGTTATTCCAATATATAAAGGGAGCTTGAAAACTCAAACATCTAACTATAGGCCCATTTCTGTCCTACCGATTGTATCAAAAATATATGAAAGAGTAATATACGATAGGCTAGACAAATTTCTGTAAAAAAATCATTTCTATATGCCATACAATACGGTTTCAGAAAAAAATCTAATATACTCTCTGCAACTAATGATCTTATAAATAAACTTAGAACTAGCAGAGATAATAAAAACTATGTCATAGCAATTCTCGTAGACCTTCAAAAAACCTTTGACACCGTAAGTCATGAAATACTGATTAAAAAAATAGAAAAAACGGGTTTAACCGGTCCAGCTATCAAACTAATAAAATCCTATCTGTCCAACAGAAAACAATGTGTTAACATAGGAGATAAAAACAGTCAACTCGAGAGTATAAACTACGGAGTTCCACAAGGATCAATACTGGGGCCACTTTTATTCCAAATATACATAAATGACATCTGTCAGCTAAAACTACATGGTGAAATCTTCTTATTCGCAGATGACACGGCAATTTTTTAATTTGGCAAAAACTTAGAAAGTCTATTAGAACAATCTCAAACGGATCTTAATGTACTAAACGATTGGCTAATAAAAAATATATTAACAATAAATATTAATAAAACCGGTTACATGATCTTAAGCTCACCTAAAAGAATAATACCATCGCATAAACCATTACAAATAGAAGAAAGAGACCTGCATATTCTAGATAGCGAAAAACACCTGGGCTTATATATTGATAAACATTTAACATTTAAACAACACGTAGAAAAACTAAAAACAAAAATCATCCCATTAATTGGTGTATTTGGTAGAATTGCTCATCTTCTACCAACAGAGGTAAAGAGGGGCTTATACTTTAGCTTAATCCAGTCCCACTTAAATTATTTAATAGAAATATGGGGAAACACATACATTACGTACTTAAACGACTTACAAATAATACAGAACAAAGTTATTAAAAAACTCTTCAACTATAACCCAGACACTCCCACAAAAAAACTAAACCAGGAAATGAACCTTTTGAAAATAAGAACATTGTACGAATATAACATATGTCTTTTAATCTACAAAATACAAAATGGACTTATACACACAAACACAACATTTATAAAAACATCACAAGTACACGAACATTATACTAGACAACACAATAAATTGTACACAAATACCGTCAAGACTGAAAGTGGCAAGAGAAGTATTGGTCACGAGGGAGTTCATATATATAATCTCCTTCCAGATAACCTAAAAAAAACTATTTAAACTCAAAATGTTGGAACAAAATTAAAATATTACTTCTTACTACTGTACTATATAAGCTCTGTATTTAAGTTAAGAAAGCGAAATATTATGTTTCTTTTAACTTAATAAAAAAAAAAATTAAAAAAATGTAATGTCAAAAGAAATTAACCGTAGTGTAAATTAGCAAATAATTTATGATTTTTGAAGTTTTTTAATGCAGTGTTGCCGCTTGCAAAGTCGTTTTCTTATTCGAAATTCGAACTATTCCCGATTTTAATACAAGGGTGATTGAAGTCTTCGCTCGGCAAAGGGATCGAAGAATTGATCTTCTCTTTAAATAAGTATGATACGTGCATTTATATAAATTACATACATTACGTTTTTGATGAAATCGGTGAACCACCAAGAATTTAAGGCACCGGCCGCGCCTGGTTGAGAAGTGGGTTAATATAGGGGTTGTAGGAAAAGATTTATGAATGCGTATCTTGAAAATGCCCGGAATACATGAAGGAGGAAAAGAGATGCCGGTAACTCGTTCCACACACGAGCCGCACAAAAACGAGTCGAAACAATGACCCGTTCTCATGAAATTAACATCAAAATTTCGAACAGGTGCTACGTTTGTGTCTGTCAGGATCGCGCACGTGCACATTGAATCAACGCCGCTCCTTTGGGCAGGCTCCAATAAAATACCTGCAGAACGGACTCAGCATGCCTATATTGCGTCTGTGCATTACTAATGAAGAAATACCAATATTTTCCATCATAATGTTAAGGAGTACTTACCATTATTTTAATATTTTTATTTAATGAGGATATGTTTTTTCAGATTGCAGGTTCCACAACGACGTACTTAATTATTTTATTACAATTTTATATTTCCAATTAAATAATTAAATTATAATATGTCCTGTCTCAAAACAAAAAAAAACACTAGTATTATAAACTAATATCAATCAATAAGCTAAATTTTATTTTTAATAAATTTATGAAAATTTTGTTTTGTACCCACAATTTTTTTTTAATTAGATACAGTATGATGTAAAATGTAAACAAACTATCAATCGCTGGACAGGGGAAAGACGAGGAAGGCGTTAGGGGAACGTGGAAGGGGAGAGGGGAACGGAGACCCGAGGGAAAGGACAAGCAGGGAAGATATGACGGAGGAGTGTAAGACTAGGGAGGGGCAGCGAGAGATTGCAAAGGAATCGTAGTGGTGGCAGCGGAAATAAATAGCGGTAAATTTGGAAAATCCATGCTTCTCACACGGACAACTGTATGTGGCCTGCTCACGTATCGGAAAATCATCCGATTTATCTGTGCATGGAACAGATGGAAAACAAAAAATTTAAAAATATATAAAACAAAAAAGAAACCGTCGCTGGCATGCGCATAACAAATCACCAAAGTTTCGTCGCAATCGGATGGATGAAAAAGTAACGCATACGGTACAAATAAAGAAAAATTCATTTTTATAGAAAGTCTAGCTGACCCGACAAATGTTGTTCTGCCATATAAATTATTTCCAGTGAATATTTTGGTTGTTAAATAAAAAAATAACGAATGTGTTGTAAGTATGTGGGGATGAGATCTATGACAGAAAGAGAAATGGAGCGCTGTAGACGATGACCGCCGATAAAAACGAAAAAACACCAACTGAAGTTGGAAAATGAAATAAAGAATATCAATATGAATTTCGAAGAGCAATTGAGTGTACGATATTTTTTGTCAGTCCGTCTTTTAGCTAACACAAATAAGCTCGATGTTTTGCCCACGCGAGAACATGATGCCGAATGAAGTATCAAAATGACGCAACGCTTCTCGTAAATGTCTTGCGCATGTGTGAATGAAAGTTGAATGAGGCGGACGTAGCGCCATTTGTCATTCAACAACATAAATAATTTCGTTATGTTTGAAATACGAAAGACAGTTAAATTTGTTCATACAAAAATACTAAAATCGCGATTAAAAAATGGGAGGGTGGGGGTAGAAGGGTTAAAATTTGGGGTTATAGGTATTTTGTGAATCAAATAAAAAAATTTAAAAAATTTAAAAATTGATTTTTTTTCTGGATAGGGACACCCTAATCACCTAGCGGTATGAAATATACTTTAAACCTTATTCTCATACCTACCAAATATAAATAAAAAAAAATCATAAAAGCCGTTTCGGAGGAGTGCGACCACAAACACCGTGACAGGTGATTTTTATATATAAGATTTCGAAAGCAATTTCTCCGTATCGACGTTTAGTAATACAGGGTTGACGAAATTCGAAGAAATATTTTGTTCGACCTGATTCACTCCGGTCTAACCATTTAACTTCACGTTTCTATTAGTAAGGCTTTTGCATGCATAATTGTACATAATTTTCATTACATTAATAGTAAGGCTGTTAATATTAGGTATATTATACAGGAAAATAATTTCGCCTTGGGTTATTATAAAGTCTGTTATATTATCATTAAATTCATATCCAGTATCCTTTTAGCGATCATTAAAGTAATATTATAATGACGACCTAATTGGTCCTTCCCTGGTACTATTACTATTAGATCAGCAATTTTGCTCACCGGAACAAAATGATACATTTGCGCAAGTTGGTAATTGTAGGTGATTCGCAGTAATTGTTTAATGGTGGTTGGCGCTCGAGGCTAGGGAAGTGTATCAGACGACGAGTGGAAGTTCTCTAGAAGAGTGTCGGTCCACGATGTCCGTATTTAGAGTGGTGCTAGCGCCATTGTTGGCTCCAGGCAGAAGCGTGTACAAGATCCACTTCACATGCTTACGGTTGCTCGGATTGGGTTGGTTGCACCTGCCATCAGAGTGCAACTTCAACTCCTTCCCCTTTCCCTACAAGTGCTACTCCGCTTTTTCCTTTTTCTTCTGGTACATCTTATTCATATTCTGCGTCTGGGTGGACGTTCCCAACCGAAGCTTCGTCGAACTCGTAGGTTATTTACACCTCGTGTTCACTTTCACAATATCCACCATCAAAATATTCGCTTTCATGAAACACACGCAAATATTTCAAAGAATAATTTACACGCTGGAAATTGAGACTGTCAATAGATTCCATAGTGAGGTTATTCGAGAAAACTGTAGGAAACAGTGCATTATTTTGACGAAGTGGTTTTTAATATTTTCGAGCGCTACCGTGTTGGGTTATATGACGAAAGGGATACTTGACGGCCTGAAGCGCGGTGATACTGATTGTTCCCTAGCCAGCCTGCCTTTCCCCTTGCGGATGCCTTTCTGCGCATCCTCGGGGTCGCTGTACGCGCTTGTGTTTGCCTACAATGTGATCAGCTACGCGTGGTGCGGCTATTCCAGTCTCTTCATTGACCTAACGGTTACGTGCATCATGCTGCAGCTGCGTGCTCAACTGCAAGTTCTGTGCGCCGCACTCGACCGACTCGACCTGTTGGCGGCCGATCGGTACCGGCGAGCAAAAGCTGACCTGGACACAGACGTATATATCAAGGACGTTGATGAGATACAGTTTGATGCGACGCTATTCAGCTTGGTTAAACGACTTTATTCTAGACCTGATTTGAGAGAAAAAATGAATTTCTTTAAAAAAAAATGTATAAAAGAAATAATCGAACAGCACATTGTAGTAATCGGGTAAGTTTTATTGTTTTTATTTCTAAAACACATACATTTTGATATAATTGTAATAACTTTTGAAGATTAGACCCATACGTGGTCGCAATATTCTCTGCAATTCAATTTGTGGACAATAATTAATCAATCATTTTAAATACGTTTAAAGTTGAAAAATCTACAGGAATTGGTAAAGTTCAGGTTATTGTAAAGGACTAACTTACCATTTGTCTTCTGATATTCTTGTTGATAAGAATTGTTCTTATGACCTTGAGGGATCCTGGTGGTATTCACTGCACAATCACACATAAGAGATTCGAAATTATACACATCGAGGGAGTACCAGATAGTCACTGCCCAGATTTCTCAATCGAATCTATTTTAAACTAGCTGGTTCCCGGCATGCGTTGCTATGCCATTTAATAAATACATTTTTTCTCCCTTCTTATCCTTTCTCATTCATCTCGTTCCCCTTCCGCCTCCCCTTCCTCTCCCGCGTTCCCTTGCCCTTGCGTTACCACTCCGCCTCCTCCACCTTTCCTCTCCCAACCCCACTCCCCCCCTTCCCCCGTCTCGCGAACCCCACTCCCGAGTTCCCCTCCCCCTTTCCCGGTTCCTCTCCCTCCTTCCGGGTTCTCCTACCTCCCGCATTTCATAAATTCAGTCCCGGTACGTTCTGTTTTCAAACAGCTCACGTGCCACCAATTGCAATTTTTTTAAACAAATTTAATAATGCCAGAGCTCACCAATAGTTTTATACAAACCTTTTCCTGACAATAACGAACACAAAATAAAAGGAATTATCCAATTTGGTGCAGTCATTCGGAAGTTATGCGCGTACATACATTTCTGCGATTCATTTTTATTTATACAGATTGCAATGAGAGATCAATAATTTGTTGTTCATTACACGGGCTTCATTGATAGACTGATTTTCTATAAGTGTTGTAAATGTCATTCACGTAGGTATTGACCACACACTGTCAGATAGGGATAGGTATTTAGAAAGCAGGTTGATATAGAGGGAGATGAGTATAGTTGTGTCAATACCCATTAATGTAATATTATCTTCTTCTTCAATGATTAAATACTTTTTCCATCGATTTTTGATCGACCACCATAATACGGGTCGTCTAGGGGGTCGTCCATTAATCACGTGAACCTCGAAAGGGGGGGGGGTGTAATGATATATCACGTGTATTATTTTTCGTGATAATATCCTGAAAAATTCAAAATACTTTGTAGTAAAAAAAATACACGTGATTTTGGGGCGGGGGGGTTAGCCTAAAACCTCACCACTTATCACCACGGGGGGGGGGTTAAAAAGTTGCTAAAAAACATCACGTGATTAATGGACGACCCCTAACATGGTGGTCGAAAAATCCACTAATACTTATTTTTCAGATGTGTGGAATTACTGGAAAACAATTACAGTATTGCGTTTTTAATTCAAATGATGGTCAGTCTGATGGCATTGTGTTTCACCTTCTGTGCGGCCGCTATGGTGTGTATATTACATAATCTAAGAACTAATTTGCGATGAAATGAGATAGGTATAACAATGCTTGGCATTTAAATTGAATGTTTAAAAAAATGTTTCCAGCGAAAGAAAGATGAGGATTTTAGTGTGGTCGTGAGAATGGGCGTGTTGTGCGTGGCTCTACTCATCCAGCTAGGAATCCAATGTCTCCCCGCCGATGGTATAAGACAACAGGTAAAACTAGACATATTTTAGTGTGGTCGTGAGAATGGGCGTGTTGTGCATGGCTCTACTCATCCAGCTAGGAATCCAATGTCTCCCCGCCGATGGTATAAGACAACAGGTAAAACTAGACATATTGTTATGTGAACATCTTATAATTCACGTTGAAACGGCAATTATTACGTGCAAAATGGCGTAAGGAGCCATATGATGTGGCTAGCTGAGAGGGAAGAAGACGGGATGAATACAACTGCGTACTTTTCTATTAATAGAGCGCCAAATCCTGTTCAAGACAGAATATGTCCACAGTTGAATTCACTACGCCTTCTTCCTAGAACGACGGAGAGCATTTAATTCTTCCCAGGGAGCGTGGGCACTATGACAATCACTTCTTTACTCATCATTAGGAACTACAGTGTATCGATATGAAATAACAAAGAGATTTGAATCAATATTTTCTATATTTACAATATCGAACATTTAAAACAATACGGTATTATAAACCAATTTTACAAGGGAAAAAAAATACACTGCTGAAAACTCACCCCTGTATTGCGACCATGACCTTGAAAACTAGCTAATTCGGATTAAGTGCCTGCGGGCAGGCATGATGCACGTAGTGGAGCTTGGTGCTTCGTCCAGCATCCAAGAGGTGGTCCTGATGTGATCCTGCTGAGGTCGCGATGCCAAACCCCCCTGGGAGCATCAGGACGATGAGAAATGATCCGGTGTATTGCGCCAGCCTGGCCAGCAGTATGATGCCCGTCCTACGAGGCCATCAAGCCCAAATAGATGGATGCCTACGGGATTTGTTGACAGACGGAGTCGGCGACGAATCCGGGGTTGCGGTGAACCGGAACGGTCTGTTCTGCGTATCAAAATCAAGTACGCGGGTTTTTTATATGAACGCCTCAGTAGGCGGCGGATGTTAAAGTTAAAACTCCGAACACTAATTAAATAAACTTCGCCGTGGCTTGCGAGGTGTAGCGGGAGTCCATGTTCGCCAATTGCACTTTCCCAGTCGCCAGATCAGCTAGATAAACGGCATTACTTATTCTCGTCGCACGAGGCGCCGACGGCCATTGATGAACCGAAAAACTTCGTTAATTCCGGGCCGAACAATTCGGATCTTTAGGTTAATCCCGTTATTTACACATAATGTACGGATCTCTTTGCAACGCGGAGTCGTATTGTTCCGGTATATTTTACATTATAAAACTTAAATCGCTAGGTGACTGTGCCCGAGAAAAACACGGCGTCCTCCCGTGTTCTCTCTCGTCCAGAGTGCCGTTTCAAAAACAAAACCCGTTTCCGCTCAGTCTGCCAACCTGCCGAGTATCTCGAATAAACTATTACCATCCTTCAAATAAAGGTACCTGCCTATCCGAGTAATAAATTAAAGTAATTTATATGTAATGATGCATCCACATCATAACATTACCCCCCTCGCCACAAAAATGTTCGCCCACGAACATAACAACTAATAAGGTTCCTACCCCTAATCTAAAAAAAAAGGTCGGTCACAGGGCCTAAAAAAAATTATTCAAACATATTCTAGCAATCATTAGTAGACAGCAGTAAAAAAAAAAAAAAAATGATTAGTAGATCAAACATAGATTAAATAGTAATAGCGAATGGGTGTGCCGCAACTCCGATCGCACTCCATCATGCGTAAGGCGCGATGGACGGGCTTGCGATGCAACCATTCTTATTTAAACATAGCTTACAACTAAAAGAACTTAAAACTAAAAGAACTTAATATTAAGAACATGGTGAACTAATGTTCCGTGAACGGGGTCCGTAAACACCCACAGCATTGAAGATACTGGGTGAAGAACGGCTGACTTATGTCTTGGACTACCGTTAACGTTACATATACAGCATAATCATCATTAATTATGTAAGTTTAAGCACTAATCAGTGGACAACACATCCTTAACTTATCTATACCTTTGTGTGTCCAGCACAAAAATTATACACAACCATATGCATTAATGCATCACTGACCCATAATAGGGTTTTAGAAAGCCATTTAGGCAACACTTTAGGGTGCAAGCAACCCTCACTTCACTGAATTTACGTCCCTTTTAGGAAAAATAAAATTGTTCACTACGAAGAGTTTCCTATTCTACCTAAATCGGTCGTACGGGTGAGTGTATGAAGTAAAGTAGCATCATAGGTACTAAAACTAATCAATAAATTTAACAAAATAATATGTATATTACTAAACTATTCTCTTTGTATATTCGCAAGCATATAAGTGGTTACTACGTGTTGAACTTACAATATTTCTCAGAATTTATTTATATTTGAAAACAGTCATGTTTCATATTGAAAGAGATAAACAAAAAGAAAACAATGCTCAAAACACATAGAGGTGTAGGACTGGCATCCCTGTGTGTTTCGAGACAAAACTTAATAATAAATACAAAATTTAATAACCATGAACGCAGTTCAATGGGATGTACCCTGAACACAATTGGAAGTGGGCATGTGTTCCAATTGTATTCGAGGTTAACAAACGTAATATAAAACAAATTATGTCATTCATCCTGTTTGCTTGCTCGTGCTCAGTCCAAAAAAAAAAAAAAAATGTTACTAAATTAATTTCGAATAAATAACAATAAATAATTACGCCTAACGAAAGTAAGAACTTATAAAACAACTCGAGTTAATCTTACTAGAGTGGATTTTGATTGCAATGAATCATAAATACTACATGAGTTAGCATAAACGCACCCCCTCCAAAAACATGAACGAACAAAAAGAAATATTCCTGTGACAGGACTTTGACTGTCAGAATGTCGGGTCGTTTCAACTCGGTTGATCAGGCCGGGTTAAAACTCCCAAGCATTAAATATTAACTAGTAAATAAGATAATTTGCAGTATTCGGTAGGGATGGCCAGACCCTCCGAAGTATTGCCACAATAAGACTATACTGGTATATTATTTGATTTTACTATATCCTTCACATGAAAATCACCCGCAACTTTTCCGTTTAAGTCTGCAAGCGTATAGATTAGATTGGATTTTTTCTTTACTACCACATTCTGAACAAACCGAGGTGCCAATTTCTGTGCGAAATAATTCAATGCGTTAGATTGTGCAAAATTTCTCCGCCACACCACATCACCAACCTGATAGGTGATGTGTTTTCTGCGCAGGTTGTAATGGTCAGCTCCTTTTTGATAAGCTTTAAGAAGAGCATTCGAGACTTGCTCGTAAATCGAAGACAACTCTTCTAGTTTCTGTGCATAAGCTTTAGGTTGGGCACCCACTTGCGAATTGGATTCCTCATCCGTTATTGGATTACGGTGCAGATCACCGTCCAGTATCTGCTCCCGACCGTGCATCAGGAAATAAGGTGTATAACCTGTAGCGCAGTTTACCGTGTTATTCATAGCCGATTGAACTTGCGGAAGAAATTTGGACCAATTTCGGTGGTCTGATTCAACAAGGATCGATAACGCCGTACCCAAGGTTTGATTATAACGTTCGACTACATTGTTTTGAGGCGTATAAGACGAATTGTAAAATGGTGGTGGTATGTTATAACTACTAAGTAAGTCCTTAAATTCTTTCGAAACAAATTGACGACCATTATCACAGACGATAGTTCGTGGTACGCCGTGAACAAGAAAGATGTTTTCTTCTAAGATTTTAATTATGCTTCTCGCGGTGCCATTGCGCAGCGGAAATAGCCATGTAAATTTAGAAAAAACGTCTACACATGATAAGATTACGGTAAAACCTGAGTAACTCCTAGGTAAAGGACCTACTAAATCTATCGACAACATTTGCAAGGGTCGTGTGACCTTTTTTGGGTTTGAAGAGATGCCGTTAGGTGGGGCTGTACTTATTTTGTGGGCCTTGCAGACTGTACAACGATTAACAAATTGCTTAACATCCTTATACATATTAGGCCAATAGTAACGCAATTGCACCTTTTTATAGGTTTTGAATACCCCAGGATGACAAGCTCGCGAAGACTCGTGTAAATTTGAAAGAATTGCCTGTCTACCTTCCTGCGGAACTACCCTCTTCCAGGCAGTATCCTCGCACAGAGCTAGACTAGTCTTTGTGTGTCGGAACAATTCATTATTACGCATTTGAAAGTTCTGGAAACGTTGTGGAAAATCTTGGCATCCTTTCCAGGCTTTCAAATACCACGTATCCTTTGTATGTTCAGTGTCCATACCTGATAATATGGCAAGGTCCATTCGTGATAGCACGTCTGGAACAACATGTTGTGTCCCTTTGCGATGGACAACGTCAAAAGAAAATTGCGAAAGGCGAGAGCTCCACCGTGCAAGACGGCCACTAGGGTTGGACAAGGACCCCAGCCATTTCAAGCTTGAGTGGTCAGTAACTACTGAAAAATGAGCTCCTTCTATATACGGTCTAAAGTGAGTCACCGAGTCTAGCACAGCTAAGAGTTCCCGTTCAGTGATGCCATAATTTCGTTCATGAACGTTTAAGCAACGTGAGTAATAAGCGATGGGATGCTCTTGCCCGTCTACGTCTTGGATCAAAACTCCTCCAATCCCTGCGGAGCTCGCGTCGCAATGGATAGAGAAAGGCCTGGTGAAATCCGGGCAGCATAAAACTGGAGCCGTAGTCAACGCGCGTTTTAAATCTTTAAAAGCAGTTTCAGCTTCCTGAGACCACTTGAAATTGCTAATTCCATTTTTAGAACCTGTGAGTTTAGTAAGAGGGGCAGCTATTCCCGAAAATCCTTTAATGAACCTTCTAAAGTAACCGCACAAACCAATGAATGCCCGGATTTGTTTTGCATTTTTTGGGACTGGGAAATTTTTGATGCTTTCTATTTTTATTGGATCCGTACGGAGACCCTGCGAATCTACTAAATACCCTAAATATTTAAGTTCTGATTTGCAAAACTCGGATTTTTTTAAGTTTATGGTAAGACCTGCGTCTCGCAAACGTTCGTATACACGGTTTAATAGATTAAGATGTGACTCCAAATCTTCTGATATTAAGATCAAATCATCCAGATAGCAAAAAGCATTATCGTCGAATTCCGGACCAAAAAGAACATCTGCCAGTCTTTGCAACTCACTAGGGGCGTTTTTCAGTCCGAAAGGCATACGGGTGAACTCAAACAAACCCCGTCCAGGGACGACGAAAGCTGTTTTCTCACAAGAGTCCTTGTCTAAGGCAATTTGCCAAAAAGCCTTTGAAAGGTCTATAGAAGAGACGTACCTAGCTCCACCTAGCTTGTCTAGAATCCGCGATATATATGGCAAAGGGTACGCGTCGCGAATCGTGACATTATTGATTTTGCGAGAGTCTAAGCAAAAACGACCGGTACCGTCTTTTTTTGTAACGATTAATACTGGACTCGACCATGGAGAACGTGAGGGACGTATTACTCCTAATTTTAGCATTTCATCCACTTCTAATTCTAATTGTTTTTGTCTTGCTGGAGACAAAGGATAATACCTTTGTTTGATCGGAGGCCCTGTTGTATTAATCTTGTGTTTGACTAAATGCGTCAGGCCTAAGCCACGCTTCTCGAAAGAAATCGATTCAAATTTTTTAATAATAGCAGAGAGTGCCTGATTCTCTGAGGGACTTAAGGAAGAGGCTGGCTGAATTGCCCGCAACCCATTAATTTTGTTTTCCGAAGTAGGACCAATAGCTTTTGAAAACAGCTCCGGTGCGATATGGAACTGCTTCCAAAAGTCTATACCTAGGATAAACGATGGTGACAATGTCGGGATGACGTAGAAAAGTATTGTATGGGTAATTGATTTGTACGTCACCGGCAACGACATTGTACCCAGGACTGGCTGATTCGCACCGTCCGCTGTTGATACACTAAAATTAACCTTAACTAATTCTATACCTAACTTAATAAAAATCTTATAACTATCACCTCCCAAACACGATAATGAGGCGCCACTGTCCAACAGTGCGCTGTAAAAATTGTTAAATATATATACATTTGCATAAGGACGACCATCGTTTTCAATCTCCATCCCCTGTGGCAGTGGGCCCACTGTTCCAGGTGATGGGACTGAAAGAAACTGATGGACTAGTCGGAGCCAACTCTTCCATTCCCGATTCCTCTGCGCATAGGATGGGACGTGGTAAGAGAGACTCCGCCCTAGTTTTCCGACTTGTTATTATTAATTCTTCCTTTAACCGCTCCCACTTTTGGATTATTTCCCGCTGCGGCTTTTCTTTTACAGTCCGCTACAACATGTCCCGGTTTCTTACAATAAAGACAAAATTGATTCCTAACAATGGTTCTAGAAGTTCCTTCGGTATTTAGACTATTTCCATTGAAAGAAGACGGAGGTTTGTTATTGTTGTAACCCGCATTGGTGTTACTGTAGTTACGCCCAGCATGACTATAACTATTGCCATTAGAAGATTGTTTATAATTATTATGATAAAACCCTGTACGTTTATAAGTACCGGTATTATTGTTTGACAAAGTTTTATAGGTAGGCCCAAATCTCTCTTCTTTATTAGTAGTATAGTTATTGCTTTTTTCAAATTTGTTTGAAAAAGAAGAAGAAGAAGTAGCAAATTCCTCCGGTGGTGTCGCATAAGACTCTAAGTTTCCTGCGTAAGTTGTTAACTGTTCAAATGTAAAAATATCTCTAGAAACTAATAAGTTAGTGTACATTGGAAGCAAAGCCTTTTTGGCAAGCCGCAAAAGTTCCTGCTCAGGAAGTTTAGCTTCTAGCATGTTATTAAGAGATTTCATTCTAAGTGAAAACTCAAGGACTGACATACCTTTTGGTTGCGTCATGTTGAAAAGTTTTACTTTTAAGTCCGTTTGTAGGTCATTTGCCTCAAATTGATTGATCAAAAGTTTAGACAGCTCGTCCCATTTCAAGTCCGGATGATATATTGACCTGAACCAAAGTAATGCTAGTCCATCTAACAGATCAGGAAAAACGCGAACTAGATTATCGTGACTAAAATTTTTCGTCCTACATTTTTCTTCAATCAACAAGAGAAATTCTCTTATGCTCGATTTTCCATCAAATTTTATCTTCCAATTTTCCACATTGATGGTGGGTGATTCTCTATAAATAATTTTTGTGTGTTTAATTATTGTAGGGTTGTCAACGGTCTGGTTCTCAGAATCCGAATCTGAAGAATCCATATCTGTTTCTGATATTGTTGGCATCTTAAGTGCCTTATTAAATGCACGCGCCTGCGAGCGCAACGCGTGAGAGGTGGATGCCGGTTCAAGAGAACGACTTGATAATTCTTTTATGAGATCCTCTTTAGAGGCGTTGTTGATGTTTGGGATAGGAGTTGACATTGTTAAAACAATTGGATAAAATAATAAAATAATGAAAAGTTGTTGTTAATGTTAATAATTATTGTTGATGTTATTTTTGTTGACGTATAATATAGATTGTTGATAATAAGTAGAACAAACCAAAAAAAAAATAAAAAAAAATTTTAAATAATGAAAGAATGGAAAAAAAAATTTTTTTTTTTTTTTTAGCAACCCTGCATTTTGTGGCAACCTTGACATCCAAAGTAATTCTGGCGTAGGTATTTTACTGAATTTACCACCGAAATTCCAAGCATAATTCCAAAAAAAAATAATCCAAAAAAAATATTTTTTCAATAAAAGAAAAATATTCCAACAATTTAGTTAAATATGTCAAACTATTCCACCACTCTCAATAATCGATGTATTATTGTTTGAATTTGAATGTTGTTGATTAATTATGACCATCCTTTATGTATGATGATGTTTTAAGGAATAAATTATAAATTTAATCTCATTAAATAACAATCCCTTCATTATACTACACTTGTTAAATAATTAATAATTCTAACTAATTCACTTAAATTCATAACAAGAATTCTAGTTTGATGTAAACCCATCTGTCACTATTGACATTCGCTTGTCTGAAATAAACAGCAATTGACACTTACGATGTTTACCTTTTAAATTGCCTCTATTTTGAAGCATAGACAATAACTATTTTTTTTTTTTTAAATAAACATATGTAATTTTCTTTTATCATAGAAGAAATATTGTCTATGGTGATACCCGACGCTTCTATGAAAATAATATTTCAAATATTGAGGTTAAGTTGACGTATTGACATTTAAAACATAACCTGTATTACATGTCTACTGAGCACGAGAAACACCAAAATACATGACATAATTATACGTAAATTGCAACACTCCGTATTGCAAAGGACATTGTTGTATTTGAATTATAACGAGACACCATTGCACCATTAAATTAATGAATATTATTATGAAATTACAGTATCATACTGTTTTAAATCTCTGTGATAAAATAGCAAGTTGTAAAACGAGATTCTAGTTGATCGATTTGATGAATATAATTGTGAGTAAAGAATGTGTCTTTATACGAGCAACCCACGTTAAAGGCGTCAAATGTTATGTGAACATCTTATAATTCACGTTGAAACGGCAATTATTACGTGCAAAATGGCGTAAGGAGCCATATGATGTGGCTAGCTGAGAGGGAAGAAGACGGGATGAATACAACTGCGTACTTTTCTATTAATAGAGCGCCAAATCCTGTTCAAGACAGAATATGTCCACAGTTGAATTCACTACGCCTTCTTCCTAGAACGACGGAGAGCATTTAATTCTTCCCAGGGAGCGTGGGCACTATGACAATCACTTCTTTACTCATCATTAGGAACTACAGTGTATCGATATGAAATAACAAAGAGATTTGAATCAATATTTTCTATATTTACAATATCGAACATTTAAAACAATACGGTATTATAAACCAATTTTACAAGGGAAAAAAAATACACTGCTGAAAACTCACCCCTGTATTGCGACCATGACCTTGAAAACTAGCTAATTCGGATTAAGTGCCTGCGGGCAGGCATGATGCACGTAGTGGAGCTTGGTGCTTCGTCCAGCATCCAAGAGGTGGTCCTGATGTGATCCTGCTGAGGTCGCGATGCCAAACCCCCCTGGGAGCATCAGGACGATGAGAAATGATCCGGTGTATTGCGCCAGCCTGGCCAGCAGTATGATGCCCGTCCTACGAGGCCATCAAGCCCAAATAGATGGATGCCTACGGGATTTGTTGACAGACGGAGTCGGCGACGAATCCGGGGTTGCGGTGAACCGGAACGGTCTGTTCTGCGTATCAAAATCAAGTACGCGGGTTTTTTATATGAACGCCTCAGTAGGCGGCGGATGTTAAAGTTAAAACTCCGAACACTAATTAAATAAACTTCGCCGTGGCTTGCGAGGTGTAGCGGGAGTCCATGTTCGCCAATTGCACTTTCCCAGTCGCCAGATCAGCTAGATAAACGGCATTACTTATTCTCGTCGCACGAGGCGCCGACGGCCATTGATGAACCGAAAAACTTCGTTAATTCCGGGCCGAACAATTCGGATCTTTAGGTTAATCCCGTTATTTACACATAATGTACGGATCTCTTTGCAACGCGGAGTCGTATTGTTCCGGTATATTTTACATTATAAAACTTAAATCGCTAGGTGACTGTGCCCGAGAAAAACACGGCGTCCTCCCGTGTTCTCTCTCGTCCAGAGTGCCGTTTCAAAAACAAAACCCGTTTCCGCTCAGTCTGCCAACCTGCCGAGTATCTCGAATAAACTATTACCATCCTTCAAATAAAGGTACCTGCCTATCCGAGTAATAAATTAAAGTAATTTATATGTAATGATGCATCCACATCATAACAATATTTTAGTGTGGTCGTGAGAATGGGCGTGTTGTGCGTGGCTCTACTCATCCAGCTAGGAATCCAATGTCTCCCCGCCGATGGTATAAGACAACAGGTAAAACTAGACATATTTTAGTGTGGTCGTGAGAATGGGCGTGTTGTGCATGGCTCTACTCATCCAGCTAGGAATCCAATGTCTCCCCGCCGATGGTATAAGACAACAGGTAAAACTAGACATATTTTAGTGTGGTCGTGAGAATGGGCGTGTTGTGCATGGCTCTACTCATCCAGCTAGGAATCCAATGTCTCCCCGCCGATGGTATAAGACAACAGGTAAAACTAGACATATTTTAGTGTGGTCGTGAGAATGGGCGTGTTGTGCGTGGCTCTACTCATCCAGCTAGGAATCCAATGTCTCCCCGCCGATGGTATAAGAGAACAGGTAAAACTAGATATATTTTAGTGTGGTCGTGAGAATGGGCGTGTTGTGCGTGGCTCTACTCATCCAGCTAGGAATCCAATGTCTCCCCGCCGATGGTATAAGACAACAGGTAAAACTAGACATATTTTAGTGTGGTCGTGAGAATGGGCGTGTTGTGCGTGGCTCTACTCATCCAGCTAGGAATCCAATGTCTCCCCGCCGATGGTATAAGAGAACAGGTAAAACTAGATATATTTTAGTGTGGTCGTGAGAATGGGCGTGTTGTGCGTGGCTCTACTCATCCAGCTAGGAATCCAATGTCTCCCCGCCGATGGCATAAGACAACAGGTAAAACTAGACATATTTTAAATAATAACTGGGTTTTTTATGGAAAGGAAGAAGATAATCACGTGTTAATCAGGAGTTACGAATGTATGAATCTTTCCCTTCCACTGCGGTGCAAGGTGATGGGTCGAGAGAGTCCGGTTAGGTCTCCCTCAATTAGTCTCTCCCGATCTAAATGCCTAGACAAACCTCACCCCAAGAACTCGGGCACTCTTGCTAAAGCTTCAAACGTAGCGAACCATTCAGTGTGACCAATGGCAGGGGTGCTGTTTATCCAATAAATAGTTTCCGGGGTGGTGGTACCCATACTCGTCTCCCAAGTTGAGTAAATTTAGTACATTATTTTGCAATTCCAACAAACATATTTATAAAATAAACTACTAACTAAATCGAAAACTTTTTAATGGACAGTGTTCCGTTCCCTCGCACCCTTTTAAATTCAGGTGCTATAACTGGAAACTTTTGATTTTTTTGGTAATTCCTTTATAAACACATAACTCCTTTATAAACACAATTCTAACCTCTTTTCTACCAAGAATACCTACTGAATTACCCCTTAGGCTGGTTTTAGTCTCACGCTCACCGTCAGCGCTCGTAGATCAGCGCGTAATTCGTCAGCGCTGAGGATTAGCGGGGCTCGTTTCAGTATCGTACTGACCGCCTTACTGTACAGGCGAAGACGAAAATGCGGAGTGTATTAGTTATTGCTGCTTTGTACTACCTATCCCAAAAAAATAAAAAATAAATTCGCCATGACTGTATACGCTGACGACGTCCGCTCCGCTCGACACTAGAACGCTCACTGAAAGCAGAGGCGCGCGTGCGATCGTCAGCGCCGACAGCTACGCGGCGCCGACGTGCGACGCGTACGGCTGCATAGCCATCAGCGCTGACCACCTTGCGCACTGATAGCTACGCGTCATTCAAAAACGCTTCCTAGAAGTTCATATATCTCGACCATCAGCGCCGACGGTTGGCGCGCGGTCGGCGTAAGACTAAAATCAGCCTTAGCCATTCAACAAACAGTCTCCCTTTCAAGGCTGATGTGTATCAAACTCTCGTCACATAATATTGTGATGACAATCAAATCGACGATTAAATTTGAATATTTAATTATATGTGCCTGTTCGCGCCTTTTATTGTTGCATGTGGTTCTTTGAAACTACCTATTGGGGGCCCTCTGCCTCAGTTGAATTCGCCTCGCCGCAAGGGACACAAATCCTCAATACCGCACCGCTTTTACAGTTAAATAATCAAACCGCAGACGTAATAAAACTAAAACCGCAGCTATTCGCGAGTACCATCGCCACGCGTCATCCATTCTCGCTCATGATTTCGCGATCAATTAATTGTTCATTCCCAATCGCCACATTCCCTTCCAAAAATCTCTCCAAACTAACTTACCTACCTTTCCAGTGAACACTGAACGAAGAGGGAAGCAGTCTGGGTAAGTACGATTTAAAACATATAATAAAACAGATAAGAACCGCATCCGCATACAGTCCACAACATACCGCAGCATTTGATCCCTCGATCCATTGAGAGGTATCATTTGCTACCCGCCGCAATATTATTATGATAATGATATGATTCTTTAGGCTGCGTATATATGCATGTAACGAGACGCGCACCAAACCACGAATTATGGGAAAGGAATGAAGCAACAGGAAACGGCGCTAAGCGCCACTTGCAGTTACTTCGTTCCTTTCGTGGTTCGGTTCGCAAAACGTTGCTCACGTGAATGAGCCGCCTTAGACTTCTCGAGGTTTATTCTGCCAAACTAATGTATGGTTAATGTGATCCCAGGGCCTCGAGATCGGGAGGGCGGCCTACAGCAGTCAGTGAGGAGAGGAGCCTCTGGATCGGGAGAAGCGGCACTTGGTGTTGATGATAATGATCAGGTCTCTCAGACCTCTCAAGGTTTCGGCTGCCAAACTAATGTACATTGTGAATGTGATCCCAGGGCCTCGAGATCGGGAGGGCGGCCTACAGCAGTCAGTGGGGAGAGGGGGCTCCGGATCGGAAGATGCGGGACTTGGTGTTGATGATAATGATCAGGTCTCTCAGAGCTCTCAAGGTTTCGGCTGCCAAACTAATGTACAGTGTGAATGTGATCCCAGGGCCTCGAGATCGGGAGGGCGGCCTACAGCAGTCAGTGAGGAGAGGAGCCTCTGGATCGGGAGAAGCGGCACTTGGTGTTGATGATAATGATCAGGTCTCTCAGACCTCTCAAGGTTTCGGCTGCCAAACTAATGTACAGTGTGAATGTGATCCCAGGGCCTCGAGATCGGTAGGGCGGCCTACAGCAGTCATTGAAGTTCCCACCACTGTCCCGCCCCGGTATAGGCGACTTATGGTCGCCCCTTCGGAGCTCTCGCAAGAATCTAATTTTTTTTAATGAACGACTCTACATTTAATAAAACGAATCTAGACCTTCAATGCCCCTGCATACTTTGTTAGGTGGCGGAAATGTAGGATCGCCTACAGACTGTACTGTAATGGTCAGTATACTAATACTACAGGTGTTAGTGGTACATAAGAAATTCGATATAGAAAACAAAAAAATAGTATTTCAGCAACCATCATGAGTTATGCATGCAGTTGCTGATGAACGGAGGGAGACCACACACTCCAGAGCTGCAGGTATCTGTGTATGGAATAGAAAAAAAAAGCAATGAAATAAGTGTAGATATACAAAATTGAAATAGAAATGGTGAAAGTAACCAACCGGCAACCGGCAGTCCCCGTGAGAATGAAGAAGGTCGTGTGTCCAACGTTACGACATCCAAAGGAGTCGTCCTTTAGCCAGCTAGCCGGTGGTGCCTAGACGACGTAATTGGACGACCATTCAGAAGACCCTAGGGAGGAAAGCGTCGGGTAGCCGGAGGCGGGACGGACAACCTTCGGACGCCGCTCAGTCTTTCCCCCAACCCTTTCACATCAGGGGGGGTGGCGCGGGCGCCGGGTGGAGCCCACCAAGTCCAACAGGCCGGCCCAAACAAGTAAAGCAGGGACAAGGCCCAAAGTCCAACCCCTTTACTGGGGAAAAGGACAATACAAAATAGGCAACGGAGTTCAGTTCAACCTCCAAATAAACTATATAACATAGGGAGAAAAGAAGAATAAAAAAATAAAACAAATGAAGACAAAATAATAATACATCAATCATTGATGCTAAATGAGTTGATGTTGGAGACCCCCATGGCGCTCATGAATAGATCATGAATACAGAGCAATATGAATATAACTTAATGGTAACAGTAAGTAGATGCTGTAAAAAAAGGCAAAGTATACTAAACATGAAAAATTGTAAAAATGAAATTAAAAATTAAACCGCAGAGCTGCAAAACAGAAAAGTTTAAATATTTATATAGCCGCAATCTTCCAAATGTAAAAGTTTTGGTGAAATAGCATAACAATATAGAAGGGGAAGAAATATAATGTACAATGTACATGTAGTTTGTAGACTAAAAATGTTGACAATACTGCAGAGCTGCAAACAGTAAAGCTGTTAACTTTTAAATGAAAATAACAAAAGAAAAATAAATTAAAAATATAAAAGTATATACATCCAAAGCAAGTGAGTGAAAGAAAATTTTTGAATCGTAGTCCGTGGTATATCAGGAACAAGTACACCTGGTGACCTATATTAAACTAGTCAGCGACTCTGAGAGCAGGCCATCTTTCAACCCAGATCCTTGCAAATTTACGCAGGCACTCGAAATTCACCTTGTTCGAAACTAGATCAGTGTTCCACACTGGTCTAATCGGTACATCCAAACCATCTAGCATTTCCTCTCTAGCATCCATCATTATCTCACAGTGCCACAGAATGTGCTCGGCCGTCTGGTTGGTGCAACCGCACGCGCAGTTGGGATGAGGGAACAGGGAGAGGGAATGAAGTCTCCCCCTGAACTCCCCATGACCAGACAAGAGTTAGGTCACGTAGTGGTCTAGTTTTAGGAAGGCCCCTTCCATTCTGACTTTAACTGATGGGAAGAAGGAGAAGGTCCATCTTCCCAAATTCGACCTATCCCAACGAAGCTGCCACTCCTGGAGCGACAGTTCCCTCATTGAACGAAGCAGACCAGGGAGAGTCCCCGGACCACCCGGAGTTAAAACTACACCAAGATGAGTTGCCGGGGTTCCTCTGGTCAGCTTCTGCTTCGTAATCACCTCCCTGATTTCAAGATCGATTGGTAATAAACCGGCCAAAACAGGCAAAGCGTCCGAAGCAACGGTTCTATACGCACCGGATAGTGCCAACAGAGGCGTAAGTTGGCCCCTCTTGAGAGCCAAGAGTATGAGCGAATTATCCAAGCGGTGCTCCCAAACAGATGCAGCATATGAAACTTGCGCCACATATACACATCTGTATAGAATTCGCAACACAGGATTACGCAATCCCCACTCAGCTGTGGAGAGTCTCCTTAGCTTCAAAAAGAGAGCCTGAGCCTTGCTGGATACATCCTTGACGTGAGACAGAAAAGAGGACGATCGATCTAGTGTAACGCCTAAGTATTTTACATTATCGAAAAAACGGATGTTGGACTCTCCCATTTTGATGGTCGGGTTTCTGTTTCTGCTGAGATAACCCTTCATCAGGAGACCCTTGGTCTTGTGGGGAGCGAAGGTCATTTTGTTTCTTTTTCCAAAATCCAGGAACATCTGCAAACCTTCACTGCCTTTCTTTTCCACTTCTTTTCTACTGTCCCCAGAGACCAGATACATTTTGTCATCAGCGTAATCGACAGAGATACATCCTTCAGGCAAGGGTAACCTGGAGGAGTCATCGAAGGCGATATTCCACAGGTCAGGACCAAGAATGGAGCCCTGCGGGCATCCCATGTCTGCTTCCCGCTGGATGCAAAAGTCACCAAATGAGATAGTAATAGTTCTGTCTGACAGATAGTCATCGATGACTTTAAACAGAAGTTTGGAACACTGCCTGTTTTTCACCTTCGTGCGTATCATTGCCCACCACGCATGATCGAAGGCACCAGTTATGTCGAGGAAAATTGCCACAACGTACCTCTTGGGACAAACCTTCACCCAATCAAGCACATACGACAGGGCGTGCACCGTGGATTTCCCGGGGACGAAACCAAACTGCATATCACTGGCCGGGGAGAGTGTTTTCCGTAGACGTTCCCTGATTAATTTCTCCAGAATTTTACCTAACACAGGGAGTAATGTTATAGGTCTATACGCTTTTATGTCTGATAATGGTTTGTCGTTCCCCTTGGGTATAATCCGGAGCACACCGCGCTTCCATTCTGAGGGAAAAACACCTTTTCTCATGCATGTGTCCATCACCTGGAAGAGCTCCTCCTTGGCGTGGACCCAGACTTGCTTCGCAATTACGCCGTTGAGCCTATCATGCCCTGGTGCCTTCTTAGGACCCAAACCCTTAATTATAACTTCAATTTCTGCCTTAGTGACTCTAGACATGTTATCCTCTTGGGCGAGGTCTCTAGGCGGTAGCCGTGCCAGATTTCTAATCTGTTTATGGTGGTCACTTTCCCCAATTACTGAATCTACAGGAACTAACTCGCCCAGAAGAGTATCGAAGGTAGAGGCCACGTCCACCGTCTCAGCGTTCCTCCCATCAAAATTCCCAATTACAGTAGACAAATACCGGTCAGATCCTTTACCGGATTTCTCAATTGCGCTGTGGATATTCCACGGGTTGGCGTTACCCACATCTTGGACCCAATTATGCCAAGCAGCTCGTTTCGCATGAAGAACAGCCCGCTTAAAAGCCGACCTGGCAGATCTGAGGTCGTCCCGGAGAGCGGCCGTCTCCTCCTCCGTACGGCCGCCGCTCCTAGCCGATCCCAGCGCCCTGTGGGCTCTCTTGTAGGCCCCCTTCAGCGAAGTCAGCTCAGGTGACCACCACGGCGTCCGAATGCTCGTCTTTGGGTTTAATCTGCCCAGAGACGAGTTGGCAGCAGATACAACCGCCTTGTTAAAAAAATTTCCCAAATTATCCGGATCAGTAGCAGCTACATGATGAAAATCCCTTAATGTATCTCGTAGAGCTATCCCAAAGTTATCCCAATTCGCCCTAGTGGTGTTGAAATTCCAGGAGGATCTTGGAATCTCAGTTTTCTTAACACCAACCGTATAAGTAATAAGTCTATGATCCGAATTTATTTCGCACTCATGGACTGTCCACCTTGAAATCCTGGTTGCAACTGACCCAGAGCATAAAGTTAGGTCAATGTTGCTCTCTCCATGTATGTTTGAAAACGTAAAAAGTGAACTCTGTTCATTAATAATGCTAAGACCCTGCGCAGCAATCAGGTCTTCTACGGCGTCTGAACGTTCCGTCCTACAATCAGAAGTGTCAAACCATAATGGAGAGCGTGCATTAAAGTCACCTCCGATAACGATGTTACGGCCTTTAAGCGCGTTTAATGCGCGCGTCAAACTCAGGATGTGGGGTCCTACCGGGTTCCCATATTTAAAATAAACTGAGATCAAAAAGATCTCAGTGTCACCGAATCTAATACATACACAGGTTTGGTACTCGTCAGAAAAACCGTCCAGAAGGAGAGGGCTGATCAACGAAGTGTTGACCAGGACACCCGCCCCCGGAGATCGGCCAACTTCAAGCACCGCACCCGGATAACAAATAGGGGTCCTACCTTGCCACGTGTACTGCTCCTGTATAAGCATAATGTCGATATTTTGGTCAGACATGACCCGCAGCACCTCCAAAGTGGCCATCCGGGAACGCTGCAAGTTAATCTGACCTATGGAGAGTAGATTAACTCGATCCATAATCAGTCATCTTAATTTGGACCTCTATGGCTGCTATATGGGCAGGGCACATTCTATCCCCGGTTGCATGATCCGCCGGCTTCTTGAATCTCGTGCACGTGGCACAGACAGCAGGTTGTGTCTTCTTGGGGCAATCCTCAAGATCGTGTCCCAAAGCGGCGCAGTGGCGACAGGTCACCTTTTCCTGTGTACAAGATTTGGTAATATGACCATATTGGTGACATTTAAAACACCTTATGGCTCCTGTGAAATCGCGGGTCCGGCAGGCTGTCCAGCCAAGAAAACACATCCCGCTGCAGGGCCGGATCTACGAAATCTAGCGCCCTGTGCAGTAGGTACCGATGGCGCCCCCCCCCCCCCCCCTACATTTTTATTTTGATTAAAAATTCGTTTACCCCAAATTTTTTTTTATTTAATTTTTTTTTTTTTTTTACACTAATTTATCAAATAAAATCAAGACATATAAAGGGTGTAACCCTATCTAAAGTTTTCGAATAAATAAGCCACGATCTATGTAATTCTTCTCCATTAGGCAGTTTCTTGTAATAATACTTAGTATTAAATTTACGCTTGTTCGTAATAGGAAAATGAAAACCTTTCAATTGTACAGGACCTTCCTGAACTAATAAACTAATGGAATTTTGAGATAACTTTGGCCAGCATCCGGGATCTTTCAATTCAAGCTCTGAAAACAGAATTAAATTTAAACTGCTATCAGTGACGTTATTTTTATCTTCTAATAATTCGACCGGAGGAATTTGTGCGATAGATATCTGTTTAGATGTGCTCGGGACCATTGTAACGTCATTGCGCGGGACATCACTTTTTATCGGTGCTGGAGAAATTGGAATAAAAAATTCCCAATGGAAACGAGTTTTTTTATGTCATTATGCTCTTTAATTCTAAGTTTTAGATTCTGCGAGCCTGAAAGTTTTTTTTTTTAATTATTGTTCTATTCATTGTAATCCACAATCCACAACCTCTAACAACCAATAGAAATGTAGTTATAAATTAAAAAATCTAATAATAATAATAATAATATAATAATATAACCTCAAATTTGTACCTTGCATTTCCATTTCCCCTGTGTTCTGTGTTGAGCGAACAAACACGAACGTATCTATGGTATCAACGGCTTACGAAAGACGCTTACACTGATTATTACTGACTGTAAAATAACAAATCTAATAGAAATTAATTGTAGGTACATTTAACGAACTTCAACTGTCAAATCAATGATGAAACTGTTCTGTTGCAAACCGTGCGATGTTTATGCTAATGGAATTTACTGAAGATTTCATAAGAAAATGGTCTTTAAGTCCCTTCTCCTAGAGACTTAATTCGTACAAAAGCATTTTGAAAGGCGCCGACGGTTGGTTTGTTCTCTTGAATAAAAGTACGGCGCTGTGATTGGTTAATGAATTTGGATCGCACTCATTCGTCGTAAAAGACAGTAAAAGATATATGGAAAAATAGATCTTACGTTTAAACTAAATATATGGAATTTGTAAAAAAATTCTGTAACTGACTATAAATTCGTAAATCGTTGAATTTCGTTGAATTCAAACCAGATGCGTGCGCAGTCTGTATCTTTGGAAAGTGTTGCTAGAGCGTAATAATTATTTCGTACTATGGGAAATTTTTAAACGATTCAGGGAATATTATAACAAATTTTTAATACAATATTTATTTTCTCACGGCGCCCCTTCGGAGTTGGCGCCAGGTTTTTTGCACGTTTTTGAACGTATGGCAGATCCGGCTGTCTATTAAAACGCGCCTGGCGTTTGGGTGACATGTCACAACCATATTCATGGTATGCGTGTCACGCCTACCGAAGAGCGAAACCCTGCGCATGGTGCGTAGATGGTCCTCCAAGGAGAGTTCGCACTTGCCCTCAAGGTTAGTGGTAAACACTTCCTTGAAGAGATCCTGGTCTGCGGCTGGCTCCCCTCTAGGCACGTTGTAGATGACGATTTTCGGTAGCCTGCCCAAGGGGCTGACAATTTTGAGGCCACTAGCGGCCAGTTTCGCCTCATTTTTCTTAATGTTTGCCAGATCCGTCTTGTCTTTTGCTTGCAGCGCCATTCCTGCACCTCTTATTTTTCGCAAACGCACCACTTGAAATCCATCCGCACGGGGATTTATTGTCCTTTCCAAGTTCTTTTGTGTTTGCTCGGAGGTCATTCCCTCAGGCTTCTCAGGGTAAATAAGAACAGTAAGAGGTTTGGGGGGCACTGGACGCTCGAAGCCATTGACAATGAGGGATTTCGAGCTAGGGGCAGAGGAGGCCATCTTAGCATAAGACGGCATTGATGGAACAGTTGGTTGTGGAACAGCTGCCACCGGTCGCGTCTTAACAATGGAGTCGATCTTTTTAATCATAAGTGATTGTTCCGCCATCAGTTCCTCAATGGTGGCGCTCCTTGTAGTTGCCGTATTTATGTCCAACATTAAATGGGTGATGTCAGACATTAACTCGTCCAACAGCTCATTAATTTGACTCTTGTCGTTCTTGTTTAATTTGTAGGAAGAGTCGGTTATGATTGATCGTATCTTGTGACACCGGGTCATCGCGGGGATGACTTTCCACTGCTGAGCGTTGGGAGAGTCGCTTTCTCTCGCCCTTTTTCGCGTGCTCATGTTCGGGGATATCGCAGGGATCGCCATGATTGATGCGACACCACTCGTTCCAGCAATCGGGGTGCAGGGTGGAAGAGGGGGGGGGGGGGAACGTATCCATATCGGACTCTTCCGG
Organism: Limnephilus marmoratus; assembly: GCA_917880885.1. Classification (NCBI taxonomy): domain Eukaryota; kingdom Metazoa; phylum Arthropoda; class Insecta; order Trichoptera; family Limnephilidae; genus Limnephilus; species Limnephilus marmoratus. The sequence goes on from OU862926.1 coordinate 13,324,412, forward strand.
CTCGGTTTGGGGGGCATCCACTACCTCAACAGGTCCAAAAAGAGTGGGTTTCTTCCCCAACTTCTTCTCCCGACGCTTTGCTCGGTCAAGCCGCCTCTTAAGCTTCTCCATTTGAGTTTCGAGATCCGTTACTGCAGCGAAACGTGGTCGGCCAGAGGTGCCACTACCACCAATGGACTCGCCCGACGAACCTCCGTCGGATGGCATATTCAGTTTATTCTCTTAAGAATTGAGGGAAATTCGAGGGACACCGTATCTAACAATGCGTCAATAATACTTCACCACGTGTTTTTAACACTAAACGTTTTTTGGGTCACTAACACAGCACAGAACTAGACAAGTGTAGTATCAAACGACGCGGAATTTGATTCTGCGTCGGATGGTATTGGTCTCTATCCACTAGACACTTGTCTAAACTATATTATACACAAAATTACACAAAAATGTTAATTTGTTCAAAAAAACATAGTAATTGGTCCTTTTCCAAATCGGTTTTTTTATAGCACATATGTCTAATTAATCTACACCCGATGGCGATACTGAATTACGGGGGATCTGGCGAGATCGCCCGAAAAAAAAAGAAGTTTTTGTCACAAATTCACTAATATTGTTGCTTGTTCACAAAACTTTTGAAAAATAATAGCACAGGCGTGTAGCCCTGCCAAAACTACACAATGTAGCACAAAAAAATTTTAGAAAACTGCACTTCTAGTATTTTTAAAGTTAGAAATACGCGGAGCGAAATTTTAACGTGTTATCAGCTTGAAGGCTGAGACTGAACTGAAGAAATGATGATAATGATCAGGTCTCTCAGACCTCTCAAGGTTTCGGCTGCCAAACTAATGTACAGTGTGAATGTGATCCCAGGGCCTCGAGATCGGGAGGGCGGCCTACAGCAGTCAGTGAGGAGAAGAGCCTCTGGATCGGGAGATGCGGCACTTGGTGTTAATGATAATGATCAGGTCTCTCAGAACTCTCAAGGTTTCGGCTGCCAAACTAATGTACAGTGTGAATGTGATCCCAGGGCCTCGAGATCGGGAGGGTGGCCTACAGCAGTCAGTGGGGAGAGGGGGCTCCGGATCGGGAGATGCGGGACTTGGTGTTGATGATATGATCAGGTCTCTTAGACCTCTCAAGGTTTCGGCTGCCAAACTAATATACATTGTGAATGTGATCCCAGGGCCTCGAGATCGGGAGGGCGGCCTACAGCAGTCAGTGGGAAGAGGGGGCACCAGACCGGGAGATGCGGGACTTGGTGCTGATGATAATGATCAGGTCTCTCAGACCTCTCAAGGTTTCGGCTGCCAAACTAATATACATTGTGAATGTGATCCCAGGGCCTCGAGATCGGGAGGGCGGCCTACAGCCGTCATTGAAGTACCCACCACTGTCCCGCCCCGGTATAGGCGACTTATGGTCGCCCCTTCGGAGCTCTCGCAAGAATCTAATTTTTTTGAATAAACGACTCTACTTTTAATTGAACGAATCTAGACCTTCAATGTCCCTACATACTTTGTTAGGTGGCGGAAATGTAGGATCGCCTACAGTCTAAGCTGTATTAGTCATAAATTAAATCTACTGGTGTTAGTAAGCAAAAAACAGAAATGTAATAAAGGGAAGAACAGTATAAGTGTAAAATGAATAGAGGGAGACCATACTCTCCCAGACTGCAGGCACCTGCGTATAAAGTGAATAAAAAAAACAATAAGTTTTGTTAATAGAGCATATAACATTTAACATGGTAACTAGAAGATATAAGGGGTAACCGTTATGGCCGTCGTGTGCCCGGCAGTCCCCCTGAGAATGTATATGGTTATTAGTCCAACGTCACGGCACCTAGTGGAGTCGTCCTTTAGCCAGCTAGCCGGTGGTGCCTAGAAGACGAAATTGGACTGCAATAGGAAGACCCTAGGGAGAAAAGCGTCGGGTAGCTGGAGGAGGGACGGACAACCTCCAGATGCCGATCAATTTTTCCTCCGACCTTATCATGTCAGGGGGGGTGGCGCGGGCATTGGAAGGAGGTCACAATAATCAGTTACAAAATGAAAGGTAAACCCATGGTAAGTAAAATAGGGACTAGGCCCAAAGTCCAACCCCTTTGATGGGGAAAAGGACGTTACAGAATAAACAACGGAGTTTCTAACCAAACCTCCAAATAAAGAAATATTAAAGTTGTAACAATATAACAATATCATATTATAACATTTTAACAACATAAACATAACATCTGGAAAACAAAGAAAAAAAAAAAAAAAAAAAAAGGAATACATAATATCAAGAGAGTTAAAAGACAGTATTTATGGTTCAGGTTACATATGTGCATTTTTAATGTAGACCGGCGACATTTATATTTTAAAGCTGCAAAGAAAAGAAAAACTTCCAAATGTAAAACATAATAAAACTTAAAAGTGGAATAAGCATCCTCAGGCTGTGGAACTGTAAATAATAAATGCAAAAACACAACAACCAGTACATTGAAATGGAGACATGAAAGTTAATTGTATAACTGTATAGAAGAAAAAAATGTTGTGTAAAAAAAAAAAAAAAAAAGAACTTAAGTTGGCATTGTTGCAATGCTGTCAGGTGCATATCCGAGTTGCAGCTGCATATCTACATAGGTGATGAAAAAATGCATGTTAGTAAGGCCTAAAAAAGAGGGAAAGAAAGAAAAAAAAAATATTTACATCCAGGCAGAAGTGTAGAAGAAAGATAAATCATAGTCCATGGATTTACAGGAAAAAATACACCTGGTGTCCTGATTACTACTAGTCGGCGACTCTGAGAGCAGGCCATCTTTCAACCCAAATCCTTGTAAACTTACGCAAGCACTCGAAATTCACCTTATTCGATACTAGATCAGTATTCCATACTGGTCTAATAGGAACGTCCAAACCATCAAGCATTTCCTCTCTAGCATCCATCATAATCTCACAATGCCACAGAATGTGCTCGGCCGACTGGTTGGTGCAACCGCACGCACAGTTAGGATGTGGGGACAGGGAGAGAGTATGAAGTCTCCCCCTGAATTCCCCGTGACCAGATAAAAGTTGGGTCACGTGATGGTCCAGCAGTAAAAAGGCCCCTTCCATCCTGATTTTAACTGATGGGAAGAAGGAGAAAGTCCATCTCCCCAAATTCGACCTATCCCAACGAAGCTGCCACTCTTGCAGCGACAATTCCCTCATTTCACGAAGCAGACCAGGGAGAGTCCCCGGACCACCAGGAGTTAGGACAACACCATGATGAGTTGCCGGGGTTCCTCTAGTGAGCTTCTGCTTAGTAATCACCTCCCTAATTTCAAGATCGATTGGTAATATACCGGCCAAAACAGGCAAAGCATCCGAAGCAACGGTTCTATACGCGCCAGATAGTGCCAGGAGAGGGGTTCGTTGGCCTCTCTTCAAAGCCAAGAGTATAAGCGAGTTATCCAGGCGGTGCTCCCACACAGATGCAGCATATGAAACCTGAGCCACATAAACGCACCTATATAGCGCACGCAAAACTGGTTTACGCAATCCCCACTCAGCTGTGGAGAGTCTCCTTAACTTCAAAAAGAGGGCCTGAGCCCTGCTGGATACATCCTTAACGTGAGCCAGAAATGAGGACGATCGATCAAGTGTGACACCTAAGTATTTCACATTATCAAAAAATCGGATATTGGACTCTCCCATTTTGATGGTCGGATTTCTATTTCTGCTGAGATAACCTTTCATCAAGAGGCCCTTAGTCTTCTGGGGAGCGAAGGTCATCTTGTTTCTTATTCCCCAATCCAGGAACATCTGTAAACCTTCACTTCCTTTCTTTTCAACTTCCTTTCTACTGTCCCCAGAGACCAGATACATTTTGTCATCAGCGTAGTCGACAGCGATACATCCTTCAGGCAAGGGTAGCCTGGAGGAGTCATCAAAGGCAATATTCCACAGGTCAGGTCCAAGATTGGAGCCCTGGGGGCATCCCATGTCTGCTTCCCGCTCGATGCAATAATCACCAAATGATATCGTTATTGTTCTGTCAGACAGATAGTCGTCAATGATTTTAAACAAAAGTTTGGAACACTGCCTGTTTTTCACCTTCATTCGTATCATTGCCCACCACGCATGATCGAAGGCACCAGTTATGTCGAGGAAAATTGCCACAACATACCTCTTGGGGCAAACCTTCACCCAGTCAAGCACATATGACAGGGCGTGCACCGTGGATTTCCCGGGGACGAAACCAAACTGCAGTTCGCTGGCCGGGGAGAGCGATTTCCGGAGACGTTCCCTGATAATTTTCTCCAAAATTTTACCTAGTACTGGGAGTAGGGTGATCGGTCTATACGCTTTGATGTCTGAAAGTGGTTTGTCGTTCCCCTTGGGAATAATCCGGAGCACGCCGCGCTTCCATTCTGAGGGAAAAACTCCTCTTCTCAAGCATACATCCATCACCTGGAAGAGCTCCTCCTTGGCGTGGACCCAGACTTGCTTAGCAATTACGCCATTGAGCCTATCATGCCCTGGTGCCTTCTTAGGACCCAAACCCTTAATTATTACTTCAATTTCTGCCTTAGTGACTCTATACGTATTATCCTCTTGGGCGAGGTTACTAGTAGGTAGCCGTGCCAGATTTCTAATCTGGGTATGGTGGTCACTTTCCCCAATTACTGAATCTACAGGAACTAACTCGCCCAGAAGTGTCTCGAGGGTAGAGGCCACATCCACCGTCTCAGCGTTCCTCCCTTCAAAGTTCCCAATTACAGTCGACAAAAACCGATCAGATCCTTTACCGGACTTCTGAATTGCGCTGTGGATATTCCACGGGTTGGCGTTGCCCACTTCATGAACCCAATTACGCCAGGCAGCTCGTTTTGCCTTAAGAACGGCCCGCTTAAAAACCGACCTGGCAGATCTGAGGTCGCCCAGGAGAGCGGCCGTCGCCTCCTCCGTACGACCGTCGCTCCTAGCCGACCCCAGCGCCCTGTAGGCTCTCTTGTAGGCCCCCTTCAGCAAAGTCAGCTCAGGTGACCACCACGGCGTCCGAATGCTCGTTTTTGGGTTTGATCTGCCCAACGACGAGTTGGCAGCAGATACAACCGCCTTATTAAAAAAATTTCCCAAATTATCCGGATCAGTAGCAGCTACATGGTAAAAGTCCCTTAAAGTATCTCGTAGCGCTAACCCAAAGTTATCCCAATTCGCCCTAGTGGTGTTGAAATTCCAGGAGGATCTTGGAATCTCAGTTTTTTTAATACCAACCGTAAATGTAATTAGTCTGTGATCCGAATTTATTTCGCACTCATGGACTGTCCACTTTGAAATCCTGGTTGCAACCGACTCAGAGCAAAGAGTTAAGTCAATGTTGCTCTCACCATGTATGTTTGAAAAAGTAAAAAGAGAACTCTGTTCATTTATTATGCTAAGACCCTGCGCGGCTATTAGGTCTTCTACGGCGTCTGATCGTTCCGTCCTACAGTTGTTGTTATCAAACCATAATGGTGAGCGTGCATTAAAGTCACCTCCAATAACAATGTTACGACCTTTAAGCGCGTTGAGTGCGCGCGTCAAACTCAGGATGTGGGGTCCAACCGGGTTCCCATACTTAAAGTAGACTGAGATCAAAAAGATCTCAGTTTCACCAAATCTAATACATACACAGGTTTGGTACTCATCAGAAAAACCATCCAAGAGTAGGGGGCTGATCAACGAAGTGTTGACCAGGACACCCGCCCCCGGAGATCGGCCCACTTCGAGTACCGCCCCCGGAAAACTAACTGGGGTTCTACCTTGCCAGGTGTACTGTTCCTGTATGAGCATGATGTCAATTTTGCGGTCAGACATGACCCGCAGCGCCTCCAAAGTGGCCATCCGGGATCGCTGCAGGTTGATCTGGCCAATGGAAATGGGATTAACTAGAGCCATAATCCGTCATTTTAATTTGTGCCTCTATGGCGGCTCTGTGTGCAGGGCACATCCTGTCTCCAGTCGGGTGGTCTGCCGGTTTCTTGAATCTTGTGCAAGTCGCGCAGACAGCGGGCTGTGCCTTCTTGGGGCAATCCTCATAGTCGTGTCCCTCTGCGGCGCAGTGACGACAGGTTATTTTCTCTTGTGTGCAAGTTTTAGTTATGTGTCCAAACTGATGGCATTTGAAACACCTGGTGGCCCCAGTAAAGTCGCGCGTTCGACAGGCCGTCCAGCCAAGAAAGCACAAACCGCTGTCTATTAGCACCCGCCTGGCGTTGGGGTGACATGTTGCAAAACTTTGTACAAAAGGAGCGGTGATTGGTCAAATTGTCGATTCAAACCATGGCACATGCGTAGTTTTGAAAGAAATTTGAAAAAAAATCATATTTTTTGAAATACGCGGTGTTATAATGTGAGTGACCATATGTTGTATGGTAAAATTCTCTCTGATTTTATCTATTTTTTCCTTGCAAAACATTTATCAGGGTGACCTTGCACTCTTCAAACCAAATAAATCAAATCTCGATTTATCTTGCTTTTACATACTTCTTTTCATCCATAAAATTTCAGGGCGTAATATACTATAATATAGCAAAAAATATCTTTTGTTGTCTGGTGGAGCTATGTATAACGAAATATCAACATAACTCTCTCCCAACAAGATTTCCACCTGAGCTATGAGCTTTGAATTATCCATTTAACTATAAATTGTTTGATATAATAAAAAAGTGTTGAAGCGCTTGTTAACGCGGTAGTAACTGTTAGTGGACAATTTTTGTCAAATGGATAACTCTTATTTCAATGCATATGCCGAAATTATTGGTGTCTTCATTTTTTTTATTTGAGGGATCATTTTTGTTGATCTTTATGTTTTGCTCGTTAACAGGAAGGAAACCAGAACAAATACGGTGGCAGCGAAAGCAACATGACATCGGCCTACAGCCGTCAGTGGGAAGAGGGGGCACCAGACCGGGAGATGCGGGACTTGGTGCTGATGATAATGATCAGGTCTCTCAGACCTCTCAAGTTTTCGGCTGCCAAACTAATATACATTGTTAATGTGATCCCAGGGCCTCGAGATCGGGAGAGCGGCCTACAGCAGTCAGTGGGAAGAGGGGGCACCAGACCGGGAGATGCGGGACTTAGTGCTGATGATAATGATCAGGTCTCTCAGACCTCTCCAGGTTTCGGCTGCTAAACTGCTCACTTTATCTAATCAAAGTTTCCTCTTGGTACGTAAGAGTGTTCTTCATTTTTATTATGTAAGATAAAGTGTTAATCTTTTTCATTGTTTTTAATAATTGATTATTTATTTTTGTTATTATTAATTTTTATTACTATTATTTTTTTATTTTCTATTTATGTTCTTATTTCTTTACTGTGTAAATATATAAATATGTATAACTGTATGGGACGTATGGGATTGCACTCTCCTCCCCACATCCTGGAATGCATATTAGTGCATATTACTAAAATGTATAAATATTATGCATATTAATTGATAGTGCATATTCCTTTTCTTAAAAAGATTATTTTTATTATTATTATTATTCCAAGCTACGCCCATGAGTTATGCAATGCAATGAAAGCCACATTGGTATTTCATCATTAAAATTAATTTTAAAGTTTAATTATTCATGATAAGCTTCTAACCACTCATTGTCTGAGCAATATTCATGGCAATTTAAGGAATAGGCCACTTGCATCACATTTTTTAAAAAAAAATTCCGGTTTAGGCAAATATTCTAAGACATTCTGTATTTTTTCTTTTTTTAATGGTATTTTTGAAACCCTGGGGATTTTTTTTAAATTTCAAACCGAAAAATCAGACCATTTTTTATAAACCGGTAAGATGGGACATAATTTTATAGGTGTGAAAAAACGATAATTACATAGCCGAAAATCATTTTAAAAAAAAAGAACGTTTTCCACACGAATGACACAGGAGAATAACGAGGCATACCAAAAATATTACATCTCATAAATATTTTTTTCCTTGATCCATCTTATTCATCATAAATCATTATAATGTACAGCGCCTATATTACTAAATTCAATGTAATATACTTGAACTTGTAAATTGTAATAATAATAAGAATATTATAAAATTTTATTTTGTTAAAATCAGCACCATAATCATTATACCTCTAAAACATGTACCGACATCATCTTCACGTTCTGAAGAGAACCACGTACCCATTAATTGTACGGGGTTCTCTTCAGAACAACTGTCAAAAAATCAAACCAAATGATAAGTTCGCAGAGAACAAACAATAAATCTAGTGAACGAATTCAAAAATTCGCCTGAAATCAAAGTGATGCCATATAAAAAAATAAATCAGTGTGGAATTTTATAAAATTAATAGGAACATTTTCGGCGACGGGACATTTTCATGTAGTGACGTCACGAGCCCAAATAATGGATTTATTTATTTAAAAATAAAAAAATGTACATTGTACCCACACGATTTTTTCCAAGTCGTTATGAAGTCCATGCAAGTGGCCTATTATAATATTATCCTATCTTGAATTGTTTAATTATAATATTGCATACTTCAATCCACTATCTCGATGTGTCACCTGTACTATTGAGTTTGACTATGCAGGGTGTCCGGGGGTAAAGTGCATTAACTTTGGGAGGTGATTCTATGTACATGATATTATAAGTAAAAAAAATAAATAACTTTTTTAGAAATTCCAACTTTTAGGAGTGGTTTTGTGGTAAAAAGATAAAAAATAGACCAGCATGTGCCGCCAGCTTTATTATTTTCCACTTTTACGATACGTGCCAGTCACAACCATGCAATGTTGCCACAATCGTGCCCGGCGGGCGATCAACAAGTAAGATCGTACACACTAAGGATTTTTAGTAGGTAGGGGCAATACGTGTTCCTCTGGACGATTGTTCCTCTGGACAGTAGTGTTATTTCATAAACTATCAATTTTTGTATTAGTTAAGTACTGCCAACAAATGCGCATTTTAAAGTTGGTAACACTGATTTAATCTCCGTTCTCTCCTGTCGAAGCTAAAGTGAGAGACGATGATTATTCCTCTGGACATGGACAATATTCTTATGTACATTTTGTACAGAATATATTTTTACGCACCAGATTTAAATGTCCGGGTTAAATTTTCCCCAAAAAAAAAAAAAAAAGGAAAAAAAGAAGGAAAAACTAAACCCTTTCACACACTTCCCCAAATGATCATCTAGTCAACCCACGCTATGCAATTGCACTATATAAGTATTATAAATACAAAACAATACAAGAACAACATGTCAACCTACTAGAGACCAAATGGGAATATAATTCACCGACTCCAGATATTTTCATATCAGAGGGTTCGGCTCTGTGGCATTTCTAATTGAACCTATAAATCCTACTGATCCCTCAATATAAATATTTAAAAAATCTTTTGTAATCCTACATGTATTTAAAATTACTGATTTTTGCATTTTTATATACAAATTCTTTGACAAATCTAATGTGCTTAAATTTTGAATCAGATTCCTAGGTATTATGCCAGTGGCCGAAATAACAAATGGTAATATTTTTATAGTCCGAGAATGCCAAATTCTTTTAATCTCATTTCCTAAATCTGTGTATTTTCTTATTTTTTCAGAAACAGTTTTTTGAATATTACAGGAATTAGGAATAGCTACAACAATGATATAAGTTTTTTTTTTTTTTTGAGAATTTTTTTTATTTTTTTTTTATTGAAAATTTTTGATACAATACATATAAAAGATACATAAAAAAGTAAAGTATATAAAATATAAAAAAAGCTTAATACAATAAATGTATGTTCAAAAAAATCCCACAAAGGCAATGCCTGTGCGTGGGTGTGATATTGATTTTTGTTTTTATTTCTATGGTTAAAGTGAAGATTTCAAGTATATACATAAATTAATAAATTAGTTTACATATAAATTAAGTATAATAAATAGTAACTGAATAATTGCGATTAAAAACTACAACATAATAACAGTCTGCACTGTTATTATCGCATTTGTGAAAGTTTTACAAGTGCAATTAAACGACAAAAAAGCAAACATTTTAATATATGTACTCTAAAAGCTGTCTAATGGTAGATATAATTAATGGTTTTTTAAAACTTATAAGAAAAAAATATCTATTTCAGTATTTTTTAGCCAAGTTTTGGTATATTTTTTATAAGACTGAAGATTTTGACATGTGTTCTCTTTAAAGGTTGTACATAGTAAATTATACATTTTTGGAGCTATAAAACTAATATGCCTTTGGGACAACCTAGTTTTGCAGTGGGGTACAGCATATTCACAGGCGCCACGTCTTTGGCTGGTACGATTTGAATTTTTTTGAAAGTTGTTTGGACGCATATAAATAAATTTAAGACATTGAAAACTATAGGTCTGTCTAAGGTCCAAGATATCGGTTTCCTTAAACAATTGTTTAGACGGATAAGATTTAGTTTTCTTGTACATGATCTTAATAATTGATTTTTGGGCAATTTCTAAAGGTTGTTAATTAATATTTTAGTGCCACGCAGTATATTGGGAAGAACGAGGAAACACATTCTTAACCACGATTTGTTGGAAAATTCCGCATAAATAAATTTATCTTTTTTACAATAAAATATTGTTTTGTTATGGTTAGCGGAATTGTGTAGGCCAAAACCAGGAAAAATACTTTGGCACGTGACTAATAAGCCATTCATTTTACCCCATTAGTCCTTTTTGTGAATATTTTGTCACCTATATAAAAATAGATGACTCAAAAATAGGTTTTACCAACCTAGGATGACATTACATAATCTCGAAAAAGTTATGGCAAGAAAAATATTGTAGACTATAGCAACTGTTCTATTAAAATAATAATAATAATATTTATTCCAGGATGTGGGGAGGATAGTGCAATCCCACACGTCCCATATAGTTATACATATTAATATATTTACACAGTTAAGAAATAAGAACATAAATAGAAAATAAAAAAATAAAGAATAATAGTAATAAAAATTAATAATAGAACAATTAATCATAATAGACCTGATATAGTTTTACATGACAAAATTTAAAAAATAACTTATATCATTGATGTAGCTATTCCAAATTCCTGTAATATTCAAAAAACTGTTTCTGAAAAAATAAGAAAATACACAGATTTAGGAAATGAGATTAAAAGAATTTGGCATTCTCGGACTATAAAAATATTACCATTTGTTATTTCGGCCACTGGCATAATACCTAGGAATCTGATTCAAAATTTAAGCATATTAGATTTGTCAAAGAATTTGTATATAAAAATGCAAAAAGCAGTAATTTTAAATACATGTAGGATTACAAAAGATTTTTTAAATATTTATATTGAGGGATCAGTAGGATTTATAGGTTCAATTAGAAATGCCACAGAGCCGAACCCTCTGATATGAAAATATCTGGAGTCGGTGAATTATATTCCCATTTGGTCTCTAGTAGGTTGACATGTTGTTCTTGTATTGTTTTGTATTTATAATACTTATATAGTGCAATTGCATAACGTGGATTCACTAGATGATCATTTGGGGAAGTGTATGAAAGGGTTTAGTTTTTCCTTCTTTTTTTTTTTTTTTTTTTGGGGGAAAATTTAACCCGGACATTTAAATCTGGTGCGTAAAAAAAATAAAAAGAAAAATAAAAATAAAAATAAAAATAAAAATAAAAATAAAAATAAAAATAAAAATAAAAATAAAAATAAAAATAAAAATAAAAATAAAAATAAAAATAAAAATAAAAATAAAAATAAAAATAAAAATAAAAATAAAAATAAAAATAAAAATAAAAATAAAAATAAAAATAAAAATAAAAATAAAAATAAAAATAAAAATAAAAATAAAAATAAAAATAAAAATAAAAATAAAAATAAAAATAAAAATAAAAATAAAAATAAAAATAAAAATAAAAATAAAAATAAAAATAAAAATAAAAATAAAAATAAAAATAAAAATAAAAATAAAAATAAAAATAATTAAAATAATAAAAATAATAATGATAACGTACTACTAACTAACTACTAACTGATACTACTAACGTACTCATTTGGCATAATTAAATGGTCCAATACAGATTTAGATAGTTTAGAACGATTAATTAGAACTACGTTAACAAAATTTAATTGCCATCATCCAAATTCAGCTATAGAACGAATTAATTTACCTAGAAATTTAGGAGGTAGAGGTGTAGTCAAAATAACATCTTTGAAACACAATCAGGTAGAAATGCTTAGAAATTTTTTCCATAGGAAAGCTAATAGCTCAGAAATGCACAAAATAATTTGCAAGGCAGATAGAAATATTACACCTTTAAATTTATATGACGAGAATGCCAACATTCTTATAAATACTAACCAGGAATTATTAGATTCCTGGTCAAATAAAATTATTCACGCAAAACACTTCAATTATCTCAACCAAACGTATGTTGACAAACTTTCGTCAAACAAATGGTTGAGTATTGGAGAGTTGAGCGCAGAAATAGAAGGATTTATGCTTGCCATTCAAGATAGAGTCATTAATACTAAAAATTATAGAAAGCATATAATCAAAGATATAAATCAAATTGATGATTTATGTAGAAAATGTTTGGCTTTTCCCGAAACTATAGAACATATTATATCGGGATGTTCTATATTAGCGCCTTCCGAGTATACATTTAGGCACAATCAGGTTTTAAAAATAATTCACCAAAGTTTGGTAATTAAACATAACTTGATTGATTGCCGTAATGTAGTACCTTATTATGAATATGAACCAAATTCATTTATAGAAAATGAATTTTATAAAATATATTATGATAAAACTATACTAACAGACAGAACAATTAGTCATAATAGACCTGATATAGTTTTACATGACAAAATTAAAAAAATAACTTATATCATTGATGTAGCTATTCCAAATTCCTGTAATATTCAAAAAACTGTTTCTGAAAAAATTAGAAAATACACAGATTTAGGAAATGAGATTAAAAGAATTTGGCATTCTCGGACTATAAAAATATTACCATTTGTTATTTCGGCCACTGGCATAATACCTAGGAATCTGATTCAAAATTTAAGCATATTAGATTTGTCAAAGAATTTGTATATAAAAATGCAAAAAGCAGTAATTTTAAATACATGTAGGATTACAAAAGATTTTTTAAATATTTATATTGAGGGATCAGTAGGATTTATAGGTTCAATTAGAAATGCCACAGAGCCGAACCCTCTGATATGAAAATATCTGGAGTCGGTGAATTATATTCCCATTTGGTCTCTAGTAGGTTGACATATTGTTCTTGTATTGTTTTGTATTTATAATACTTATATAGTGCAATTGCATAACGTGGATTCACTAGATGATCATTTGGGGAAGTGTATGAAAGGGTTTAGTTTTTCCTTCTTTTTTTTTTTTTTTTTTGGGGGGAAAATTTAACCCGGACATTTAAATCTGGTGCGTAAAGGTAGTTAAAATTTTTTCAGATGATATTAAAATGACTTTTGGTTTAGATAAATGTAAAACTATCCATATAGAGAAAGGCAAAATTGTAGATGGAGACGAGGGTATATTTAGAAATTTCAAAATTCAAAGTATGAAAGGGGATGAGGTTTATAAATATTTAGGATACCCGCAATCGAATAGATTAGATCACACTAGTATTAAAAATGATATTAGGATTAAATTTCAAACTAGAATCAGAAAAATTTTAAAATGCAATCTATCTGCTAAAAATTTAGTAAAAGCAATAAATACTTGGGCAATACCTCTACTAACGTACTCATTTGGCATAATTAAATGGTCCAATACAGATTTAGATAGTTTAGAACGATTAATTAGAACTACGTTAACAAAATTTAATTGCCATCATCCAAATTCAGCTATAGAACGAATTAATTTACCTAGAAATTTAGGAGGTAGAGGTGTAGTCAAAATAACATCTTTGAAACACAATCAGGTAGAAATGCTTAGAAATTTTTTCCATAGGAAAGCTAATAGCTCAGAAATGCACAAAATAATTTGCAAGGCAGATAGAAATATTACACCTTTAAATTTATATGACGAGAATGCCAACATTCTTATAAATACTAACCAGGAATTATTAGATTCCTGGTCAAATAAAATTATTCACGCAAAACACTTCAATTATCTCAACCAAACGTATGTTGACAAACTTTCGTCAAACAAATGGTTGAGTATTGGAGAGTTGAGCGCAGAAATAGAAGGATTTATGCTTGCCATTCAAGATAGAGTCATTAATACTAAAAATTATAGAAAGCATATAATCAAAGATATAAATCAAATTGATGATTTATGTAGAAAATGTTTGGCTTTTCCCGAAACTATAGAACATATTATATCGGGATGTTCTATATTAGCGCCTTCTGAGTATACATTTAGGCACAATCAGGTTTTAAAAATAATTCACCAAAGTTTGGTAATTAAACATAACTTGATTGATTGCAGTAATGTAGTACCTTATTATGAATATGAACCAAATTCATTTATAGAAAATGAATTTTATAAAATATATTATGATAAAACTATACTAACAGACAGAACAATTAGTCATAATAGACCTGATATAGTATTACATGACAAAATTAAAAAAATAACTTATATCATTGATGTAGCTGTTCCAAATTCCTGTAATATTCAAAAAACTGTTTCTGAAAAAATTAGAAAATACACAGATTTAGGAAATGAGATTAAAAGAATTTGGCATTCTCGGACTATAAAAATATTACCATTTGTTATTTCGGCCACTGGCATAATACCTAGGAATCTGATTCAAAATTTAAGCATATTAGATTTGTCAAAGAATTTATATATAAAAATGCAAAAAGCAGTAATTTTAAATACATGTAGGATTACAAAAGATTTTTTAAATATTTATATTGAGGGATCAGTAGGATTTATAGGTTCAATTAGAAATGCCACAGAGCCGAACCCTCTGATATGAAAATATCTGGAGTCGGTGAATTATATTCCCATTTGGTCTCTAGTAGGTTGACATGTTGTTCTTGTATTGTTTTGTATTTATAATACTTATATAGTGCAATTGCGTAACGTGGATTCACTAGATGATCATTTGGGGAAGTGTATGAAAGGGTTTAGTTTTTCCTTCTTTTTTTTTTTTTTTTTTTTGGGGGGAAAATTTAACCCGGACATTTAAATCTGGTGCGATAAAAATAAAAATAAAAATAAAAATAAAAATAAAAATAAATTAAAAATAAAAATAAAAATAAAAATAAAAATAAAAATAAAAATAAAAATAAAAATAAAAATAAAAATAAAAATAAAAATAAAAATAAAAATAAAAATAAAAATAAAAATAAAAATAAAAATAAAAATAAAAATAAAAATAAAAATAAAAATAATACTCGTGGCTAATCAAAATATTAAAAATATATAAAGTTAACCCAATTATAATTAGCTTTTTGAAAAATATTATGTCCTTTTGGAATACAGATTTGCTAGTTAATTTAAAAGGTAAGAAAATAGTAGTACCGGGCATTTCAATAAAAAGAGGGATTTTTCAAGGAGACTCATTGAGCCCTCTTTGGTTTTGCTTAGCATTGAATCCCCTTTCTAAAATGTTAATTAAAAGCAAGTTTGGAATAAAAATTAAGGGTAATACAAGAGAGAGTAGTATAGTTTCACATCTATTATATATGGATGATATAAAATTATTTTCAAATTCTGAATCAAATTTAGAGAAAATGATTAAGGTAGTTAAAATTTTTTCAGATGATATTAAAATGACTTTTGGTTTAGATAAATGTAAAACTATCCATATAGAGAAAGGCAAAATTGTAGATGGAGACGAGGGTATATTTAGAAATTTCAAAATTCAAAGTATGAAAGGGGATGAGGTTTATAAATATTTAGGATACCCGCAATCGAATAGATTAGATCACACTAGTATTAAAAATGATATTAGGATTAAATTTCAAACTAGGATCAGAAAAATTTTAAAATGCAATCTATCTGCTAAAAATTTAGTAAAAGCAATAAATACTTGGGCAATACCTCTACTAACGTACTCATTTGGCATAATTAAATGGTCCAATACAGATTTAGATAGTTTAGAACGATTAATTAGAACTACGTTAACAAAATTTAATTGCCATCATCCAAATTCAGCTATAGAACGAATTAATTTACCTAGAAATTTAGGAGGTAGAGGTGTAGTCAAAATAACATCTTTGAAACACAATCAGGTAGAAATGCTTAGAATTTTTTTCCATAGGAAAGCTAATAGCTCAGAAATGCACAAAATAATTTGCAAGGCAGATAGAAATATTACACCTTTAAATTTATATGACGAGAATGCCAACATTCTTATAAATACTAACCAGGAATTATTAGATTCCTGGTCAAATAAAATTATTCACGCAAAACACTTCAATTATCTCAACCAAACGTATGTTGACAAACTTTCGTCAAACAAATGGTTGAGTATTGGAGAGTTGAGCGCAGAAATAGAAGGATTTATGCTTGCCATTCAAGATAGAGTCATTAATACTAAAAATTATAGAAAGCATATAATCAAAGATATAAATCAAATTGATGATTTATGTAGAAAATGTTTGGCTTTTCCCGAAACTATAGAACATATTATATCGGGATGTTCTATATTAGCGCCTTCTGAGTATACATTTAGGCACAATCAGGTTTTAAAAATAATTCACCAAAGTTTGGTAATTAAACATAACTTGATTGATTGCCGTAATGTAGTACCTTATTATGAATATGAACCAAATTCATTTATAGAAAATGAATTTTATAAAATATATTATGATAAAACTATACTAACAGACAGAACAATTAGTCATAATAGACCTGATATAGTATTACATGACAAAATTAAAAAAATAACTTATATCATTGATGTAGCTGTTCCAAATTCCTGTAATATTCAAAAAACTGTTTCTGAAAAAATTAGAAAATACACAGATTTAGGAAATGAGATTAAAAGAATTTGGCATTCTCGGACTATAAAAATATTACCATTTGTTATTTCGGCCACTGGCATAATACCTAGGAATCTGATTCAAAATTTAAGCATATTAGATTTGTCAAAGAATTTATATATAAAAATGCAAAAAGCAGTAATTTTAAATACATGTAGGATTACAAAAGATTTTTTAAATATTTATATTGAGGGATCAGTAGGATTTATAGGTTCAATTAGAAATGCCACAGAGCCGAACCCTCTGATATGAAAATATCTGGAGTCGGTGAATTATATTCCCATTTGGTCTCTAGTAGGTTGACATGTTGTTCTTGTATTGTTTTGTATTTATAATACTTATATAGTGCAATTGCATAACGTGGATTCACTAGATGATCATTTGGGGAAGTGTATGAAAGGGTTTAGTTTTTCCTTCTTTTTTTTTTTTTTTTTTTGGGGGAAAATTTAACCCGGACATTTAAATCTGGTGCGTAAAAAAAATAAAAAGAAAAATAAAAATAAAAATAAAAATAAAAATAAAAATAAAAATAAAAATAAAAATAAAAATAAAAATAAAAATAAAAATAAAAATAAAAATAAAAATAAAAATAAAAATAAAAATAAAAATAAAAATAAAAATAGCTTTTTGAAAAATATTATGTCCTTTTGGAATACAGATTTGCTAGTTAATTTAAAAGGTAAGAAAATAGTATTACCGGGCATTTCAATAAAAAGAGGGATTTTTCAAGGAGACTCATTGAGCCCTCTTTGGTTTTGCTTAGCATTGAATCCCCTTTCTAAAATGTTAATTAAAAGCAAGTTTGGAATAAAAATTAAGGGTAATACAAGAGAGAGTAGTATAGTTTCACATCTATTATATATGGATGATATAAAATTATTTTCAAATTCTGAATCAAATTTAGAGAAAATGATTAAGGTAGTTAAAATTTTTTCAGATGATATTAAAATGACTTTTGGTTTAGATAAATGTAAAACTATCCATATAGAGAAAGGCAAAATTGTAGATGGAGACGAGGGTATATTTAGAAATTTCAAAATTCAAAGTATGAAAGGGGATGAGGTTTATAAATATTTAGGATACCCGCAATCGAATAGATTAGATCACACTAGTATTAAAAATGATATTAGGATTAAATTTCAAACTAGGATCAGAAAAATTTTAAAATGCAATCTATCTGCTAAAAATTTAGTAAAAGCAATAAATACTTGGGCAATACCTCTACTAACGTACTCATTTGGCATAATTAAATGGTCCAATACAGATTTAGATAGTTTAGAACGATTAATTAGAACTACGTTAACAAAATTTAATTGCCATCATCCAAATTCAGCTATAGAACGAATTAATTTACCTAGAAATTTAGGAGGTAGAGGTGTAGTCAAAATAACATCTTTGAAACACAATCAGGTAGAAATGCTTAGAAATTTTTTCCATAGGAAAGCTAATAGCTCAGAAATGCACAAAATAATTTGCAAGGCAGATAGAAATATTACACCTTTAAATTTATATGACGAGAATGCCAACATTCTTATAAATACTAACCAGGAATTATTAGATTCCTGGTCAAATAAAATTATTCACGCAAAACACTTCAATTATCTCAACCAAACGTATGTTGACAAACTTTCGTCAAACAAATGGTTGAGTATTGGAGAGTTGAGCGCAGAAATAGAAGGATTTATGCTTGCAATTCAAGATAGAGTCATTAATACTAAAAATTATAGAAAGCATATAATCAAAGATATAAATCAAATTGATGATTTATGTAGAAAATGTTTGGCTTTTCCCGAAACTATAGAACATATTATATCGGGATGTTCTATATTAGCGCCTTCCGAGTATACATTTAGGCACAATCAGGTTTTAAAAATAATTCACCAAAGTTTGGTAATTAAACATAACTTGATTGATTGCCGTAATGTAGTACCTTATTATGAATATGAACCAAATTCATTTATAGAAAATGAATTTTATAAAATATATTATGATAAAACTATACTAACAGACAGAACAATTAGTCATAATAGACCTGATATAGTTTTACATGACAAAATTAAAAAAATAACTTATATCATTGATGTAGCTATTCCAAATTCCTGTAATATTCAAAAAACTGTTTCTGAAAAAATTAGAAAATACACAGATTTAGGAAATGAGATTAAAAGAATTTGGCATTCTCGGACTATAAAAATATTACCATTTGTTATTTCGGCCACTGGCATAATACCTAGGAATCTGATTCAAAATTTAAGCATATTAGATTTGTCAAAGAATTTGTATATAAAAATGCAAAAAGCAGTAATTTTAAATACATGTAGGATTACAAAAGATTTTTTAAATATTTATATTGAGGGATCAGTAGGATTTATAGGTTCAATTAGAAATGCCACAGAGCCGAACCCTCTGATATGAAAATATCTGGAGTCGGTGAATTATATTCCCATTTGGTCTCTAGTGGGTTGACATGTTGTTCTTGTATTGTTTTGTATTTATAATACTTATATAGTGCAATTGCATAACGTGGATTCACTAGATGATCATTTGGGGAAGTGTATGAAAGGGTTTAGTTTTTCCTTTTTTTTTTTTTTTTTTTTTTTTTTGGGGGAAAATTTAACCCGGACATTTAAATCTGGTGCGTAAAAATAAAAATAAAAATAAAAATAAAAATAAAAATAAAAATAAAAATAAAAATAAAAATAAAAATAAAAATAAAAATAAAAATAAAAATAAAAATAAAAATAAAAATAAAAATAAAAATAAAAATAAAAATAAAAACAAAAATAAAAATAAAAACGCAGTTATTTAAGTTTGAAGGTCTATAGGTATTCATTAAAAAAATAAAAATAAAATTGGACTGGAGTTCTCTATTGGAATTTTACATTCTGAAAACTGGTTTAGCCCTTCGAACAATAAGAAAAAATATCTTTTGCCTGTCAATGTTTGCGCACAAAATTTCCGGTTCTTCCCATGTATTTTAAATGTTCCTTTTTATTGTTTTTTTTATCCTTTTGCAAAAAACTAAATTGTTCTAAAATCTAGATAAAGTAATTTTTCCAACGTGCTTATTACAATATTATTGTTTCCAAATTTTAAAATTTTGATATTGGAAAAGTGAATTGGCTCAAAAATACACGCCTGCGAATATTCGAATTAAAGTACCTAAAATAGAATAAACTTAAAATTTTAAGTACAGATTCCTTTTCTGAAAAAAATGTAATAAAATCACAAATTTATTTTTCAATTAAATGTGTGTGACATAATTTCACAATTTTATTTTAAAATTAAATATGTGGGACAATTTGCGTCTCCTGTGATTAGACGGGTTAAATTAAATCCGTATTTGGCAAACTAAAACTACACCTCTACACTCAGAATATGAAAATGGTTTCTCTTTGATTCTGGCAGCACATAGTCTGGATCTAGAATTTTATAACTACATACACTTCGAGTAAAATAATGGTCTCTTTCGAAATGTATCAGCAGATGTAAATACAGATGAAATTCATTCGTTAATACATTCTGAACGCAATTCTTGTTTTAATTACGAGTGAATCTGTTTGCGAGGTATCAGCTTTAATTACTGTGTATTACTCTCATAATATGCGTATTTGCAGGTTAAAAAAATATAATTATTGATATTTTTTAATAAATAATAAAAAAAAGAGTTGGATTCGTAAACGAAAGTATCGTAGAACATTTCCAAATAATGATTTGAAATGGTTTAAATTTTTCCAAGGTAATATTATTATTTGTGAAAATTGGCCGCCCCCCCCCCCCCCCCCCCTACGCCACTGTACACAGCATCCCCAAACATTGGGAAATTATTTTCGTCGGGGCCTCCGGTGTGGAGCCAACGTAAAAAAAAGCTGTGAATATTTGTGGATTATTAAAATTTACGCTCTTTTTACCGTGTATTGTAACTTTTTCATTCAATTCTCAACAATAAACAATAACTGTATCTATTTTTTCTCTATACAATTGTTAATAACATGTTGGACTCCCCTGAACTCCTTAGGCTGATTTACTTCCATGTGCCTAGTAGAACGGTTCGTCAGAAGGTACCTTACCATTGTAACAATTCAGGTGCCAATGCAGAAATAAACTCCGTAATGAACCGATTGCACAACACAGTGCAGGGAATAAATATTACATGAACACCAACGGTACTGAATATCTATCATCCTATAAAAACATTGTTATTAAATCTGTATGTCTATCTTGATGTTTATAAATTTTCAATATGTATCGAAATTTATATGAATGTGCATCCTATATCTTGCTCTGTTCTTTGTTTTTAAGTTAAAATTTTTATACTTGGTACTTATCTTAATTCTTTGATTATATTAAATGTATTATTATAGTCCATTCAGCCTGTGTCGTAGAACACCAGTTGAAGGAACTAAATAGTATAAAGCTAATTTTTTCCCCATCGACTACTACCATTTAGACAAGGGTTTGGCAAAAAGTCCCCGCCCCTACCCCCCTTGCTTCCCCCCCTGTGCCCCCCCCAAACATGAAAAGTGTAAGGGTTTCGTAAATCGCTTCTATCTCGATTACTAAATAAATATTTTGAATTGCAATTTTTTTTATTCTCTTTGCTGTAATATTGTCTACAATTAATGTTCAGTTAATTTTCGTCGTAACTTTTACCGTTTGTTTGTAATTCGTATGATAAAGTAAAAATTTGTATATTTTTTGGCAAGTAATTTTACTTTTGTCACATAACTTCTTACGCCGACATTTTATGAAAAAATATTTCCCACAAAAGTTGTAGCCCCTATTATTACCTTTAAAATGATATATTTTAATGTGTACTTTATGGCTAGTAAACGCCAGATGAATGCTTGGTGCGCACCATCCCTGCGTCGCTCCGCGACACTCTGATGTCGGAACTTGTAGCCTGTCCTGTGCCCTTTGTAGTACTAGTGGAAATCGTGAACGTGAAATAATAGTTATTCACTTTGCTGCTAGGCCCTGCGGGCGGCTTTTAGTTCAGCTTCGCCCGGTTTAAGTGTTTGTGACCATTTTGTAAATCCAACAGGAACTGGTTCCTAAAATAGCCAGTTCCTCGGATCTACTGTAATCCTGTGACTCCAAAAACAGCTGTGTTGAATGATGTCCGAGTTCCACGTGTCAAGACATGCGACTTTGAAGGTAAATTCAATGTCCCAGTTTTAATGTATACTAAAAAGGCGAAAAGTAGCTTAAAGTCCTTAACAATAGAAAACATTTCTGAAAATATGCCCACTCAATGCTTAGTCTCAGCTCGTAACATGCTTTGGTTATGTAGTTTTGCTTTTGTGCCAGTTTCACTACCTGGATGGTCTGGATACATGCGAAACTGTTACGATGGTAGACAAAACTTTGAACCATCTTATGTACTGGCTTTGCCTTTTATAAACATAGATCCAGGAAATCCGACTGCTATTTACTCTGCCCTTAGTTACGCTTCTAAAGAAAGCAAGTTAGCTGGCCAGCCATGTATTGTGACATTTGACCAACCACTTTTCCTGAAAGCAGTAGACATTGTTGCAAGTTCTTCTACAGAAAGTGAAATATCTGGAGTAATCGTCAGACTAGGCGGATTCCATCTTCTAATGAGTTTCCTTGGTTGCTTAGGAAAGTTTATGGAAGGTAGTGGAATCGAAGAAATGTGGACCTCTGTTTAAGGAAAATCAACGATTCCTCACCCAGTCAGGACATGCTTACGCAAGGTCTTATAGAGCTCACATGATGACCTAGGCAGCTTTGATATTACTGCTATTCGAGGAATGTTCATCTCTTAAAGAAATGATTACAAACGACTTTAAGGATATTCATAACCAAACAATAAACAAACAAACAACTGTTGAAGACGTCATGAGAGATTGTAAAACAAATGAAATAATGACAAGACTAGAAGAAGTGTATGAAGATTTGGTTAAAACTAGTAGAACTTCAAAACTGTGGCTACAAGAGTTTAAATTGGTGAATTTGGTTCTAGACTTTATTCTAGCAGAGAGAATCGGCGGTTGGAATTTGCATATTAATACAGTCAAGCAAAAGATACCGTATTGCCATGCTGCTGGACATTTGCTCTACGACAAATCCGCACAAATATACTTACAACAAATGTTGGGTATACAAACGAAAATGTCAAATGAAGACTTCGAAAGGTTCGTCAATAAAGGTTTCTTTACAGTTCGGCGTACAGATGGATTTTTTACCGGTATCTGGATGGACATGACCATAGAGCAGACATTAATGCGATCATCAAAATCCATAGGTGGGCTTACTCATAGACGAGGATTAAACGAGAGGACGCTAACCAAGTTCATTGCTTGCGCTCCTGGATCCCTACAAATTTGTGAGGCTTTCGAGAAGTTCTCTGGCTGCTTGACTCAGTTTAACGAACAGCACACTGAACTAAGATGCAGTAGAAGAGAAAGGAACTTGCAAGATATTAGTAAATTTCTCGGATGGCTGCCTATCCATAATCCTTTCCGACAGAGCAAAGATTTAATGACTTTATCCTCTGGTCTAGTAGTGACAAGTTCGGGTGTAAACTGCGATGAAGCGTATGATGTATGAATGAACTGCTTGAAAGACATCGAAGTAAATAATTTTGCAGATGATAAATTGAAAAGAAAAAATAAAGTTAAAACTATAGGCTCCGTAGTAAGTGGCATAAATGTGAGATCTGAAGAAGTGCCAATTAATCCTGATCACCTGATCAGCCGTTTAATAGGGTTATTTGTATGTCTCAAGGAACAAATAATCTCAAACAATACTTCAACTATGAACTCAGCCCATACCCTTTGTCTTTATTTGAAAACAATAAAATGATAAGAAAGGGAACTAAATCAAGTCTTATGAAAATATTTGAAAAGTGGACAGTTAGCAACGAAGTTTTTGAGAATTTGCCCCCAAAAATATATGTAGTAGATGGAGGGTATCTTTTGCACAGTGTTATTTGGCCTGACAAAGTAACATATAGCAGCATCATAGAGAAATATGTTGACACTGTAATGAAACGCAGCGCCGGATCTGCCATACGTTCAAAAAAGTGCAAAAACCTGGCGCCAACTCCGAAGGGGCGCCGTGAGAAAAAAAATATTGTATTTAAATTTTGTTATAATATTCCCTGAATCGTTTAAAAATTACTCACAGTCTGAAATAATTATTACGCTCTAGCAACACTTTCCAAAGAAACAGAACGCGCACGCATCAGGTTGGTATCAACGGCTTACGAATTTACAGTCAGTTACAATTTTTTTTTACAAATTCCATATATTTAGTTTAAACGTAAGATCTATTTTTCCATACATCTTTTACCGTCTTTTACGACGAATAGGTGCGATCCAAATTCAATAACCAATCACAGCGCGGTATTTTTATTCGTAAGCCGTTGATACCATACGTCAGTGTTTAGTGTTTGTTCGCTCAACACAGGGGAAATGCAAGGTACAAATTTGAGGTTATATTCTTATTATCACTACTCACTGTCTCTCGTCGGGACTGCCTGTTGCTAGTCAGAAGCTGTATATGCTATTCTTGTGTTGCACGTTGCCATGATAACGTTTTGTATTTGCTTTTTCTAATATTCGCGTTGGGTATATAGGTACATAAACGCAGTAAATCTCAAGAATGTCTAATGGACCTAGTTCAGCGAAACCACCCGCATTGTCTCGTAACCTATATTTTAAATCATGGTACGGGCACAAACAAACAATTCGTTGTATTATTTTAGAGCATAATTTGCAAAGAGTTTTTCCTAAAATAATTAAAATAGCACCATAATTTATGTTTACCCAATAGATTCAGAGAGTATAGGGCTCCTGGCGATCCTCTCTTTAAAAAAAACGAGTGTGAGAGCTACCGCCAGGTCACTTGGAAAAGTCACACCCTTTATATGTTTTGATTTTATTTGATAAATTAGTGTAAAAAAAAATAATAATTAAATAAAAAAAATTGGGGTGAACGAATTTTTCATCAAAATAAAAATGTAGGGGGGGGGGCGCCATCGGTACCTACTGCACAGGGCGCCAGATTTCGTAGATCCGGCCCTGATGAAACGGTATGGGAAAGATTGTCATATTGTGTTCGATGGGTATCCTGACTATCCCACCACAAAAGGGGTCGAACATATGCGGAGAAGTAAAAAAAAACATCTCTAGAAATGAAATTCAACGTTAATATGGAGTGCTCTATGAAGCAAAATGAATTTTTGGCAAATCCAAAAAACAAAAGCCAGCTTATTGAACAGCCTCTCAAAAGCTTAATGAAGCAAACATTCCAACCATTGTGGCGGAGGAAGATGCAGATACTGAAGTGGTCGGAAGAGCAATAGATGTTTCCCAGATTCAAAGTGGGAGGCCTGTAGTTGTTGTCAGACAGGATACTGATCTTTTCGTTCTATTGTTAGGGCTACCACAGTGTCAAAATGTGCGACTATTCTTTCACAAACCCTCTGGCACACCATCAACGTATGACATCAGCAAGATTCGTGAAGAAATTGGTGATATGAAGGATGTGATATTATTTTTGCATGCTATCACAGGATGTGATGCCACGTCTTATTTATTCGGCAAAGGCAAAATTAACGCTTACAAATTGCTAAGTTCATCAAATGATCTCCACACAAAAGTTTTACAGTTTTATTAAAAACTGTTGCAAAAATGTCATTAAAATCCAAATTTAACATGGCATCCCTCCCTCCAACATCTGATGCTGCTGAACAACACGCCTATCGAACATACTATCAGATTCAAAAATGGATCGGAGATAAGGAAATCAGCGCTACGGACTGGGGATGGATTTTAACTGACAACCTGCTGTACCCAGTGCACTCAAAAAAACTACCGGCACCTGAAGAAGTTATAAATTTAGTTTCCTGCAAATGCAAAAAGGCTTGCAAAAATAATTGTAGCTGCTTTAAAGCATCACTTAATTGCACAGAAATGTGCGGGAGCTGTGGCGGATCATGCAGCAATGTAACTTTGATTGAAGTCGAGGAAAATTAAGAACTTCTCATGGAAGTTTAGGATATCATAAAATTAAGATACCGCAATTATTTTGTTTCTAAAATAACATCTTTAAAAAATATTACATGCATTCAAACCAAAAACTATTTAAAATACCTATTTTCGCTGAATACTTATTATTATTTGAAACGAATTAAAAAAGGGAGAAATTTAGGATTCACCGAGACTCGATTAGTTTTATTTATAGAAAATGCAATAGTGTACCTTAAAGATAAAAAACACTATACAACAATATTTGCATTGCAACGCCGCGCCGGCCGGCCCCACCTCGACCGAACTCGCCATGATAATCTCGCTGGATCTCCAACAAACTAAGTACTATTTTATATCATTTTAAAGGTAATAATAGGGGCTACAACTTTTGTGGGAAATATTTTTTCATACAATGTCGGCGTAAAAAGTTATGTGACAAAAAGTAAAATACTTGCCAAAAAATATACAAATTTTTACCTTATCATACGAATTACAAACAAACGGTAAAAGTTACGACAAAAGTTAACTGGACACTAATTGTAGACAATGTTACAGCAAAGAGAATAAAAAAATTGCAATCCAATATGTTGTTTAGTAATCGAGATAGAAGCGATTTACGAAACCCTAACACTTTTCATGTTTGGGGGGGCACAGGGGGGGAAGCAAGGGGGGTAGGGGTGGGGACTTTTTGCTAAACACTTGTCTAAATGGTAGTAGTCGATGGGGAAAAAATTAGCTTTATACTATTTAGTTCCATCTAAAAACACAGGCTGACTGGACTATTAGTTTTATCATATGTAAAAGCCCTAATTGGGCGTGTACAAGTAAACAAATAAAATAAAGAGTTAAAATCATCAAAAAAATTAAAATCCAAAATAAAAACAGAAAAGCTTGTTAAGGCTGAATTTAGTCCCACGCTCACCGTCAGCGCTCATAGATCAGCGCGTAGTTCGCCAGCGCTGAGGCTCAGCGTGGCTCGTTTCAGTATCGTACTGACTGACCGCCTTACTGTACAGACGAAGACCAAAATCCTCAGGCATACCTCATCGATAACTCGACCTGTATCCACTTCGCGATTCGCCATGACTGTACACGCTGACGACGTCCGCTCCGCTCGACACTAGAACGCTCACTAAAAGCAGAGGCGCTCGTGCAATCGTCAGCGCCGACAGCTACGCGGCGCCGACGTTCGACGCGTACGGCCGCGTAGCCATCAGCGCTGACCACCTTGCGCGCTGATAGCTACGCGTCATTCAAAAACGCTTCCTAAAAGTTCATATATCTCGACCATCAGCGCAGACGGTGCGCGTGCGGTCAGCGTGAGACTAAATTCAACCTAAAATATTGAAGAACCATAAAAATGTTACCCTTTCGATAATAAAGCATCGGTTTCTCTGACCCTAGTGTTATGGATTTTCTGTACAAGAATTTCTGTCCTTTCCAGATCGTACGACGGGCCTACTCACTATTTGCATTCGTGCAAACGATGAAACGTGACTGATTGATGACATAAGAAATGTTGGAAATTATTTTATTATTTTAAAATACAATTCTTCAATATTTAAACACATATTTAATGATACGACTTTACACAGCTATAGTTTCAAGAAGTGTTCGGAAATTATGCACTCGTCCCTCCAGGAACATTTCCGTAGCACTGCAGTATCTCGGTAGGCGGAAAAGTTGGCGATAAGCATTATTGTAGGCGACTTTTAACTTATGCACTTGGGATGCAGTATAGAGACTAAGTAATGTAAGAACGAATGATAATATTTTTTGTCACGCAAGAATCACCAAAATGTTTTAGTTAATTTTAAGCATAGTTGGCGCATTTTACACGTTGTCCCACTTTCAAAATTCACTAAAATATTTTTGTGATTTATTTGTACAACAAATTTACTAATACATGAACTTGGTGATTATTAGGGTTGTCACTTCTAATTCAGTTTTACAAGAATATCACTTGATGACATTGCCATTGACACGATGCGAAGTTTAGTTATGAGAATGTCCATTTCACGATATTCAAAAATGTTGGTACTATAGGTACTTTCTACTACAACACATAATTACTTGTCACACAAAATCATAAATAAACACGTAAACACCTCAGCACAGGTTCTCCTAGTGAGGTGTTCACGAAACATATAACAATACATATCCACAGTTTCACCTTCACAAACCTACCTTACACCCAACGTAATAAAATTTCAAAATATATTATGTAAAAGTTTTCAAAATTTATCTATTATGTAAAAATGTTAATAAATAGGTAAATATTGTAATACATAGAAATAAATAAATAAAATTAAAAAAATACCAGCTATGGATGCAAGAAATAATATTTCTATTCCAGTTATAATGATCTACTCCACATAGCACTAAATTCACAGTTTCAATTCAGTGCTTTTGTTGTGGCGATATTTCTCACAAAATGTTTTTTTTTTACTACTTATATCACGCAAATTTAAATCAATATATTAATACTACTAGTAGTAGTTGGTCTAATAGGTAGTAATGGTGATGAATTCCTATTTTGTCGGACTTGTGGCTAATAACATTTTTGAATAGCACGCTTGTAAAAACATCTAAGGATAACATGAACATGTTATTGTGAATTACACCTAAACCTAAATAAAAAATTACGTAGTATCAGTACTGTGTTTTATTTTAAATAAGTCGGTTAAGTACCATAGTTCGTTTTTCTTTAGTTTTTTTGTCTCAAAGTAATTATAAATAAATCAATACTATATCTCAAAAATGGTTTTTTGCTCTGTATTTGAAATTGCACCAAATGTATTGTGCATATGTACAATGAACAACAATTTAAAAAATTAAATATTTTGTTATTGTTACATAAAAAATCATCGAAGATTTTTCATTGTTAATACTGAAAACTGTTTTTGTTGGGTCAACTTGGATATGTTTAGCAGGAATATAATACTGTCGAACTCGTACCATTGGTTGGGCGTACAAAAGATGGCTGCGACAATTTCTCCATTCGTTCGCAAAGCGGGTGCGTGTGCGTGTGCCAAAAATAAATAAAGTTCACTAAATAACTGCCCAACGAAGGAAGGTTAAAGGAATGCCAAAAAACTCACCAAACTGCACTTTCATATAGTCTGCTTCAAGTTATAGTCCACTTTAGGTCATTGGTTTTAGTCTCTAAAGGTTCACAATTCACAATACACAAACACGGCGGTTTCTACAGCCGCGGCGGGAAACTTAAATTACTAAGTTTAACAATTGAACTTAGTTGCGGGTCCAATTCCAATAAAAAGACACGGTGTTCACTCAACACGCGTGCGGCGGGCAATATTACATGTGTATCAGTAGGCGGTTTTTTACGAGCAAAATATACATTGCTGCCGGCGGAACAATACATGCGACTCGGGCAACGTAACAAAATACACAATAAATTTTGGGTATATCACAGGTGGTTCACAGTTTTTGTGTGTGTCAACACTTTTATTGTCACGCAAGTAAAGCGAACAAAGCACACTTCGTTTTTGGCAATTTATAGGTAGGAAATGGAAAGGGAACCAGCAGTTATTCAGTTTCTTATCATAGACAAAATGATTTAAATTTAAACTGGCGCAAACACACGCCCTATTCTGCATACTACAGGGTCGGACAGATGTCATGGCTCAACATAGCATGATAAGAGGTATGACATTGCTTAATGTCTGTACAAGACCCGTAGGCCTGCACAAAAACTGTAAACAATAAGCGCCGGCACACAGAGACGCCCGACAACTGCAATGTCTAGATAGAGATGTTTTCTCGCTTCGACAACTGTTGAAGTTCCGCAGTAAAGTATCTGGTTACCGAAGCATCCATGCTGGGTATCTTCCGCCACGCATCGTGAGATGGAATGCTGCCGGCTTGTCATTGCATGGCGGTGGGTCGCTAGCATCCTAGGCTAGGGTGGTCGCAGCCACTCACATCTTGATTGGCTTCAGGGTATTGGTCTGCATTCTATTGGGCGTGCTGCAGGTGCATAGCACGCATCTCCATATGGTGTCATCATTTGACAGACGGGGTCATCATCAGGTAGGTTTGCGTTCAAAGGAGCCCAAGGATGGCCGGGGCTTCGGCGTTATCATCAGAGCAGAGAGATGCAAGGCTCGATGCAAGGGGGCCCCGGGCTAGCAGCCCAGAGCAAGATGATCAGAGGTAGCGCAGCGATATCAAGGGCTTGGTAAGGATCAGCAAGTTCAAAGGAGCCCAAGGATGGCCATGGGGCTTCGGCGTTATCATCAGGGCAGAGAGATGCAAGGCTAGCAGCCCGGAGCAAGATGCAAGGGGGCCCCGGGCTAGGAGTCCGGAGCAAGATGGTCAGGGCTCAGGCGTCAGCGTTTTGTAGGTATTATCCCATCGGGTGCTTGAGGTGAAAGAGTTGCGTCTTGGAGCCTCGAAAGGTGACGGCGAGACTGACATCTTGAAGTTCAAACCGGTGACGGCGAGACTGGCGTCTTGAAGTTCCAACCGGTGACGGCGAGACTGGCGTCTTGATGTTCCAACTGGTGACGGCGAGACTGGCGTCCTGAATCGAGTGGACGATCTGAAGAGATGTTGCTACGATCACTTGTCTGTGAAGACTGAATACCAACTGCTTTCTTCGCAGCCGTTTTATAGGGCCAGTTCCGTTGGTTTCACAATATTTTAAATTCTTGTAATAATTTCTACTTCCGCGTGAATCATCCCAGGTTGCAATATCACGTTGTGTAACAAAATAATTTCTATTTTCAGGAGCATGAATCACCTCACATTAAAAGTGTTGAGAAATCAATATTTCGGTGATGCGCTGTTCAAATGAAGAATATTTCCTCTTCGATAAAAATGCATGATATTAAGAGTTTGCCATGGTTTCATATAACACATATGATATAATGCCCTACCAGCTAGATGTGTTTAATATCACTATACTATGTTTTAAAAAAATTATGTAGGTACATGTATTGTTAGTTGTAAGAAAATTGTACCATAATTGGACTTAACTGTATGTCATACAAAATAAAATAAAAATATATATTACAATTGTGTTAGGTTAGGTTTGATGTGTGAAAGCCATCTGGAAGTGTGAAGAGACATTTTGCTGGAAGATATTTGCTTACAGATTGGTGCATTTTTTTCTGCATTTTGGCAATTTCGCCCGCTAATTTGAGGCTTTTATACGCCCCATGCTTCTACATAAGTTTCAAAGAAAAAGCTGTGAATAAAGTGTATGTTTAAAAATAAACCCTTTTCTAATTCCCAGTTTTTCTACTGTGAATACTATAAGACCTCTGTAATAAATAAATCCTTTTTTTACAACTTTATTTCATTGTTCCACCACTAAAATATTACCGGAGACCAATACATTTTTCACTCTGTTTTATCTGTTAATCTCAATGATTAATGGAACTTTAGGTATGTTGGGAAACTTTTAAAAAAGTTTGAAGTTTATGTGATTATTTGTTAAGATATTAAGCCATCGTAAAGATTGAATGAATGTGGATTGATAATCAATATTAAACTGGAGCACGGGCGTAGCCAGGTTTTAGTTTCGGGGGGGGGTTCAAGAAAATAAAAATAAAAACTCGTGACTTTGTGACAAATAAAATGAAAGTAACAAATGTATATAGAAAATAAAACTTTTCGAAACAAAATAAACGTTAGTTGTACATGTTATAACATTTTAAGCAGTCAAATTAGTCAAATAATCACATAAATAATCACATTTATCCAAGTACATATTCACCTGACTGTATCACTAATCCTGTTATATGTTTATTAAACACTTTTTGCCAAGTGAAATAATAATTTCAAAGTAAGTATACACTTACCACTGATTAGAAACGGAATTCCAAATATAAATCACGTTGCAAAATAAAAATCAACCGCAATCACCGAAAAATGGAACTTGCAAGTTAATTTTTTTTTTCTTTCAGTGGACCCCATTTATCTTTTTAGATACATAATATCATTTTGAGATGTTAGTGTTAAAAATAACATTCTCTTAACTCTCCTTATTTTAATATTATTGGTGTTGATATCTTAACTTTTCGGGGGGGTTTGAACCCCCTAAACCCCCCCCCCCCCCCCCCCTGGCTACGCCCATGAACTGGAGTATGCTCTAAGGCTAATGAAAAAAAAAAATTAATGGCGATTTGGGCTTACTTTTTATTGAATTTTTATGGATGATAAATAATTCGTAGTCATTAAGTTACATTGTACTTCCTGACATCGATCCCATTATTAAAGTCATTACATCAATACAGTTGGTGTGGGGTAAAGATTAAACCATCCCACAGTCATTAAAATGATAGAAATGTGAACGCTGTTATTGTAGTGGAATCCGAAAGATTTTCAATGCAAGCAGTTCTGGACTATCAAATGCATTCTTTAGAATTTTATATAGAACTAGCAGACCCGGCCACACGTTGCTGTGGCTAACGAAACACAACACCATTACCCAATCTTTATAAAATCCACACCACCCGCTTGCCAGCTGCCCGCTGCCCGCTGCCTGAATTGAATATTTGAATTTATCGGCTTTTCTCTACTATAATAAGCATGTATTATTCATATAAACTAATTAACTCGCCACTAATTATACAATGCTTGCAATGCAGCACAGGATATTTGAAAAGGGAAAATCAAATACCTAAGTACTTACTCTAGGACATCTATTTTCCAATTTCAAAAGTGACTAAGGTACGGGGAGGCGTCTACTAATATCTACAGCAATTCCAAAAACTGAAAAAATCGAACTAATATCTATGGAAACCAAAGTGCAGCGCCGGATCTGCCATACGTTCAAAAACGTGCAAAAACCTGGCGCCAACTCCGAAGGGGCGCCGCGGCGCCCGTGAGAAAATAAATATTGTAATAAAATTTAGTTATAATATTCCCTGAATCGTTTAAAAATTACCCATAGTACGAAATAATTATTACGCTCTAGCAACACTTTCCAAAGAAATAGAATGCGCACTCATCTGGTTGGTATCAACGGCTTACGAATTTATAGTCAGTCACAGAATTTTTTTTACAAATTCCATATATTTAGTTTAAACGTAAGATCTATTTTTCCATATATCTTTTACCGTCTTTTACGACGAATAGGTGCGATCCAAATTCAATAACCAATCACAGCGCGGTATTTTTGTTTGTAAGCCGTTGATACCATACGTCAGTGTTTAGTGTTTGTTCGCTCAACACAGGGGAAATGCAAGGCACAAATTTGAGGTTATATTCTTATTATCACTGCTCACTGTCTCTCGTCGGGACCGCCTGTCAGAAGCTAGTAGATTCTATTCTTGTGTTGTACGTTGCGATGAGAACGTATTTGTATTTGCTTTTTCTAATATTCGCGTTGGGTATACAGGTACATAAACGCAGTAAATCTCAAGAATGTCTAATGGACCTAGTTCAGCGAAACCACCCGCATTATCTCGTAACCTATATTTTAAATCATGGTACGGGCACAAACAAACAATTCGTTGTATTATTTTAAAGCATAACTTGCAAAGAGTTTTTCCTAAAATAATTAAAATAGCACCATAATTTATGTTTACCCAATAGATTCAGAGAGTATAGGGCTCCTGGCGGTCCTCTCTTTAAAAAAAACGAGTTTGAGAGCTACCGCCAGGTCACTTGGAAAAGTTACACCCTTTATATGTCTTGATTTTATTTGATAAATTAGTGTAAAAAAAAAAAATAATAAAAAAATAAATTAAAAAATTGGGGTGAACGAATTTTTAATCAAAATAAAAATGTAGGGGGGGGGCGCCATCGGTACCTACTGCACAGGGCGCCAGATTTCGTAGATCCGGCCCTGACTGGACTACGGAGGTTTGCATAGTTTAAAAGTTTAACGCACATATACATTTTGAGTGACTTCATTTTATACTATGTAATGATGACCAAGTCAGTCAAAAACGTTCTATTCAACAACTTAAGCACATTCATATCATTTAAAAGAGTGTTCTTAGAAAGCGAAAAAAATGTATTCTTTCAATGTCTTTTACGTGAATTTTGAAATGTGGGAGGTGAGTGATACTCAAGTTGGCTTCTAACTAATGTGAAAACAGCTATTTAATAACAGTACAGAAGAACAGTGTATTGGATGGACATTGGTATTGAATAATAACTTTAAGCAAGGCTTCATCCAAGAGAAATATTGTACCCGCACACAGTGGCGGCGTAGGGTAGATTGGCACCCGGGGCGCTTTTGTACTGAGCACCCCTACTTAAAATAAAATACCAAATACTTTTTTTTTTACATGAGCTCCACACAGGAGGCCCTGAGGAAAGTAATTTCTCTGAGGGCCTATGTCATCTTTGGGGATGCTGTGTGGAGGGTTTTTTATGGAAAGGAAGGAGAGGAGGGTTCTGGGAAGGAAAGGGGTTTAAGGGGTGGGTAGGAATCTGGGGTTCAGTGTGTTCTGGTCATCAGACCTAAATACACCTCATCCCATGAACCCGGGCACCCCTGCTAAACCCTGATAAATAAAAAAATATTAATAAATCACCAAACGTAGCGAACCATTTGGGGTGACCTATGGCAGAGGTGTTGGTTATCCAATAAAGGTTCCTGTGGCGGTGATACCCATTCCCGCCTCCCAAATTGAACATAACATGCTTACGAGACTTTATTTTACTAAAATATTCGATCACATTATCAAATTTTATTTCCGTCTCTCTTTCAATTGAAAAAATCGATAGATTGGTTAGTTGCGGTCGGCTCATTGTGGACCTTAAGTAAGATTTTAATAATTTTAATTCTGAAAAGCTTATTTCATATGCAGCCACCAAAACACATATTTAAAAAAAAAAAACTCAAGCCTCGATTACATTGAGCGAGTTCACAAGCTACTAGCCGGCGTATTCACTAACTGCTAGTGAACTCGCTCAATGTAAGAATATTATTAGTTAACTAGCGGATTTTTACACTGAAGAAGTTTACTAGCAGATAGTGAATATGCTGGCTAGTAGCTTGTAAACTCGCTTAATGTAATTGACTTAAGACATAGCGCTAAACACAGAATAGCCTCATTTTACAATGAATTTGAGAAGCTCCAATGAAGTCCATTGAACTACTTCTTGGCCAGAAATGTTGGTGGCTTCCAAGTTTCTAAGCACTTCCAAGCACTCCATATTGTCTCTGATAGTCGTTTAACGAACACATCTACATTTTTCATTAATATTTCCCACCGCGCTCGATGTTACGCACGGTATAAGATCAGACCAAGCGCAACATGAATTCATTCTTTTAGGGAATTAGAAATTATATTTGAAAAAAATGAAAATATAGTTGCGATGCGTTTCAAAATTTGATATACCTATTAGTTTGTAGGCAGCTAGATAAAAGAGTAGGTAGTTATTTATTGATGTGTTTGTATAGATGTATAGAGGGAGATTATTATTGTGCGAATTCTTTGGCTGTACGAGTGAGTCGTCGTTGTCACCCCTTGGTGCTTGGTACCCGGGGCGGACCGCCCCCTCCGCCCCCCCCTTACGCCGCCACTGCCCGCACAATATTAGGAAGGAAAGCGTAAAATTTGCAAAATGGGGAACTTTTACAACAAACTAATGCACGCTGAAACCATACTGGAAGCAGTTTGGCCAATGAACGTGGTCGTGCTCATGGTTGGAATTCCCTTCTACATATTTCAGAAGAAGAAAACAAACAAGTTTCAAATTAAAATGCTTAAGCCTTTTTTGATATATACAGTTTTTGGATACTTTATGTACTTGTTGAATATTTATTACATTTTAACAATGGATCAGACCCAGTGGCGGACTAAGCCCGTCAGAGGCCCGGGGCGGCAAAGCTGAATGAGGCCCCCCCCTAGTAAAAGTTGATGTAATTTTACAAGGTTTTTATTCAGTTCACACTGACCTCTGGTCCTGGGGAGGCCTCCAAACACCTCCGTGTTCCCGTGATCATTTTTACTTTTATTTATTATTTCATTTTTTAAAAGACGCATTTGTTATTAAAATGTAACCGTTTTAAACATTATGTGTGTTGAATTATCCTTCATCAAAACTTTGAACGCGTTTTTCTCAAAACTACGTTTTTCAACCTGATTGACAACATATTAGAAAAACTATACATCCGATTTGCATGCACCAAGTCTTAACCTGTTATAAAATCAAGTCACTATGGCACCACATAGGGATTTTTTTAAGAAAGGGCCCTCTTCAATTTTTTTTATGAAAGCTGAAAATTTTTACATAAAAACTCGAAAATAAAATTCGCTGTTTCGACAATTTTTTTTTTAGAATTCGGAATTCCCCTATGTGGTGCCATAGACACTGGATTTTCGAACAGTTTAAGACTTGGTACATGCAAATGTAAATACAAATGCAATAAAAATATATGCAGCCGGATGTATAGTTTTTTGAAATATGTTGTCAACCAGATTGAAAAACAAGTTAAAAATTTTTCGAGAAAAACATTCAAAGTTTTGGTAGAGGAGGCCCCCGGGGACCAGAAGCCGCCCCTTCCCCCCTTCCTCCCCTCCCGTTAGTCCATCACTGATTCTTTTGAATTACTTCTCTATTTCATTACTACCTTTATTACCTATAATGATAAGATAACCTTTAACAAAGGGCATTTTCTAGAAGATGCTTTTGTTAATAATCTTTCACCAAATATTGTAAGGAAATTCGTAAAATTGACGGAGATACGGCATCTTATATGAAACCGTTTTAAATAATTTGTGTGTTGAATTATCCTTCAGCAAAACTTTGAACGCGTTTTTATCACTACGTTTTACAACCTGGTTGACAGCATATTAGAAAAACCCCGCATTGGGTAGGGTCCCTTAGGGTAAAGGGGCCCCGAGATGAGCATTGTCTTGGGGCCCCGACATGTTTAAGCCGGCCCTGGCATTGCCCGATTGTCCATAAGACAGTGTAGGCCACTATCTATGGGCCCCGCATCGGGTATGGGCCCCTAGGGTAAAGGTGCCCTGAGACGTGCATTGCCTAGGGGCCCTACCTATTTAAGCCAGCCCTGGCAGGGCCGTATAGTCCATAAGGCAGTGTAGGCCACTGCCTTTGAAAATTCAGTCACTATAGCCAGGGCCGTGTTATCCATAAGACCTGTAGGTAACTGCCCAGGTGCCCCGCATCGGGTAGGAGCCCCTAGGTGAAGGGGGCCCTGGAGACGTGCTTGCCTAGGGGCCCCGAGATGTTTAAGTCCACCCTGGCAGGGCCGTATTATGCACGTATGGGCCACTGCCTAGGGGCCACGCATCGGCTAGGGGCCCCTATGGCAAAGGGGCCCCGAGACGTGCATTGCCTAAGGTCCGACATGTTAAAAATGGTCCTGTCAGGCAGTGTAGGCCACTGCCTTCGAAAATCCAGTCACTATAGCCAGGGCCGTAGTATCGATAGGCAGTTGCTTATATAAGACGTGTAGGCAACTGTCTAGGTGCCCCGCATCGGATAGGGGCCCCTAAGGTAAAAATGTTTAAGCCGGTTCTGGCAGGGCCGTATTGTCCATAAGGCAGTATAGGGCACTGCCTTTGAAAATCCAGTCACTATAGCCGGGGCCGTATTATCCATAAGACGTGTAGGCAACTGCCTTGGGGCCCCGCATTGGGTAGGGGCTCTAGGGTAAAGGGGCCCCGAGACGTGCATTGCGTAGGGGCCCTGGCAGGGCCGTATTGTCCACAAAGCAGCTTAGGCCACTGCCTAGGGGGCACGCATCGGCTAGGGGCCCCGAGATGTGTATTGCCTAGGGGCCCCAACATGTGTAATCCGGATCTGACTATGACACCACGTAGG
The DNA here is from genome assembly GCA_917880885.1 of Limnephilus marmoratus. NCBI lineage: Eukaryota > Metazoa > Arthropoda > Insecta > Trichoptera > Limnephilidae > Limnephilus > Limnephilus marmoratus. The sequence continues at coordinate 13,362,102 of OU862926.1, forward strand.
GATTGTTTAATAAAGGGCCCCCATCTAATTTTTTTTTTATGAAAGATGAAAATTTATCATAAAAAATTGCAAATAAAATTCGCTGGTCTGCCATTTTTATCTTTTTTTTAGATAACGAAATTCCCCTGCATGGTGCCATAGACACTGAATTTTCAAACAATTTAAGAATTGTTGAATGCAAATCGGATGTATAGTTTGTTTAATATGTGGTCAACTAGGTTGGAAAATATTAAAAAGTTTCGAGAAAATCGCATTTAAAGTTTTGCTGAAGGATAATTCAAAACTGTTTCAAACGGTTTCACATAAATTGTTGTATATCCTTCGATTTTTCGAAATTCTTTAAAAAAAATGGTGAGAGCATTTTTAACAAGTGCATCTTTCAAAAAATGGCTAAAAATTTTTTTACAGTATCCTGGTGCCTTAAAGGCTTGTTTAGGTTTTGATCAAGGGAACATGGAGGCGTTTGGGGGCCCCCCAGGACCGGGGGCCCGGGGCGGGCCGCCCCCCCCGCCCCCCCCGCCCCCCCCTTAGTCCGCCACTGATCAGACCACCATCATAATTTGGGAGGCGGGAATGGGTACCGCCGCCCCGGGAACCTTTATTGGATAACTAACACCTCTGCCATGGGTCACCCCAAGTGGTTCGATACGTTTGGTGATTTAGCAGGGGTGCTCGGGTTCATGGGGTGAGGTTTGTCTAGGTCTTGGAGGCGGGTGACCAGGACACACTGAACCTCAGATTCCTACCCACCCCTTAAACCCTTTTCCTTTCCAGAATCTCCTCTCCTTCCTTTCCTTAAAAAAACCCTCTACACAGCATCACCAAAGATGACATAGGTCCAGAGGGAAATTATTTTCCTCAGGGCCTCCTGTGTGGAGCTCATGTAAAAAAAAACCATCGACCTTGTTAGTGGATATTCACCGTTCAAATATGGAGATAGATTCAAAATATGTTTGGACTGTTAACGATGCTGTTGATCAATTCAGAGACTTTATGAAACCGTGGGGGCGTTCTTAAAATCTTCAGAGACCTCCATGACATCGATAATACATCATGTATCATGATACATCAGGGGGGGTGGGGGCAGGGAGGGGGGTGAGAGGGGTGAGAGGAGGGGAGGTGGGAGGTGGAGGAGGCGGAGTGGGAACAGTACACCATGCGAGAGTATGGTGATGTTACTTAAATCGTAGCTGACACCATAATCCCACTAAAAAAGAGAGCTAACTGACTGCTCTCTCCAAGCGTAGGGTTTAAAAATATACACAGGAGTGCTAGCCTTCAGCACACCCTCTATTTCGGACTGTCACCAGCTACTCTTCTTCACCTGCTTTCCCTGATCACCTCTCTTCGGATCTTCACACTGAACTTGTCTTTGACTTTGCTACCCTTGGACTCCCGCCTCTTCCTCCCTCTGGATACCCTGACCATAGTAGTACACTTCAATTTCGACACCAAGCACTCACTGGACGAGCAGCAGTGCCGGATTGGCTCATAAGCAAACTAAGTAATTGCTTATGGCATCACGTCTTGGGGGAACCAGAAACAGCACCAAAAAAGATTTAGGAACCGAAATTCAATAGTTTCATTCATAAAAAGAAAGTTCCAGTGATTTGCCTCGCATAAGTTCACATCAGTACAAAATAATACACAATGATAAAATTGAATCAGCGTTCCCTAATGTGGACACAGCCCTGCGTACCTTTTCATGCCTGATGATTTCAAACTGCACAGCAGAATGATCTTTTTCAAAATTGAAAATAATAAAAAAATAAAAAAGAACGACGATGCTGCAGGGAAGGCTCGATGCTTTATCAATATTTGAGCCAAATATGCTAAAAACTATTTTCTGCAAATTTAATGCCTGAAAAAGTCGCATTTCAATAAAAAAAATAAATGGTTTTTATTGTATGTAATACCTTCTATGTGTATTTATTTCTTCCTTCATTTTATATATCTTAAGGTATCTAAAGATCTACCTCGTTTTTAAAACCGATACTAATTTACTTATGGATAGGGGGCTCACAAGCGTGGATTGCTTAGGGCATCAAGTAGTCTTAAGGCTCTGCAACTAGGCCCGAAAAGAAAAAGATGGAGAGATACGAAATTATGAATGTTAGAGGAGAGCGTTAACATTTACAGCGACAAAATCGATGCGAAAATTGCGAAAATGTTTAATAAAACACGACTCATTTAAAATAGAGCAAAAATCTCACAGGCATTATCATAAACAGTATTTAAAGAAACACTGTAAAATTTTTCATACATATAACTTGTAAAATAACTGAAACAAACATGTTAATAATAATTTTTGGAGCATATTTTGCGATTTTTTTCTATCAAGGGAATTTTATATAATTTGCGTTTCGGCGCAGGCAAAGTCTAGATATTATCTTCAAGAATAACATATATTTTTTTAAGAGCTTTAAAACTTACCATGTTTAAGGGATATATGTAATAAATCGGTACAAATCCGGGTTGCGGGCCCTTAATCCGGCACTGACGAGCAGGCTCACCACAAGGTCAAAATGGTTGTAGGTAAATCAGTTGTGAGTAAGGGGGATAATGTATACAAACAAATCAATCATCTTCAATTATAAGAAAGAGAAAATAAAACTTCTTTTTTTATTACTTTTGGAGATTCAACATATTATGTATTTAAGTAAAAATATAATCAAAAGCTCAGTAAACCTTTTAGAGATATTTTAAGAAGAATACATAACTTTTAATTTCAAATAACAATTTTCAATAATCTTGAATACAAATTTGAATTGGTAGATAACACTAACACAAAAAATATATAGTTTTAAATGAGTAATTAAAGAAAAAATAATTCAATTTCATACATAACGGTTATCATACAGAAAATTTTATATGGTTAGTACATCATATAAATCCCACAAATTTTTCTTCCCTACCGATTTCTCTTCCCCACCCCCACGTACTTTTAAAATACCCAGATTGGGGATGCCATAGTCTCCCTGGCTTCAGACAGCATTCATATGTTTCGTACAGCGTTTGTCTGTAATTTTTAGGCCTTTGCAACAGTTTTGACTAGCGACATCATTTCCATCATGGGCTGCAAAGCTTTGAAATATCTGTATGACAATTTATACAATAGGTGGGCATACTACTTATCTTTGTAAAGGAGGAACAAATAAACCATTTTTAAATAATTAGATTTTTGCATACACAATAATATACGTACAATTATGTCACAAATCGTTTAGTTAAATTCCTATGGCGATCTGTAAGTTAATAGCATTTTTTTCTTTCCTAGGAAACTGAATTTTAGATAGGTTTTCTTTTTGACATAATACAAGGTGCAGCAAAGTTTTGAAGTGCTATTAAAAAAAATGGCGCAACTTACAGAAATGCGGTGTATTTCATTTTATTCGGTACATCATGCCGTTTTATGCATCAAGTCCTGAAGATGAAATCAGAAAGATGATGGCCCCCAGCAGCGATACATTGATGAAGGCAATTTCTGAAGTTTTCGAATGTGTTTTGGCACATCTCGATGGGAGTAATGGCAATTTCATCCCGAATTCGATCCTTGAGTTCTTCCAAGGTGGTTCTTTCAATTTGGGAGGCGGGAATGGGTACCGCCGCCCCGGGAACCTTTATTGGATAACCAACACCTCTGCCATAGGTCACCCCAAGTGGTTCGCTACGTTTGGTGATTTAGCAGGGGTGCCCGGGTTCATGGGGTGAGGTTTGTCTAGGTCTTGGAGGCGGATGACCAGGACATACTGAACCCCAGATTCCTACCCGCCCCTTAAACCCTTTTCCTTCCCAGAACTCTCCTCTCCTTCCTTTCCTTAAAAAAAACCCTCCACACAGCATCCTCAAAGATGACATAGGCCCTGAGGGAAATTATTTTCCTCAAGGCCTCCTGTGTGGAGCTCATGTAAAAAAAAAAAAAAAGGCTGATGTTGAAAAACTTTTTCCTTCAGATAGCCCTACAGGAAGAAGTCGCAAATGCGGGAGAGCGCACGGGCCATCCCACCCCTCAGAGAGATGAGGCGCACAGGGAACATATGTCGCAGTTTTGTCATTGAGACTCAAGCAGAATGGCCCTTAGCACCGTCCTGTTGATACCAGTTGTCTCCCAGATCTGTTTCCTCCGTTAATTCTTCCAAATTGAGGTTCAAAAACAATTTCCAACCTGGAAACATAATGTTGAGCGTTGACAGTCACGGATCGTCCATTCTCCTCAAAAAAATATGGCCCAATCACCCCTAATTGGAAATTGCACACCACATGGTCACTTTTGAGGAGTGAAGACATCTCTCGTGAAGTTGCCTTGGGTTATTTCCAGCCCAGCACCGAAAATTTTGTTTATTCGCTATGCCCATCAAGATATGTCAAAATGCAGCCGAAAACTTCATCAATGTATCACACTGCTGGGAGCCATCACCTTTCTGATGTCATCTTCAGGACTTGATGCATAAAACGGCTTGATGTACCAAATAAAATAAAATAATCCCCATTTCTGTAAGTTACACCGTTTTTTTTAATAGCCCTTCAAAACTGCAGTGTCTGTTTTGCCGCAACTTGTATTATCAAAATATTTCTCCTCCATCCAAATTTCTCCTAAAATTATACTCTTTCTCATAATATGAAAAGACAGAGCATAATACAACAGGAAATATCAGAATGTCAATGTTTCATAACAAATATCCACACAAATTGAAACTTATTCATTCATTCTCTCTATTGCGTTGAATAAACGAGTTGATTTATGAATGAGCATCAGGCTATATTTTGAAACTAACCTAACTACAACAAATAATAAATTGATCGTCCAGTTCGTTAGTGAGACAAACCCAAAACAGTATTTGAAGTAAACATTCAGTTCGCTAGCTGAAAATTGGTTTGTTCTACAGACAATTTTGTATATTTTCCATATAGAACTAATGTTTAGTATAGCTTTGTTATATAATCAGTATAGAAACCCTAAGTTCCAAATCCACAACAAAAATACAATATATTGTGTTGGTTTTATTCCATATCATAAGCTCAGATCATAATCCAGTTTTGCGGCACCCCGCAAATCTATAATAACTGATTGGACGTATTTCACCATCGTATTGGGGGTAGGGGCGGAGGAGGGAGGGGGGAGGGGGGGAGTGGGGGAGGGCGAGTAGCGCTTGCGAAGCCGGAGGCAAAAGCTGGTATAATTTTAAGTTCGCGGAATGGGGAGCAAGGAGTGGAAATAAAAATCCAAAATTATTTTTCCTTTTCAATATAATTCAACTGCTACCCTAATACATTTTTCGGGTCTTTCAATTAACTTGTGTATACCCTCAAAAAAAAAGATTTGTCTTTGTCAAAAAATACGCCGAAATTGCATCCTTCACTTTTTCATCACTTGAAAACTTTTTCCCACGAAGTTCTTTTTTCAAGTTTGGAAATTGGTAATAATCACTGGGAGCATGGTCAGGACTGTGGAGTGGGTTTGGCAAAATTTTGAAGCCCACCTTCTGCAGGGCAGCCATCGCAACGCAATTAGGGAAGCAGGTGAATGGGCGCTTGTGAACAGGCGCGTTGTCTTGCAGAAGGAGGACACCTTTGGTAATTTTTCCTCTTAATTTCTCCTTGATGGCCCTAATCTCCTTTCATTACTCTAAGATTGAAGCAAAGTAATCTCAAGTTGTGGAGACACCTTTATCTTTGAAATCGACCAACAGGATTCCTTCTGAGTCCCAAAAGACTGTCGTCATGATTTTCCCAGCCGATTGTGACACCTTAAACTTCTTGGGTGGTGGTGTGCCTTTCTGAGCAACTGCATTGAGTTTTGTTTAGGGTTCATAATGATGAACCTAAGTTTCATCGCCAGTAACAATTTGAACTAACACTCCTTCTTTGTCTTCCCTACAGAGGTCCAAATAGCACGAGAACACTCCACACGCTGTTCTTTTTGAGGCGGCGTGAGCATTCCGGGTACCCATCTTGTATTCACTTTAATCATGCCAAGATGGTCATGAAGAATTTTGAAAATGGTTGTATCGGATACTCTAACCATTTTTGCGAGGTGTTTCTTATTTAGTCGGGCATCTTCTAATATTAATTTTTCGACTTTTTGAATAATTTCCGGAGTAGTCACCTCGATCGGCCTTCCTGGCCGTGGGTCATCTTCAAGTGACTCCCTGCCTTGTTTAAAGAGGATATGCCATTGTAAAACATAGTTTTACATGGAAAAGAGTCCCCGCAAACAAATGACATCTCTTTCAATATGGTCAGAAGTGATTTTCCTTGCTTAGTAAGGAACTTTATAACAGTGCGGAACTCAATTCTCTCCATATTTCACAATTTCTTCCCGATTGACACGTTTGGTCGACGATAACTCAAAGACTAATGACCTAATTATGACAAAACTCGGTGTTTATACTAATAATAAGTTGTTCAATTAGTACCTAATTCAGCGACACCCCCACTAATCTCTAAACTTCTCATTCCGCAAACTTAAAAACCCCCCCTCGATCTTTCCGATATGGAGATTACATATGGCATCATTGCCTGTAACGGTTACTTCAACTCGGTGACTAGCTGTCTCTGGATCACAGTGGATCCGAGGAACTGGCAATTTTTAGAACCAGTTCTTATCGGATTTATAAAATGGTTACCTACACTCAAACTGGGCGAAGTCGAACTAAAAGCCGCCCAAAGGGCCTAGCAGCAAAAACCTGCGGAGCGGGTTTTTAACTGCTAGTTAAAAATAAATATCCACCCTAGTAAATTTCGCATATTAAATAAAAATGGATAAATTTATCAAAGACACTATCTAGATAGCATTTAGTTCTGGTTGAATCTTGCAATGATACATAAAGATAGCAGCCAATAAAAATGTGCATTGAGAAAATGAAGATAATGTTGGTAGTTCTTGGTCGAAGAATGATACAGTTAAATAAGACCGAATCGGATAGGGACAGTTTATAGAGCACTGGCCCGGCAAGTCATAGGTCCTGGGCTCGAGTCCCAGATGTGACCATATCTTTTTTGTTTTTTCTGTTTCAGATTTTCGATTCAGTTATGCTAATATGTATTGTCTTCATTAATTAAATATTGCTTCACTCTTTATCTCACAACTCTCTATTTGAAGATGTCTGACTAATGAACTGGAGGGTCTACATAATTATTACATTATAAATTAAATTAAATAAACAAATTGTAATTACTACTATAAATCATTATTTAGCTTTTTTGTTTTATTTGACAAATAATAAGCGACATCAACATAAACATTATGACAAAATACAATAATATAAAAATTCATACATATAATATATTATGTTGGTATTCAGAAATAGGATGTTCCCAAATAAATCATTTTATTTAGTAAGTTCTTATTATATTTATTCTAGTTATCTGTGACCACATAATGTTTATGATAGTATAATTAGCTATCTTCAGATTTAGAGTACATAGCACACTTTTGGCGGGAAAGGGAGTTCTACCTTTTACGCCGGTCTTACTAGAATGCCTCGAAAGGCATTGCTGTCAAATATTTGTATAAAAATATTGAACCCTAATCTCTTTAAGGGTTCCAACTAGAGATGCCACAAATATTCGGCTACTATTCGGTTTTCGGCATATTCAGCTACTTTTTATACTATTCGGTATTCGGCCGAATATTGCGAGCTATTTGGCCGAATACCAAATCATAAAAAAAATGCATATAAATTTAATATTTATTGTCTTCACTACAAATTTCATAATATTCCCAAATAAGTGATTTTTTATTAAATGGTGCCATTTTGTAGAGCTTTTCGCAAACAAACAAAAAAGTAACACAATTTGATGTAACAATCAACAAATAATGCGTATTGTGACACGACCTACTCGCAAATGAAACAAACGTAGTTACCACAAGCACTTCAATGATGCATTGGAGGTTATCCACCACTTTCCCGCCCTGGTATAAGTAACAGATGGTTACTCTTTCAAGACTCTCGCAAGATTCTAATTTTTTTTTTGTCAAACGAAGCTACATTTTCGTTATTTGTTTTTGGGGTGTTATGCCGTGTTGCGCTACCTCCTTCTTTAGCCAACGTTTCGGACATCGTTGCAGTGTCCATCATCAGGGCAGATCCGGCAGACACATCTACCGGATCTGCCGGATCTGCCCTGATGATAGACACTGCAACGATGTCCGAAATGTTGGCTAAAGAAGGAGGTAGCGCAACACGGCATAACACCCCAAAAACAAATAACGAAAATGCTTTTGGCCGTGAAAATCTTAAAACTTATCGAAGCTACATTTATTTATTATGTAAACAACAATACTTATTCTATTGTATAAATGTGTAATAAACATTTTGTCACCCCGCGTACATATCTCAACTAATTATCACTTGGGAATAAAATATGACGTATCTTTGGCGCACCCACACATAGTCTCTTGATAAGTATGTATACATATTTCAGTCGCAAATACTCTAAAGTATCTTTTCAGTACTTTCTATCGATGGTCCCCAACCCCCGGGCCGCCCTAGGCTAAAAAATTTAATATATAAATAAAAAATGAAATAATTATTGATGAAAAATAATTTTGAGAACCCCTTCACGCCAAGTTACAGCCGACACAATACCTTCAAAGTAAAACTTCCATCTTGCGCTCTCACATATATAAGGTAATCAGCTCAAGCAAGAGCTCAACGACGTGAATCACCGCTTTTATATTCTGCTTGCTTAAATGCAAGTGGAATCGTTTATTGAGAATTCGTGACATACTAACACGCGTTTGATTGTATTGGTGAATTTATTGTCATTTTTCAACAAAATACTTCTATTGCGACCAACGAGAGCGGGCCCCGATAAAAACGTTGGGGACCACTGCTTTATATCACCGTATTATAGTCTGTCAAAAAAGAGTAGAAAATATATGAGGGCGCCACTGTTGATCAAATGGCAATTCTAAGTGTTAAAGTAAAGCAGTGTAACCTACATTTTTATAAAAAATTAAAAAGGCATAATAGTGGAAAAATATTTTTTCATTGCAGTATAGATACCCACCGATCTCAAAATTAGAATTGCGTATAGGTATATTATTATTATACCTTTGCAATTTTGTGTTAATATAATGAAGAATAACTATAACGTAATGAAATATAAAGCACAGTTTAGAAATTGCTCACATTTATTTAATACTAGATAAAGTACCTAGCGTTGCCCGGGCTTTAGATCATGTCTCTAATTTTAGATCTGAATATATTAACTCATTCAGATCTATGGCACGACCAAGTGAATCAGATACTTGAGTCGGGCCATGTCAAGAGTCAGAATAATAGAAGAGAATGTATGAGACATTGTATGAATGTAAACGAGGCAAGGAATGTGTGCCAAGACCGGGATGTTTGGCGGTCCGTCCTCTCTGCCTACCCCTGCGGGGAAACGGCGTGATGGTTAGTTAGTTAGTTAGTTCAGATCTAAAAGTAGTGTTACTAAACTCACCATTAGTGATTCTTCCTTTCTATCTATCGTTAAATTCAAATTTATGTTAAATTAAATTAAAGCAAATCGCTTTATAAATCACCTTTTAATCAATTTTATTTCATGAAGAAAAATGTTTTTTAAAATGTGGTTTACTGTGTTTTGCACATTCAGTGTCATTGCACTTCAAAAAAATATTTGACAGTTAAATTGGTGTTGCCAGTCTACAAATTTAGTAGTTCAAGTTTTTATATTTTCTACTCTATTTTGACAGATATAGCTGTCGTCACAATGTCTTAACCAGGAAGGATGATATGTAATATGTATTATATAATATAATATAATAATCATCATGTTTTCTATTATAGCTGTTTGGCATAAGAAGCTTTTTCTGTCTGGCAATAATGTGTAATAAGTGATTTCTAGAAATAAGTCGGTTTTACAATAGTACACAGATATATGTCACCCCAAAAACGAAATATTCATCGTGGCACTACATCCCAGGATGGGATTCTACCTTCTCCAGTTTCTTATCATTCATCTCCAGTCCTCGGTCCTTCTCATCCGGCTCCAATCGTCTTCCATGCGGCCTATCCACCCCTTTCTCGGTCCAACAGACTGCGATCTTTAGAGCACAGGCGTTAGGCAGGAATGCTGTCCTTGTTCTACCGGCATTTCAATGGAAGATGCTCCGAGGAACTACGTCATTGATCCCTTTGGCACCGGTGCATAATCGGGAAACACACCAAATGCGCGCCCCACATTTGTACTTGGTTGAAATTGTCACATCAGAATGAGTTTTTTCTACGACTCGTCAGTTTAGCTGTGGAACGATTTGGCGACCACTGTGTTTCCTCTGACTTACAACATGGGTCTCTTCAAAACGCATGTTCACTCCTTCCTCTCCTCAAAAAGGCCCTCCACACAATACCCCTAAAGCCATGAGAGAAAATGTTTTCCTCAAGGCTTCCTATGTGAATTTAATGAAAAAAAAAACAAAAATTATGTTAAATTCTCTACTCCATCTTGGAACACTCTCTTACCTTATTTCACATTCTTACAATATTGTCTTATTTATTAGAAAATGAAGTTTCGGTACGGTACATCCAAAACGGTCCCGGTAAATAGCCACTCAAACATTACAATATTGCTTGAAATAATGTCAGCAACAAGTGACTAGATTTAAATATTCAGGAATATTCCCATCTTCCTCTTCGCGTTATTTTTATATCGGAAACGCAATCTTAGACCCACTGGGTCTGCCCCTTTTTACTTCTGTGTTATTTAAATAAAAAAATGAAGAATCAATTTATAATGATCGAATCGTCTTCGTCACTCTCGTCGAGATTTATGCTAAAATCAAGCTCGAACTTCGTCTCCTTCTTCGGCAATTTGCATTCTTCAATGTCCAAGGGTGATAAATGTAAAGAAGGCGATTTGGTAGATGACTTGGCAGGAGTAGATGTGTTGGTAGCTAATGGGATTTCATATTTCATGACAGAAAAACTTGGCACGTCATCTTTCATGGCCTTCTTGAAGATGTCTTCCACGTTGACAATAGAAAAGTCTCGATTTGTTCGTTCTGCTTCATCTTGTGTTTTAGGTTTTTTAGCCTCGCGGTTTAAGGGGGATACTTCGATGGGTCGTTTTTTAGCTTTTTCGCTTTCCGTGAGGTCGATTATATCTTTGTTGGATGTTAGTTGTTCTAGGCCATACTGTTCGCTGCCCGGTGTGGGATTGATAAGAACGAACTCGTTCGTTTGTTTGTTTGCCTTGGGGAAATTGTTGAATTCTCCATCTCTGTGGAGTTTAGGCGAAATGGAGATAATCGGCATACTGGTTAGCGAGAGAGTCTTGTCGGCGAGGGCTCTGAGGACGATGGGCTCCAGCAGCTTAAGATGGGGAGAGGTGATGACCACCTCGGTGATGAGTGGCCTGATCTCAAACGGCTTGGAACTGACCAGTTGGAAGTCCTCGCTGATGATCAAGTCCTCGATCATTTCTACTCTGAATTTGGGTCGGTTCACTCGGTCATTCAGCGGAGGGAGAATTACATAGTCGTCGTTCTGTTTATCTTTTGAACAAGATGGCGTTTTTGAATTACCCTGCAACAAACGGAAAAGCAATTTAAGACCTTGATAACCCGTTGAACAAAATATTTTGTGTAAATAGAAGACAGAGTGGCCTGTAGGTTTGATCTGTGATCTGACAATTTACACAAGACCTTTTAACCTATTATCGGCCGGAGACACGCGAATGCGCGCAGTTTGTGCGCACGCACTCAAAAATATTTTGAAAAAAATATGTTTGTCTGCGATTTTGACCCTTCTATGTACAGAATTTGTATGAAGGACAAGGTCAGAATCACTTGCGCCAACATTTCCCCATAAGATGGGTAAAAATTTCATTCACCTTGCAACCCCAAAATATTTTTAGATGATTTTATCTGTGGCATCAAAATGTCAAATTTGCCGCGATTCTTTCTGTCAAAGTCGATGCATGTTACTTGACGAAAACATCGTAAAACCTATCAATTTACGTAATTAACGCAAGTAATGTTGTTTTGGTACATAGTTTATTGTTCTAGGAATGTGTTTCGGTCAATAAAATATACGATAACTCAAAATTAATCCACAAAACATTCAATTCAAAATTCAAAGTCGTGCTTTCTTAGGGAATTTCCGTGTTTTTTCTGGCTTGTGACACGTTAAGAACAAATATAAATAATATTCAAATTTCTGAAAGTTTTGCAATTTTTGCACTCCTAAATTTTAAATTCACAGGCTATTTTGTCAGAATATCAAAATATTTCCACTTTGGCAATAAAATTCAAAAAAATTAAACATTTCTGAATGCAATTGAAAACTAAAAACTGTTTTTGAAAGGTGATGAAATATGCTTTCAAATTTTAAAATTGAATGCAAACATAAAAAAGTTTTTAAAATGGCTCATTTTACATTTTTTCTAACCACTGGAGCGCTTTTTGCCACAATATGGCACTATTTAAAATACCTCGGATTGCTTTGCTGCCAATTTTCCCTTATTTGTAAGTAATTAAGTAGAAGTTTACATATATCATATATTTACAAGTTTAAGTTTAAATACATATATCATTGTTCGGCGTGCAATGGGTAGTTGTAATTCAAACGTATCATTAAACAAATTGTGAGAGAGCAAAATATCACATGAAGCAACTATGTATATAAAACTAAAAAGGGTATTAAGTACAAAGACTTTCTAAAAGCTCGCATTGGCATTGCAAATGATTTAAAAAAATATACCAAACTTTTTCAGAAATTGAAAAAATTTGAATAGTCACAATAAGAGCTTAACAGTATTTAAATAAAATCTAGTCCACATCAGCACAGGAACCTCTAACAATGAGGATTGCCTTATTGCCCTTGGAAGCGGTGTTGCATATTGACGCAGAGAAAATGATTACAAATGGAATGGCATTATAATACCAATTTTGGAAACATTGTCACATTTGCGGTATTGCATGCCGTAGTATTTAAAAAAAATTAAAATACTCACCTTCGTTTTCTTTGCGGGAGCAATTGTAGTTCTCTTTGTGAGGCTAACTCCATAGTACCTCACAGAATGGTAGGTGTCCTTGGCAAACTCTGTCAGGCATTTGAAGATGTCCTGCACCAGGATATTCTTATCCTGAAACAGGTACACCCGTAGAAGCTTGGTGTGCTCTTCAATAGGCTGCCTCATCATGGATTTCGCCTTGGTCTTTGTGAGCCTCCGAATTGCTGATATAACGGTAGCTTTATCCACCTTGTCACTCAGGTATTCTATTATTTTAGGTTTTATTTCAGTATACGAGAAATGAAGATCGTCTTCTGTATGTTGTTCGGCTTCCGTTGTTACTAATATCTCTCCTTCTTCTGGAAGTTCCGCTTTAACTACCACGGGCATTGGGAAAGGGGGCATCACTTCCATAGGCGCTGGGACTGGTGGAGGCAGAGGAATTACAGTTCTGGTTTCTTTGGGAGGCGGAATATAGGGGTCAGGTGTCTCTGTCTTCACCACGGGTATGAAGCTATCATCAAACCTGTTGTTATCATCCTTCAACATATCGTAAGCGAGCTGTTGGAGTTTCTGTGTTTCCAAAAAAATGTCTTGCTTATCAGCTAGGTAATTAAGTATTGTTGATGCGACAGAAGTAAAATTGGCTTTGTCATTTACATCATATTGGTGATGGTCTCTCGTTTGCGGGGCGGGTTTAGGGATATCTTTATGGTAATTTGCCATCAAACTCTCATTGGACTTGACTGAAATCACTGGTGGATCTTCTTTTTGTTTGATTACAAAGCTTTGCCCACAGTTATTGTAGATTACGTTTCTTATATTAATAGAGTCTTTTGCTGGAGTCTTTTCAAAAGGAGTGTTGGTTGGTTTACCATATTCATTCCGCATTTCTGGGGCATCGCAAACGGTCGGTTCACAGCTCAGTTTGCTCTCCCGGAGTTTCAGTACCTCTATGTGTAAAAGGTTATTTCTCTTACGAAGAGACTGGATTTCTTTCATCTCCTTCATGTTTTGAATCTCGTGTCTGAGTAAGTTGATCTTTGACAGAAGAGTCATTTTCTCCCCATTATCGCTGGAAAAAAAGAATGTTTAAAAAACAAGTAAGAGAATTAAAAGGGTATAATTTCAGATGCTCGATTGGGTGAGTAGAACACTCGTCAATGGCATGTAATGTGAAATCGGATATACCAGCCATTATTCTTAATGGCGAAAGTTTCTTTTCAGCAGTTTACCCTCTCAGGCTAATTTTTTTTTTTGCATTTCGGAACGACTCATACAGGTCTCTTATAAATCCTTGTGTTTCCCTTACCTTTATAGTTAGAAATATTATGTAAACAGTTTCAGAAAGAGAAAACACCACTCTTTTTATTTAAATTTAAAAGTTAACCATAAAATAATTCAACTGTGCACCTTCATGAAACCACTTGACAACAATTTGAAAAAAAAATTATGAAACTTTGTAAATTTTTAATTAATTATTTTTACATGGAACGACAAAAAAGTGAGGTGACAAATGTTTGTAATACATTTGTCTGTGTTTTAATTTTGTTTTCATTATGTACCAGTAATTTTAGTTAGAAAAAATGTAAGGTGACCCATTTTAAAAACTTATTTATGTTTGCATTCAAAAATTTTATACTTCAACTATGTTTATTTCGAATTATAAAATTTTAAAGCGTTTTTCATCAGTTTCAACAGTTTTTAGTTTTCAGATGCATTCAGAAATATTCCATTTAATTTAAAGTGCAATGTACAAATGTACAATGTGACCTTAGAATGCTGTACCCCAGTAAGGACACATTTTTCTCTAAAAAATTGTAAAACAAAGAAAAAATAAACAGATTTTATTGCAAAATGAAAATATTTTGAAACATTCATTTTTATGTATTAAGATTAACTTACTCCATTCTGCAAGGATCACTTTTCACATCTGTTATGAAATTTTCAAATTCGGATGCAGATATTTCTGAAAAGAAGTATAAATGTAAGTATCAATTCATAAAAAAAAATTATTTACCCTTTTTTCTAATCTATCGATCTTATTATCCATTTAATCAATTCACAGATAAAATACCCACAACAAGGTTCACAGAAAACTATATTTCAAAAAGGGCCATTCTGCATGGTCATTAAACAATTTAACAACCTTTCACGTAACATTAAACAAACAAACCATATACTCAAATTTAAATCATCACTAAAACATTTCTTTTAAACAAATGTCATTACATTATAAATTAATATCTTTACATAGTAGCTCCCGCTGTCTGTGCACTAGATCTATTAAACTTAGCAATGGATTTTCATGCGGTTTTCATCAATACATAAGAGTGATTTATGAGGAAGGTTTAGGTACATAAGTTTTGTCAATATTTGTCAAGGTTTTGTGTAAATTGGTTGAAATATATAAAG
Source organism: Limnephilus marmoratus (assembly GCA_917880885.1). Classification (NCBI taxonomy): domain Eukaryota; kingdom Metazoa; phylum Arthropoda; class Insecta; order Trichoptera; family Limnephilidae; genus Limnephilus; species Limnephilus marmoratus. Next base: position 13,377,483 of record OU862926.1, read on the forward strand.
GGAGCGGCTGGCAAGAGGGCAGCGAGCCGGCATGCGGGTGGTGTGGATTTGATATGCATGCACATTAACAGATGGCGTTGGTTATAAAGGTTGGGTAATGGCCTTGTCAGTAGATGGCGTTATGTTTCGTTAGCCACAGCAATGTGTCGCCGGGTCTGCTAGTCTTACATAAATTAAATTCTCTATTTTTTATTAGGGTTAGCTGGAAGAAACAGGATGTCCTTAAGATATACCACTGGCGTAGCGAGGGGGGGGCGGTCCGCCCCGGGTGCCACCCGAGGGGGTGACACCACACCCTATGGGGGTGACACCCAACCGTGTAAAAAAAATAACTAACAATATTGTCACAAAAATATGAACAAGGTCTGTTATTTATATTTTCGTAGCTCCATGGTTGCCCGTGGGAGAATTTTGTGTTTGACGGTCTTTTTATAGGTGAAAATAGCCTATGTTTGAAATTCTCTAGCCAACCTCCTCCCCTAGGACGGACCAATTTTATACACATTTGACTAGGTTGTTTTTTATTTTACTTTTTTTTATGAAGTCGAAAGGGGGGAGGGGGTGACTCCACGTTATCCGCCCCGGGTGCCACCCATGCTAGCTAGCTACGCAACTGAGTTATACTTTTGTGTTCTGTATTTTTTTATGAAGTCGAAAGGGGGGAGAGGGTGACTCCTCGTTATCCGCCCCGGGTGCCACCCATGCTAGCTAGCTACGCAACTGAGTTATACTTTTGTGTTCTGTATTTTTTTATGAAGTCGAAAGGGGGGAGAGGGTGACTCCTCGTTATCCGCCCCGGGTGCCACCCATGCTAGCTAGCTACGCAACTGAGTTATACTTTTGTGTTCTGTATTTTTTTATGAAGTCGAAAGGGGGGAGAGGGTGACTCCTCGTTATCCGCCCCGGGTGCCACCCATGCTAGCTAGCTACGCAACTGAGTTATACTTTTGTGTTCTGTATTTTTTTATGAAGTCGAAAGGGGGGAGAGGGTGACTCCTCGTTATCCGCCCCGGGTGCCACCCATGCTAGCTAGCTACGCAACTGAGTTATACTTTTGTGTTCTGTATTTTTTTATGAAGTCGAAAGGGGGGAGGGGGTGACTCCTCGTTATCCGCCCCGGGTGCCACCCATGCTAGCTAGCTACGCAACTGAGTTATACTTTTGTGTTCTGTATTTTTGAGCAATAATTTTTTTTAAATTTGAATTTGAATTTTTGTAATATTATCGTGATTAATTTTTGTGATGCGCTTCTTTCAAAAAAATTTATAAAACCTTGGGAATTTTTTATTAATTATTTTCACATGAAATGTCAAAAAAGTGAGTCGACAATAATGCTTATTTTATTTTCCGAAAAAAATACATATGTTTTTTTTTTCTTTTCATTATCAGCAATTTTAGTAAGAAAAAATGTGAGGTGAGCCATTTTTAAACTTTTTTATATTTGCATACAAATTTTTTTTTTCAATTATTTCTAGCTTTCACCCTTCAAGGGCCATCATTTATAATTACAGAGAAAGGAAAGGTGAATTTATATACATATTAATTTTATTTAAATGTGCAAATTTCAGAATTTTATGGAAGATTGGAGTAGAGTTCAGACTTAGAAGAGATGAGATGTTGAATGGAGGAGAGGCAATTTTTGATAACGCTTGATAGAAGAGAGGATATTTATTTAGAAAGGGACAATCAAAAAATATGTGATCTAAAGTTCCCACATCTAGACCACAGAACGTACAATCTGGGTAGTCAAGCACATGAATTTTAAAAAGGTGAGAAGGAACAGAACAATGTCCGATTCTCATTCGAATAAGTAAGGAAATTTCTTTTTTGGAAAAATGGGGGAATTTTTGAAACCACGGTTTTGATGGGATAGTCCTTTGTATTGAGGCGTAGCGGGCACCCTTGGATTGACTAGCAATGTTCCAATACTCTGTCCAATCATTGCGGGATCTATCTTTGATGATGGAAAAAATATCAGACAGGGGAATATGGTTTACGAGGGTAACGGTAGGGTTAGACACTCCTTGTTTTGCCAAGGAATCAGCAATATCATTACCCACTATGCCAACATGTCCAGGAATCCAAATCAGAGTGACAGTTTTTCCAGAGCTTTGAATGGAGGATACAAAGTGATCATCAGGACAAAGAAGAGGACTGGATTTAAGTTTTTGGAGGGAACTGAGAGAGTCAGAGAGAACAAGAGAATGTTCAAAATTATTTTTTATTATATATTTGAGAGATTCAATAATCGCAATGCACTCGGCAGAAAACATTGAAAATTGGTTTCAAATTGAATAAAATATTCTTTCATTAGAATTATTGTGGTAAACGTTAATACCAATACCACAGTTAAGAGAGTCCGGAGATTTGGAGCCATCAGTAAATAAAAGAGAAGAGTTGGGCCATTTAGAAGAAATAATGTCATTGAACATATTATTGACAGTACGGGTTGGGAGACTGGAATGACTTTTAAGGATGCCGATCCCTTCTAAAATCGTTGGGGATAGGGTGACGTGACTATATTTTAATTTGTACAGAGGAAGAAGATCATTTTTGATAATTTGAAGCTCTGAGAGAGAGCGAAAATTTTTGCAAATAGCAGTGAGAGGTTTAGTTCGAGCTCTGATTGTAGATGAATGTGTTGATTTGTTGAACAACGAGACTCTGGGAATAACCTGATGACATTCAGAATTTAAACATTTAAGAATAAATTTGTCAGAAAATAGTTGACGCCTTAAATAAAGAGGAGGATCAGAACATTCTACTTGAAGGGAAATGATGGGCGACGATTGCATCGCTCCAGTTATTATTCGCAATGGCTTTGATTGAATTTTGTCTAATTTACTGAGTGCATTTTTGGATGCAGTACTAAATAGTGAGCAGGCATAGTCGAGATGGCTTCGATAATAAGTGCATTGTAGAGCAACTTAATGCAGATAGGATGTGCACCCCACCAAACGCCAGTCAATGATCTGATGATATTTAAATTTTTTTCACATTTAGTAACTATATTATTATTATGGAAAGACCATTTAAGTTTCTATCAAATGTTACTCCCAAAAATTTAACTTCGGAAGCATTGGGGATTGGAGAGTTTTTAAATAAAATTTGGTTTGAGAAGGTGACACACTGACACTTTTGGACTGAAAGTTCAAGACCATTTAAAGTGAGCCATGTGCAAAGGGCATCCATGGCTTCATTAAGATATTTGACGGCGGATGGAATGATTTTGGATGATAAGAAGAAAGCTATGTCATCTGCGAACTCAATAACTTTTACTTGAGGGGGAATGGTGACATGCATATCATGTGTGTATATATTATACAGAAAGGGGGATAATACATCGCCTTGGGGTAAACCCTTCCAAATTGACCTACTCCGAGGAGAAACATCTGGTAGCTCAATGAAAATTTTCCTATTGAGAAAAAGATTAATAATAGATTGGACAAACATGAGGGGTAAGCCAAGGCCTGAAAGTTTTTTATTAAGAATTGGGATGGAAACATTGTCAAAGGCGTCTTCTATGTCTATAAAGACTGCAAGACATACTTCTTTGTTAGAAATGGATAAATTAATATAAGTGCTGATTTTTTTTTCCTAAATCCAAATTGGGATGGAGAGAGAAGATGATTACTCTCGACAAAAAATTCTAACCGTTAGAAAACGGTTTTTAATTAATTTTTCATAAATTTTACTAAGGGTGGATGAAAGAGCAATTGGCCTATAGTTGGATCCAGAATTGGGTGATTTTTTTAATTTTAGGATTGGGATGATTATTTGAGAACTCCAGTCATCAGGCATTATTATGCCACTCTGGAAGATTTTATTTAAGAAGATTTTATTTAAGATTCTTTTATTTAAGATTCTTTTTTTTTTTTACATTAACTCCACACAGGAGGCCCTGAGGAAAATAATTTCCCTCAGGGTCTATGTCATCTGGGATGCTGTGTGGAGGGTCTTTTTGAGGAGAGGAAGGAATGAACATTGGTCTTGAAGAGACCCATGTTGTAGGAAGGAGGAAACACAGAGGCCGGCAAATCATTCCACAGCCGAGCTGTTGAACACAAGAACGAGTCGAAGAAACGACCCCAGTTCTCATGTGACAAATGTCAACTGTGTACAAATGTTGGGCACGCGTTTGGCGTGTTTCCCGACTATGCACCGGTGCCGGAGGGATCAATGATGCTAGTTCCTCAGAGCATCTTCCATTGTAATACCGGTAGAACAAGGATAGCATTCCCACCCGACGCCTGTGCTCTAAAGATTGCAATCCGTCTGTTAAGATGGGAGAATCTATCAAACGGATCGCCCGTTTCTGCACAGAGTCGAGGGTATTTTTCAGGTATTTTGGAGCTCCAGACCAGATATGGCTGCCAAATTCAACCGTGGGGCGTACTTGTGATTTGTACAAGGTTAGCAGTTGTGTACTATTAAAGTATCTGCGGGCCCTGTACAGTACGCCCAGTTTTTGGGAGGCTAGCTTTACTCTGGCTTCAATGGAGCCCCCATACCTCAGCTGGTCACTTACGGTTACACCAAGCATATCAATGGAGGGCCTGTTCGGAAGATTTCTTCCGTTGAAAGCGACTAGATTTTCATTTCGATCCCTTTTAGATGTAATCAGACAAGATTGGGTCTTTGAAACATTAAATTCAACGAATTTTTACCCCAAGAGAAAACACTCTCGAGGTAACCGTCCATTCTTTGCTTCAAAGCCTTACGAGCTGTTGGAGTTTGTGAGCCCTTTGGGGGCTTATCAAACAAAAAGCTATCATGAACTGTACTGTCATCCGCGTAACAATGAATTGGTGCACATGACAAAAGGTCGTTCATGTGCAACAAAAACAAAGTCGGAGACAGAACCGATCCCTGCGGGACGCCAGCATTTATTGAGTGTGAGAAAGAGGTGAAACCATCGACTACCGTCTGAATCGACCTCTCCCTCAAGAAGTCGGCAATCCACGTACACAAGGATGCGGGAAGTCCGTAAGAATGCAGTTTGTTGACAATGTGAGATGTCCAGTGCAACCGTTTGGGTCTCACCGAAACGTTCCAGGCATCGCCCCCAAACATGCGTCACATACGCGAGAAGATCACCGCACGAGCGGTTCCGCCGGTATCCGTATTGACGGTCGTTAATGATTTTGTTCTTCTCGAGGTATGTGAGCAGTTTGTCGTTGATCACACGTTCCATCACCTTAGACAGAACAGATGTGATCGCTATGGGGCGGTGGTTGGCCGGGTTGAAGCGGTCCCCCTTCTTTGGAATAGGATGGATAACCGCTTTTTTCCAACCAGAGGGCACAGAGCCAGTCTTCAGGGACAGTTTAAATAGCTTCGTCAAAATTGGAGCTATTTCTGCAGCGCACCTTTGCAGTACCAGGGCAGGTATTCCGTCAGGCCCACTAGCTTTATTAACATCAAGCCCTCGTAAAACATGGAGTACTTCCCGATGCCGGATCCTCAGCTTTTTTATACGAAAACCGCAGCGAGGAACTGACGTCGGGACAGCACCTTGGTCATCGAGGGTTGAGTTATCCGCAAACACTTTACCTAGTAAGTTAGCCTTTTCGGTGGCGGTGTTTGCTAGTGAGCCGTCAGGTCTGGTAAGAGGTGGCAGACTGGATTTGCAGAAATTGCGACCTATTGAGCCCGCAAGCGACCAGAATTGCCTGCTGCCATGCGGGCATGCAGTCAGCTTTCTGCTGATCTGCTGGTCGTGCTCGAATTTTGACCTATTTATGATTCTCTTGGTTTCCTTTGCCATTTTGTTGTAAGCTGTTCTGTCTTCGGATGTTCTAGATGTGTTGTAGGCTCGATAAGCCGTGTTTTTTCGTCGCACTGCTTCAGCGCATTGTCGACTGAACCACAGCTTTGAGCCTACACCAGTTTCCTTAACAGTAGATTGGATGAAGCCATCCATCGCGGATGTGATGACTTCACCAATTTCCTGGGCACATCTTGAGGGATCCGAAGTCCGAAAACAGACAGCTGACCACGGAAAAGCATTAAAATGTGCCCGCAGACCGAACCAATCTGTTGACCTATAGTGCCACACTTTTCTCTTCAGTCTCTCGTTTGGTGGTCTGAAGTTTACAGGGATTGATGTCGTCACCAGGCAGTGGTCGGACGATCCTAAAGGCGCTGTGACTTCAATCCTGTAACCGTGTGGCATAGTAGTTAAAAATAGGTCTAACAGATTGGAACGGTGAGTCTGGACATCAGGAACCCTTGTAGGCTCCTGAACCATTTGCTCCAATCCGTAGCAAAGGGCAAAGGATTCCGCTTGGCGTCCAGCCGAGTCTGTTGATCCTGAGAACTTCAACCAAGGTTCGTTATGAACATTGAAGTCCCCCAGGACCACAAACTCTGCCATTGGGTAGCGTGGCAAGAGGTCATCAATAGTGTCGCTTAAATGTTTGAAGAGTTCGGACGTGTCTGATTTGCTAAGGTTCGGTGAGCGGTATAAACACGCGTAGAATCTTACCGTACTGGCAAGATTGACGCGTACCCATATTACGTTGAATCTGGAGTTTTCCAGATTCAACAGTCGCACACAGTTGACGTCAGCTCGACTATAGAGACAGACACCTCCTTTAGGTCTGAACTTGCTTGCGAGGGTGAAGTCCGGGCAGTCCAGATAGGAGGCGTCTACAGGCTCGGCTATCTGCGTTTCAGACAGGAATAGTAGGTTGGGGCGTTGAGAAAAAAGGTGGTGGTGGGCGGAGTTTAAATTGGTATGCAGGCCGCGAATGTTGGTGTAATTCACCAACATTTTTGGCCTGCGCCGGGGTCTCCTACTACTCGCCGCTGTAATGCAATGCTTAAAAAGTGATTTAGAACACTTCGTGACTCTTGGGTGTGCTAGGGTGTTATTACTAAAAAATGGCATTACAGATGTTGTCGTAGACAAAAAAAATATTTTTTTTTTTTTTCAAAAATCGGTTTTTGTATGAAGATTTTTCAGGAAATCCGTGCGGCGCACGGCCAAACTGAAACATCCTGAAATTTTTCATACAAAAAAATTGTTTTCAAAAAAAAAAAAAAAATTTTTTCGGCTACAACAACATCAATGATGCCATTTTTTGTAATATCAGCACTCTAGCACACCCAAAAGTCATGAGCCGCCATTGGCTATAAGGTATACCATCTCTGCCTGGAGATGAGTCCTTGAAGGAAAAATAAGATGCCAGTGTGATTACTGACTCACACCCTTCATCCGTGTCAAAGAAAAACGCAAGGAAGAAGTCAAGGAATCCTGAAAAATGGAAAGCAAAAGTAGCCAAAATTCAAAGACGAGCTGTCATAAAATTCCGTTTATTTCAGAGGCGTGGAGTGGCAAAGATATTTTTAAGTGTTAATTAAAATTCATAAATTAAATTCATATGCATAAACATGTTTTATTTTTATAACTAAACCTAGAATTCATAGCCTTGCGTGTAAACATTGCCAATTACGTGTTTGGTGTTAAAAATTTGTGAGTTTCAAGACATTTAATTTAGATGATATTTCCAAATAATTAGCTTTCATTATTTTTCTTTTTCTTTCTAAATCTTCACTTTTAATATTATTTTTTTTACATTAGCTCCACACAGGAGACCCTGATGAAAATATTCTCCTCAGCGCCTATGTCATCTTTGGGGATACTGGGTGGAGGGTCTTTTAATGAAAAAAAAATAGTAAGTTCTGGGAAGGAAAAGGGTATTAGGGGTGGGTAGGAATCTGGGGGTCAGTGTGTCCAAGAGTGAATCGTCTGAATCTATCCCTCCCACTGCGATGTTCCGAGAGACTACAGCTGGAGAAGTCAAAGGGACTCCCTCAACCATTCTTTCCCGATTCGGCCTGCCATGCAGCTGGTGGGCAGACACATCCGCCACCAAGACCCGGACAAACCTCACCCCATGAACTCGGCACCCCTGCTAAGTCACCAAACGTAGCGAACCACTTGGGGTGACCTATGGCCTATGGCAGAGGTGTTGGTTATCCACGAAATGGTTCCCTTGGCGGCGGTAGCCATACCCGCCTCTCAAATTCTGTACTGTATGAGTACATTATATACAATTTGAGAGGCAAGTATGGCTACCGCCGCCCCGGGAAGCATTTATTTGATATCCAACACCTCTGCCATAGGTCACCCCAAGTGGTTCACTAATTTGTTGACTTAGTCGGGGTGCACGGGTTCATGGGGTGAGGTTTGTCCGAGTCTTGGCGGTGAATGCGTCTGCCCACCAGCTGCACAGCAGGCCAGATCGGGAGAGAATGGTTGAGGGAGTCCATTTGACTTCTCCAGCCGTACTCTCCCGAAACAGCGTCTTGCACCGCAGTGCGAGGGATGGATTCCTACGTCCGTCACTCCTGGACCTATTGACCCCAGATTCCTACCCACCACTAATACCCCTTTCCTTCTCAGAACTTCCTCTCCTTCTTTTCCTAAAAAGACCCTCCACACAGCATCCCCAAAGATGACATAGACCCTGAGGGTAATTATTTTTCTCAGTGTAGTGAACGTATGTCTTGCAGTATGAAAGAGACATGCGTGTATGAGTGAGACAGCATGCGGAACGTATAAAAAGGCGTGAATGTTGTCCATTCGTCCTCTCTTGTTATCCGCCTCCTAAGAAGAAACTTGTACTGTAATCTCGGATTAAAATCACAATAGACTACCTACGCATTATTATTGCAATCACCCTAAACTGAGATCAACCTATCAGAGGAATCTGGATCCATCAGCAGGAGTCCAGGAGTAATGTAAGAGACCGGCCACGGGCATCACATTTGGCGCAGCCGATAAAGGAAGTAAATCTACGCAGCAGCCAATCACATTTGGCGCAGTCGATAAAGGAACTAATTTACGCAAAGCCAAAATCACATTTGGCAACATCCGAGATTGAGGCTACAGTGGACAAACAGGTGATCGGGCAGCATCAGACCAGATCACATTCAGGAAGAGCAAGAGCAGCAGAATTGGCATCCGAGGAACATCAAGGCGCTGGATAGGGTTATTCAGTGCCGAGAACCTGGAGGAGCATACACGTAAGGCGTGGATGAAGAAGTCCGGGTCTTCAGGAGAAGATCAGAGACCAGGTGCAGACCTCACGGAAGGCGTGCCGGGGCATTAGAAGGACGACCAGGGTTCAGGAGCCAGGAGACGATCCACGGAAGGGCGAGATCGGCGCAGCATCAAGTCAACAGAGTCGTGAGTTGAGTGCTGTTTGTAAAATTTTCTGCTTTTATTGATTGCATCTGTGTGAAGATGGAAGGGGGAGAACTGCCCAGGTTTTGTCATTGGAGGGACAAACTGGAGACATTCGTGTTGCAATACGAACAGTTCATCCTCGTCAATGATGACAAAGTAAATTCGGTAGAGAAAAAGAGAGCGGTTTTAATATCTCATTTACACACAGAGACAATAGATTTATTGATTGATTTGTGTTTTCCTAAAAAAATTACAGATATTACGGTCGAAAATTTATTGTTATTACTAGAGAATCATGTAGGTATCAAACGAAATGTGTTCAAGGAGCGTGAAATTTTTTTTTCTACGAAACAAAAAAGTACAGAATCGGTTAATGATTTTATAGCACGGTTAAGAAATCTCGTTAGATTTTGCAAATTCGACGACAGACTTGAATATAATTTAAAAGATGTTTTTGTCACCGGTCTTCGAGTGGGGCGTATTAAGGAGAAATTATATGTAGAGGCTGAAAACTATTCATTAAAAAAGGTTATAGAATGTGCTATTGCTATGGATTCGTTCGAGGTAATTAATAAGCAAATTAAAACGGAAAGTGTAGATAACCGGCCACGGTCATCACACTCAGGGCCTCCTGTGTGGAGCTAATGTTAAAAAAAAAACTTTATTTACCGAGTGAACATACCAATGAAGCCAGTTTGTGGACATAGTTCATAATTCATGTTGTAATTAGAAAATGTTTATTTTAATAAAAAAAAAGGAAACGTATTTCTTGTGGAGAGCTTATTTCAAACCGTTTCTATGAAAACCTACTTTTATTTTAATTATATTAATATTAAAATCACAATAATATAATAATAATCACGAACTTCCCTGTGTTTTGGTCAGTCCATTATTGGTGACGTCATATTTATTTGTCAGTATCAAAGTCCGATATCTCCGCACGTGTGAGAAACAAAAGCAGCATTCTCCTTAGGTGAGTATCAAATGCAGCAATCTCCATATTAAATCCGTTATAACTAATCAATCAATACTATAAACAAATTCTGCTTTGGAAATTATAATAGATAAGCAGTTTCCCTTTTTGAATAAAATTATTAACTTATAAATGCGTGAGAATTGTTGAAATGAAACATTTTTTTTGGTTTTCTCAAAATAACGCATTTTGGAGAATGCTGCCTTTGATTCTACACACCTCATTTCATCCTTTTGGAGGGTCAACTGGTGTGATGGCTTTGTCCTTTGGTAATCAGATTTCATTGCATGTTCTTTGTCCTTTTTTTTTTTTTTTTTTACGTGAGCTCCACACAGGAGACCCTGAGGAAAATAATTTCCCTCAGGGCCTATGTCATCTTTGTGAATGCTATGTGAAGGGTAGGAGAGGAGAGTTCTGGGAAGGAAAAGGGTTTAAGGAGTGGGTAGGAATCTGGGGTTCAGTGTGTTCCGGTCATCCGCCTACAAGACCTTGACAAACCTTACCCCATGAACCCGGGCACCCCTGCTAAATCACCAAACGTAGCGAACCACTTGGGGTGACTTATGGCAAAGGTGTTGGTTATCCAATAAAGGTTCCCAGGGCGGCGGTACCCATTCCCGCCTCCCAAATTGTCCTTTGGTAATCTGATTTCATTGCATGTTCTTTGTCCTTGTGAATGTCCTTGCGTTATGTCAGTGATTGTCCTTGTGTTATCTCAGTGAATCTACTTGCATTATGTCAGTGAATGTCCGTGTGTCATCTCAGTGAATCTCCTTGCGTTATGTCAGTGAATGTCCTTGTGTTATCTCAGTGAATGTCCTTGTGTCATGTCAGTGAATGTGCTTGTATTATGTCAGTGAATGTCTTTGTGTTATGTCAGTGAATGTGCTTGTGTTACATCAGTGAACGTCTTTGTGTTATGTCAGTGAATGTCCTTGTGTTATCTCAGTGAATCTCCTTGCTTTGTCAGTGAATGTGCTTGGGTTATGACAGTGAATGTTCTGTGTTATGTCAGTGGATGTCTTTGCGTTATGTCCTTGTGTTATGTCAGTGGATGACCTTGTGTTATGTCAGTGGATGTCCTTGTGTTATGTCAATGGATGTCCTTGGGTTATGTCAGTGGATATCCTTGTGTTATGTCAGTGGATGTCCTTGTGTTATGTCAGTGGATATCCATATGTTATGTCATTGGATGTCCCTGTGTTATGTCAGTGGATGTCCTTATGTTATGTCAATGGATGTCCTTGTGTTAGGTCTGTGTATGTCCTTGTGTTATGTAAGTGGATTTCCTTGTGTTATGTCAGTGGACGTCCTTGCGTTATGTCAGTGGATATCTTTTTTATGTCAGTGGATGTCCTTGCATTATGTCAGTGAATGTCCTTGAGTTATGTTAGTGAATGTCCTTGTTGTATATAATTTTGTTTGAAACAACAGGTTGTTTATTACTTTATTATTAAATTTCATCACATTAAAGGGCAGTATCTCTTTCACTCTTAGCCAATTTAGTTCCTTTAACATTTGAGATACTTTTGGAAATCTATTTCGCCTAAGTATTATTCTCATTACTTTATTTTAGAGAATTGGCAACATAATTACTTTCTCTGTCGTTACACAAGAAAAGAATAGTTACAAACCTCTGGGGGAAATTTGGGACGGTTGGGGTGTACGAGATGTTCCAGAATACTGTCTGTAGGAATGCTGAGGCTGTGACTGGTCAGCTAGTTGTGGAACGGGTGGAGAATGTTTTGGTCTGGCTGGCCTGCCACGCTTCTTGGGGCCCACCATTCCAAATTCAATCTGAAACAAATTAAAAGAAAATTCACCATTAAAATCCTTGTAGACTGACTGTTGGTAGCCGAGTGGAAAAATGGGTGGGGTTCCCAATCAGGGTAAAAGGTTCAAACCTCTGCTAGATATTTATATAAGTTCTAAACACATAAACATAAATATCTCAAAGGCAATTCAGGACAACAGAATAACTATTTTTGGAGGGTGGTCAGGTTGCTTGGCTTTGTTTTTTAAACAAAATTTACAGTTTTATTAGGATATTGATGAAATTTTGCACAATTGACCTTCAAAACAAGAGGAAAGTCTCTGTTTACATGAGATTTCTAAAAATCATCCAATCCCATTTTCCTCTCTCTTCTCTTCTGCAACAGGCAAAAAATTTCCGAATTGATGGGCCACACTAGTAAACATTATGATTCCCTAAGGCTGGGCGACTTACTGGTTGAAACGTGTGCGCAGGAAGATACCCTACAAGGGCTGGCTTCCCGCATTTCTACCGAATTATTACATATTTTCCTTAAATACTATAAGTTTTAAAGCTCTTCTAAAAATATATGTTATTCTTAAAGATAATATCTATACATTCCCTACACCGAAACGGCAACTATATGAAATTCCCTCGATAGAAAAAAATCGCAAAGTATGCTCTGAAAATTATTATAAACAATTTTTTTTCAGTTATTTTACACATTATATGTATGAAAAAAATTCAGTGTTTCTTTAAATGCTATTTTAGACAATCGCCATGAGATTTTTGCTCTATTTTAAACGAGTCGTGTTTTATTAAACATTTTCACAATTTTCACTTAATATTATCATTTTTAATATTAGCACACCCTCTCTAGCATTCGTATTTACATATCTCTCCATCTTCTTCTTTTTGAGCGGGTATACCGCGCCTTGAAGCAGTTCCCGTTCGTTCAATCGACACCGGTTCCCTTTCCAAAAACAGATATAGTGGCCACAAGCGGAGAGTCCGATCGAATCAGATGGAATCCTTGGAAAATATCGGAAACAAGAATTTAAAAAAATATCATTATACCATGAATGTAGAATGCGCATGAGTCACAGTTTGCAAAAAAAAATTGTTTATTGCAAAAATGGCGGACATAAAATAAAATTTGACGAAAAAAAATTGGCATTATTTGTGTAACAACTTTGACCTATAATAATAATTTTTCGTAAGTCAAGGCAGAACTGCAAATAAATTTAATTTTCTTTGATTTAAACTTGGAACGAAGTGAATCAGATGAAAAAGATGCTACGCTTGTAACGAATTTGATGCTATAACTTTGGGAATGTATTCTCCACATGTATAGGAAGATTTTTATGCAAAAAAAAATAATAGTCAAATTTTGGATCGGCTGGACCAGACTGTCCCCTTAACCTTTTTACGACGATGTCATTAAAGAATTTGCAATACCTGTTGACGGGCAGATTTTTTGCGATTTATAAATCTCATTTTAATTGAATATAGTGTTACGATTGCGATTTATAAATCTCATTTTAATTGAATATAGTGTTACGATACGATACGATACGATTGTACCACCCCAGCCAGGAGTAATCCATATTTATCCATGGCAACCTAATATGCCAATACTCGAACTAGGATGGCAAAAATAAAGATTTTGATTGAGTGTTGTTTTCTAAGTTCCGTCATTTTCTTACCTCTTCTGGTCTTTTATTGCTTATTTTTGCATCATTTTGCCTTTTTTTCATCTATTTCAGTCTACTTACAAGTCTAGTATCTGCTTACAAGTTCTTGCTTCTACTAGCCCCTTCTTCTGGCTTCTACTTGCTTCATCATGCTTCCTTTTGCTTAAATAACACAAAACAGCGCTATGCAAATGTTATGTTATTATTATTATTCTTGTTTTTTTGACTCTCCTAATTTTGATTGCATCTAATTTGTACGAGACCACTTTTCTGTTCCATACAAATACTATAAACAATAGGGCGCTGGACTCCAATCGTTACTTCAGTTTCGGGAGATGGTTTATAAATAACGACTCGAAGATCTTTCGGGTAATGACATAAAATATTTATTTTCAGACGGTTTTTATACTAAATTTTGCGTACACCTGCTTTGAAGAAAAACGTAAACGTGTTTTCATTTCTGCATCTGTTGTTTATCTTAATTGCTCCAGGTGTTTGAGGCAGGTGTCCTGTGTGCTCTATTTCGTTTGAATAACAAACTGGTTTGGACATGCGTATTGTTTTCTTGCCTGAGTTGACCTGATTTCTCCAGGCGGATGAACGCTCCTGCTTAAAATGCATCAATAATGTAAGGCGTTTTCGTTGCTAAGTGCTTAGTTCTTGAATAACACGTGCGGCGGCCAGCTGTGATTTTTCACGTAAACGAACTAGTTTAGACACAAAGTGTTTTTCTTGCATGGGTTGACCTCATTTCACACCTGTTTGTGATAATGCGAGGTATTTTGGTTTTTAAATAACACTTGCAGTTTTTTCATGTAACATTTCGCAAGAATTGACTTGTCAATAAGTTGATTACTGTTCTCTGATAGACAATAATACAGGTGTGGCGACCAGCTGCAAAAGTTTCACGTAAACAAGATCTCATGCATCAATACGTCTGTTACATTATTGGTTATTCTAGTCTTCTTGCATTATCTTGACTTTTCTTTGTGTATGTTCTGTCATCTTGAATATTCAAATCAGATAATCCAAAAGAGAACAAAGAAACTCATCCGAAGTGTAATAACCCGACTTAATTAACGTTAACTATTATTTGAGATAAAAATAAAAGGTGTAGGTACTTAAAAAGAACTTCTTCCAGATTTTGACTGAAACCAAAAACCTGTAAAAACCTAAAAACCAAAATCCTGTTAACCATTAAGATAAATAAAAAATATTTGTTTATAATGTGCATGTCAGAGGGGGAAACGAATTTTCGAAAAGCGCAGACTGAGAGATGCATTCGATAAGTGCGAGTAACTCGACTAGTTTTTGTTGCGGAATATGTAGGTGTATCTCAAAATCATTAATTATCTCATTGAAATAATATTGATAGAATTTAACTTGTGTCTGCTTGTAAATAAACAAAATCCAATGAACCTGAAAACAATAAATTTAAATTTCTTTGACAGAAATTGCGTTATTATTAGGTTAAAATAAACAGATCGTAGAATAAAATTGTAATATGAGTGAGTCTTATCTTTAGATGTCTTCGTGTGATGAACGCCTTTGTGTCCTATGGACACACTTACAAACCAAGGTCCATTTTTTAGTCGGTTTACAATAAATCCATCAACACCACTCGAAATGTTTATGTCGCGCTGAGCAAACACGCTGCGCTTTGTGTAACTTTATCAAAAATGGACAATATTTGAATACATTTTGAAACATTTTTAAAAAATCACACATAACTTTCCGACGGATTGAGGTAAAATTAATTCTCGAAGACGAGCAAATTGCACTGATTCTAACACGTGTTCGTATCACTTTTCGGGAAAATCGGTTAAGAAAAAAGCCGGATACTTTAGAAAGAAAGCTGGACCCGAGAATATGCGTCCTACCTCGACGAGCACACAACACTTCCTCCTCATTTTAATTGAATATAGTGTTACTTAAAAAATATTCAAAGACTTAGATGTAATCTAAACAGTTCAAAGATAACAAATCAAATCCAACAATCAAACATTTCTAAACAGTAATGTAATATGTGTTGTGTATAAACGACTCTAGTCTTTTAGGCACACGATCGGTTGGCATGAATTGTATATTTCTACATTTACACGCCAATAATGAGATAAGTTTTAGATCATTTTACTACCCATATTTGGGGCGATGCTTCTTTGTGTTAGTGATTGGATCGAATAGTGAGTATTTCTCCTTCCTCAACTCAAGAACTCATTTTTTTACAACTTTTTGTGTTTCTCATCCATCAAATTATCAAATAAGCCATTAGCATCACATTTTTTTCTCCGGTTTTTTTTATTTTTTATTTAATAATAGTTTTGAGACAGGAAAGAAAGGAACCTGTGGGGAAAGTGTGAAAAATTTTAACATCTATTTGGGGGTATTTTAGAACATTTGCATTGGCAACCCGGCTTTATAGCTTTATTTATTTATCTGTCAAAATTCAAACAGTGGATAGCACGGACGCCACGTTTAACAGTTTAAAAATGGATTCATGTAACTACTGTAGGATCCAAGATCATAAAAATAAGTAAAAGTATTGTATAATCTAAAAGGTTGCTTTAAAATTTCGTAAAACAACATTCGCAGGATGCAAGCACAAGTGCATAGATATGCACAAGTGAATTAATGTTAAATGTCTACTTCGAAAAGCCGACGGAAATCTCAGAGTCGCTATATTAAAAAAACATAAGTTTTTGTGTCATATTTTTAATGTAAAAAAATGGTATTTATTATCTTATATAATTTCTCATAATGAATCAAATCCTCAATCATCTGATAAAAGATTGGTTCTTTACCGAAGGGCTGATTTCTTCACTCGATGATTGATGACCCCCGAGGCTGGTGACTTTTGAGTTGACTGATGATTTCAGATCCTCTTCCAAGAAATCAACTTCCCAAAGATCTCCAACCCGGCCCTCCACTTCAGAGAAAGAAACTTTCAAGTGATTTCCTATTGTGCCTTCTGGTACCAAAAAGTCTTCAATTTTGTTTTGCGTTTCCGAATGATCTTCGATTTTGCACGGCACGAGTAAATCTGATTCGTGGATGTCTAATTCAAACTGGTAAGTATTGATATCATGTACATCAGAACCATTTTCGAGCTTTTCAGCCCTCCGTTTATTTGCTGCATCCCTGAAAAAATATGTTATTCGATTAATATTTTGAATAAAAAATTTACATATATCGTCATTCGGCACTCAATACGGCAAACAGACATTTAACAAATTGTTCAGGAGAGCGAAAAACATGGAAACATAACGCAGTATTTTAATTAAATTCAGATTTCTGGGAATAAAAATAGTCAGAGAAAATAATAACAAATCGAAAGACATTAAAATATTAAATATCTGAAATCGGAATTTGAAAATAGATGCAGAGATTTTAAGAAAATTGAGAATGTCGTCGACATTTACTCTCTGCATCCTGGTGATGAACGGAGCAATGAAGCTGCAAATATTTTTGGGAGTAATAAAGCTACTATCCAGGTGGAAATGATCAATTTTCAAGAAAATACAGTTTTAAGACACCAAAAACAGGAAGTTTTTTGTCAAGAGATTTGGATAAAATTTGTTTGTGCTAATAAATAAAAAATAGTCCAAGGCAAAAAATTATATTTTTCTCATTAATATTGTAAAAAACCCATATTTTTTTATTCATTCATTGTTTATTAATAAAATAATGTTCTGGAACCCATTCGTCCCTTCCGGACCGCGACCGTCATGTTATTTTAAAAAACAGACCCTAATGAAAGTAATTGGTGACCCCTGTTATACACCAATGCATCATTGGATAAAGGTGAAAAATGTGCAGTTATATTTATTGATCTCAGAAAAGCCTTTGATAGCATATCCCATGAGATTCTGCTAAAAAAACTGAACAATATAGGTATAAAAGACACCGCGATTAAGTGGATTTCGAACTATCTAAAAAAGTCGTAAAAATAAATCAGATTAACAGCGATAAAGAAACATCAGACTTTGGAATCCCACAAGGTATTCCGCATAGTAATCGGACCAATCCTTTTCAGCATATATGTTAATGGCATTTTTTTTCAACCACTACATGGCTAAATAACTTCGTATGCCGACGACACGGTACTAATAATTAGCGAAAAAACTTGGGAAAACGTAACATTTAGCCACAGAAGACATAAATATTCTTAAAAATTTCTTCGATGTAAATTTACTATCACTAGTGATAAAACATTTGTTGTTCCATTTGCAATACACAAAAATACCTATATAATAATAGATACCCCTAAAAACTTTGAAAACATCATCCATGATAATTCCAAAACACATAATAAAACTTATTGTATCCCAAACTGCACAATATTAAAAACAACAAATACTTAGGAGTAATTATCGATAAAAATTTTAAATGGTAGGAACAAATTTGTCAAGTTGTAAAAAAAATTAGAAAATTTATTTATTTATTTTTAACAATAAGAAATTTTTTATCTGTAAAAAACTTATATTTAATATATTACACTTTGGTTCAGTCAACTTTACAATATGCTATCATTAGCTGGGGATCCGCATACAAAACTAATCTTTCCCCAATTGAAGTTGTACAGACTATAATAATTAAAATCATACTAAAAAAAACCTTCTGACTACCCAACGGATCCATTATTTAAAGAATTCCAAGTACCTTCATTTAAAGATCTGTACAATAAATATGCATTGATTCAAATTACAAAAGAAAAATACCAGTATCAATTTATAACCGAAAACCGTACTAGACATAGAGTAACGTGTAAGTGTTCGCAATGATGTTTTCGAGGTGGTCATGCCTGTTTCGCGCCCGCACATTCCTTAATTCAGTAGCGTTTTGGGTCGCATTGAAGCAGGATGTGAGTACAGTGAATCCTAATTTGAAAATAAAAATTGGTAGGTAAATAACTGTTTTTCGTGCTTTTTCTTAAATTTTGTCATCTGCTATCGACATGTTTGCTTACCGATGTGTGCTATTGTGTAACCAACTGAGTCGGAGTGATGTGGTCTATGATAATTTTTGGTAAAATATTGTTAGTTACACGGGTGCAAAGTGATAATTCTATTAAAGATAACCACTAAGCTGATATGAACACTTCTCTACGGTATGCGAATACTTACCCCGCACGTGGGGTAAGTGTTCGTAATCGACATGCATGT
Source organism: Limnephilus marmoratus (assembly GCA_917880885.1). Lineage (NCBI taxonomy): Eukaryota > Metazoa > Arthropoda > Insecta > Trichoptera > Limnephilidae > Limnephilus > Limnephilus marmoratus. The sequence goes on from OU862926.1 coordinate 13,396,261, forward strand.
AAACATTTTTATATAACTTTTTGATTTATGAACTACATAAGGTTTTTATGTTTGTTTGAGATGCCTTAATGATCAATCATATCAATAAACAAAAAAATTAGCAAAATACCTAAAGCGTTTTAATACAAAAATCCCAATGTAAAAACTGCGTATGGTTACCCCACGTGACTCTAAATAAATTTTTCCATGCCCAAAATTAAACACTTCCTTTGTAGCCCAGTCAGTGGGTGATAAAAAAGGCCTTCAGCTTGCAAAAGGTTGTGTAATAGCGATTTTGATATATGATGTTTAGATTGGGACTCTAAAGAAAAAAAAAAGTTTTCGACCTTGGGGGGGTCGAGCTCGAGCCGCCATCTTGGATTGAAGGTCCCAAAATTTAGTTTTTTCAAAACAATTCCTCAATGGTTGATTTTACAACAAAAATGTCTATGGCAAATTTAAAGAAGACTAAATTACGTACATTTTTTGTTTGAATTTTTTTTTCTAAATCTAATATATAATGACTTACAGCGGTAGAAAGAAGAAAATTATGACAAAAAATCGTAAAACTCAAGTTTTTATGATAAATTTTGTAAGAATATATTACACAATATCATTTTAATGTATTTCCACAACACAATATAAATATATAGCAAAATCTATTTCAAATTACAGTAATTTTTCGTGTTACATAGAGGAGATAAAGAGACAGAAACATACTGCGTGCCCGCAGTCCTGACTGCAACGTTGCCACCTCAGCGCCTATATTGCTACAGGCTAGGGTCCCACTATGATAAACCCGACGTCATCGAGTGCATGGATGAAACTAATTTGTAGTGATAATGAACATTTAGTAAGCCTTAAAATAGCTGGTCTGCCAGTGCATCTTCATTGAGTATAGGAATGAAAACAATGTGATGCAAAACCAGAAGACATAGCAGATGAAGGAAAACGCTTTCTTGTTGCTTTGTACGGGAGTTCAAAAATGGTATGGAATCCAAAAAAATCCAGAAAACTAGGACTGGAAACGTGGCACCAATGGGCTTGTTCCAGTAAGAATGACAAAGAAACCAGCACCCGAGACTTTATTAAAATTTATTTCTTGCATTTGAATATGAAGAGATTTTGTCAATGGAAGGCCAGCATCTCAGTACCACAGGCAATGAGTTAGATCATGACATTGATGACAACGACTATTATTAAGATGTCAATATCAACCAACCGGGATCAACAAAAAAATATTATTACGCAATAGGGAATATGTAACATAATTACGAATATTAGTCGAACTCTGTGCGGCTCGCCATACCATCACTGGAATATCTGTGGAATAGACATACTGACCTTGACATTGTCGAAAGATCTCTACAGGCTGTAAGAGAGGTTTTTGGAGACTCGGCAAGAGAGGTGGGTTTGCAAATCAATGAGAATAAAACTAAAATCATGATGCAAACCAGAACCCCACACCATAGAATAAAAGATAAATTGAAATTTAAAGACACTTATAATTTCGAAGTGGTCGAAGAGTTTACTTACCTGGGCTCCATCATAAACAACTTCTATGCAACAAATCCTACAATTACCGAACATAACAGTCGCGCGAGGTCGGTGATTCAGAAACTTTAGGCATCTGGTTTTAGAAGACGACTGAATATTTCATGATATTGTATACAGCATATAATAAAAAAGTCATTTATCTATACAAATAATAAATTTTAAAAAAAATTTATTGGTAATCACTTTTTAAATTGAACGTAATAGTTTAAGGCCCTCCGTTCATGGAGATACTTACAATCTACATAATTGTGACGAAACCACAAGTACCCCGCTAATATACTACTTTTTAATGCTAGTCTCCGTACACGGCGCTACCCGAAATATACCGAACTTGATCATTTTTCACGTGCGGCCGTGGAGTTTTTTTTAGGACTTAGGACTTTTTTTCCAACATCAATCCATGCCTTCTCCACTAAAGCTTTTTTCCGTATTCTGGTAAAGTATAGTTAAATAAACATGCATTTTTCCACTTACAGAACAAATCTAACATTACTTTCATGTTTTGATGCCATTTCTGTCTAACGAATAAGTATTAGACACAAATGATGCGATGCATCGCGTGCGATCAGCACTGTCGGTATCGTGATACTGATGCCACCGCGTAGCACCGTGAACGGGCGGGCACCAGCAAAATCGTACGGGGGGGTACTTACGATCGGCGCCTATGATACGCTCACGAGGATCTTGTAAGTATCTCAGTGAACGGAGGCACTAATAGTTTTAAGTCTGTGAAATCTCAATTTTTTAGACACTTGACACAAAACAACGCTACAAATCAACATAATAACGAAACAAGAACAATTTTCACAAGCACTTATTTGCGTATAATGTATTTACGTAAAATAAAACTAAGTTCTAAATAATATGATACAAAAATCATGAAATACTCACCCAGCTCTCAATATTATTCAAGAGATTTTTTATACAACTGGTCGCACGCAGAATATAAGATCACAGAAATAAACAAAAGAGCATTGCACTTGCGACGAATGTCACTGGGATACTAAGGGGACGTACCTCACCCCCCGCCCGAGGATATCACGGAAGCGCTATTGTTTATAGTTAGCACATAATTAGTAAAATAAGTTCAGAGCGGACTCACAGACCGCGCGCGACTGCTGAAAGGTTAATACATAATAATTATAAACATACCTTGCTGCTTGTAAAAATTTGCCCCTCCTTGATTGCTTTCCTGCAAACTTCCGCTTCGTCATTATAAAGGCACTGCACTAAATCAATTTGACATATTATATGATGTGAGTATTCTTGAAATCAATAAAACAAAACTTAGGAAAACTCGTCACTGATAAACGCAAAAAGGTGCAAAGGTTTGAAAACAAAATTCAGTTGTCATAATTCATAATTACAATGACATAGTTTCAAAAGTGGACATTTTCAATAAGGAAGTTGAGTGAAAAATATTTTCATGTAGATTTCTATATTAATATTCTTAAAATTAATTAAACGTTCTTAAAAAATGGTTAAAAAGCCATAAACTAAAAACGCTTCATGATTGGTCAAAAGAATTCTGACGTCATCTGTTCCCCGATTTGTACGGTCATTGGAATCATGATCGTGCATCTCTTTCTGTTACATGAGAGATGGTTTATTTATGATGAGACAGGTTGTACAGGCCAAACACTTGCTTTACAGACAGAACTGGACATCAAACTGCAGAAATAAATTAACGTTCTTATCACAAAAACATAAAAACCAAACAAAAATACTTTTTAATATAAACACACAAATAAATATTGAGTTTAAATAAATAGAGAAGAAACTTCTTTATCGCGCGTAAAAAAAAGCAACGTAGCTTTGAAATAACTAAACATTGTAAACATATATTTGTCTCACTTGCACAAGTCACAAGAACAATATCGCCGCTAGTATTAGACAAAGACAGAAACACAAACCTGGGTTGGCAGGGTGGTGTTGCCTACCATTTGAAATTTTACCCAATATAAATAATGAAAAAAAGTGTTTATTAACATTAGTTTGTAATAAAATAAACTAATTTAAATTATTTGAATATGTGTTTTTTATTATACGAGTAAAAGTAAGCATAACTAAATGAAATCATTAAGACATTTTTTGTTCCAATATTTTTTAATGTACCAATAGTATATACTTAAGAGGGCATTACCAGAGAAAGCCGGAAATACGTCATTTTCAAAAAAGTTTTTAGACGTATTGACTCTTTTCCACAAAAAATTATAAATGGATTTCGAAAGATTGTTCTTTTATCTAGCATAGTTATGTAATAAATTTTTAGATTTTGTTTAATTTTTAGTATAATAAGGTTATTCCATAGGTCGTTGGCAGATTTGTAAAATTTTCAAAAAAGTTTTTGTATTATACCACACTCATTTTAAATAATGTAATCATGCAGTAAAATAAATCAATACATTATCTAGCAAAGTTATGTATTAGAATTTTAATTTTAGTTTCAATAAAATCATTAAAAAATATGTACGTATAGTTTGGCAAGAAAGTCTAGAAATTAAATCAATTGGAACTAAACCTGTTCATTACTATGGCAACACCGAATTATATGATGTTTCCTATGGCTTTCGTGTTATCGGGTGTTACGGTTAAATCTGAGTAGAATATCGCTGATTTGATAATATTTTTATTCATTGTTTGCCTGAATTTAATTAAAATGAATAAATTATTACATAGTGATACAAGAGGGGTTACATTCTGCGTTTTTCAACGCTGCCTAGCCGAGTGTCACGCGAAGAAGCTTTTGTTTGATTTAGAAGATGTTTAAAAACGAACTGCAGAAATGAATGGTACATAGTATAGTTTGTTTAATAAATTTCATTAGTATTACACGATTTATGCCAATTTTCGAGCGATAATAATCATTACAATCTGATTTGAGGTTATGTTAAAAAAATTCGAATTTGACATTTCGATTTGACAGTTCATATGCGGCCACAAGAAAAAGGGAATAACTCAATAAAAAAATAATAATATGCAACTTCTTTAAACTCGTAGAAAAGTTCCTTTTTTCTCGTTTTCTCTTTTTTTTCTTTCTAAGTGAATATTATCTAGTGTGTGTTTTTAAAACTACCTTCTATAATAATAATTTTAATGATGATTTTCACACACAGGTAAATCTGAAACAACGGTAAGACGAATCGTCAAGGAAGGGGAAAAGGCAGATGGAAAATTTGAAACACCGGGAAAACGGAAAATGGGCATAATAATAATAATATGTAATAGCATAAGTGCTGATGATTGGAAAAATTGTTGCAAACACTTGATGAAAATTGAGGCAGAATATTATACACGAGGCAGTACTATATATGATGATATCGATGAACTGCGTTTAGATGAAGATGAAGATACGGAAGAAGAAGAATCACACGAAGACAAAGACAATAATTACATGTCGGGTGTTGAATTAATAGACTTAAATTTTTAAGTACCTACGTTTTTATATCGAAATAAACGCCCACTTAAAACTTGTTTTGTTTTATTTTGCTTCTATTAAATTACAGTTTTTTGTGCAATTTTTTTGAAAATACAAATACGCTATGAAATATGCATTTTGCCAGAAGTGTTTTTTTAAACATACGTTCTTTGTCTTATGAGCCATCTTGGTGTTGCCATTTAAAACTAGAAAACGATCGCAGCGCCATCATTTATTTTCTACACTTTCTTGCCAAACTGTACATGTGTTTCTTGACGAAAATTGCTCCATTTGTGTATTTATTTGCGCACTTACAAACTAATATATTTCAGATTTTTTTAACATTCTTATTAAATTTAGACATTATTGAAAAATGATAAATACTTATAATCAAAAAATAACAACAAAAAGTATACTATTTTAATAGTTTTATCATCACGCCTTCCAGCATTTTTCGATGAAGGTATAAATTAAAGCTAATTTGGATTGAAATAAATTCGATATTGAGTTATAATTTAAAAAAGCTGGTACGGAGAAAAATCAATCTTTCTCATTGTAACCGCCCTGCACGATCGGAAGAACAACTTTCGATGAAATGTGGATTTTCGTCCGCTGGCTGGTTAAACGCTCTCAATACTCAAACGGACAGCGCTTTAAAAGTGATACAAAAGGTGTTTTCAAAGTTCTTTTCTCAGCAATCGAATTATTTTCACCCACTTCCCACGGCATGCTGCATCTTTTAGGTGCCCTGCAAAATTATTAATATAAAAAATAATTACTAGATTATTCATTAATAAACTAAAATAAGTTGTAATGACTTCTTTTGTATAAAGATTAAAACGTAATTTTTATTATTATTTCCAAAATATTTTAAATGAGAGGTTACCTCCATAGTAACTTATTCCATAAATTATGTTTTCTCCCAATAATGTGGTAAAACCAAAACGACTTTTTAGTGGCAACATTAAAACTATATTATAGTATTTTACATTTTATATTTCGAATTTCTGCATTTTTTAATTAATTTGACATGTAAACTTTCGTGTGGAAAGTAATTTCGCTTGATTTATTATGTGTTCGTGTCTTTGAAACGCATTATTTCACGACGTATTTACCCATTTTGTAGGGCTTATCGCTTGTTTGCGCTCGTTCGACAATAACTGTCACTTCATAATACCGTGCTGGGACATTCAGGCGGCGGCGAAAAAACAAATTCTGACTTTAAAAACTAATTTAACTATGAAATCTTAATCAATTTTATTTTTTTTAATACCATTAATTCTGATAGACGGTTAATATTGATAAGGAAAATTACTGGAATTCCTTATTGAAGAATTAAAAAAATCTCCATACAAAAAGGCCAAAGCAACGTGATTTTTAGAGTCAAATGACGTCACACACCTCGACGACCTCCGTAGTCCAGTGGGTAAGACTCTTGATTCACAATCCGGAGGTCGCGGGTTCGAACCCGGCATGCGCAAATAAATTTTATTCGATTAATTTGTGTTATTTCACAATTAATTCATTTAAAAATAATATATAGAATATTTGCGGCATGTTCCAGAGTGGAAGATTGTTATGATAAAATATTTGTCAATATATCTCGAAGTTTATTTTATCATAGATTTAGGCAAGCAAGTACCTAATTTCGAGAGGTGATTAAATAATATTTAAAAAAAAATAATAAACTTCAACATAGATTTATTTTTTTTGAATATTAGAAGTAAAACCTTTCATTTATTTCTTTTTGAATAGGGTATAAAAATCGAATAATTTGCTTAGAGCCGACTTCTGAGTATTCTGTCTAAGGTGGTAGATGGATTACTGAAAAGTCTTACGTGATTCTTATTCACTTATTATTTCGTTAATAATAATATAAAGTAAAACGATTATTTATTTATCCAAAATGGATTTTAATTAAATAGGCCGCGATCAATATTAATCGTGGTGCCGATAAGTGTTCTAAATAAACATTTCTATCATTGTAATAACCACAGAATATAACCAAAGGATAATTTGAATTTATTTGCCAAGTAACAAAGCAATTTATTTTAAAACATGGAAGTTTAATAATCACAAGGAGTCTAATTTGTCTAATGACGAAGGAATAATTAATCTCGCCTGGAATTACAAAATTTTCATGGCTGGAGTTTAATGTTGGGAGCAAATACTGTTTTCGGCTGAATGTTCCAGGTATATTGTCAGACTATACTTCAGGAGAAAAACCAGAAGCTCAAGATCGTAATATAGATAGTTAGAAACTTGTATTTTTGGTCGATCCAAGGAAGGTGAGTTTGAGATCTGTTAATGTGTTTATTAGTCCCAATTAATTTTATTATGTTATAATAAATCTTTTATTTCATATTTCTTATCAATACTGTCTATTTTATTTTAAAAATCCTTCTATTTTAACCGTAAAGTTTACATACCAAAGGCCCTGAGAGAGGATTATTGCTTTCCTATCTGCTAGCCTGGTTAATCAACCAGTGGCACCCCTTCAAAAATAAAGCTGGCAGATGTTTTTTTTTACCCTTTAACATCATATTTTATTAAACAATTATTACACCTGTGATCCATTTATCATGCTATTTATTGCGTAACAAGATACTATCAGTATCGCTCTGGTGTAAGACCACCATTCAGAATTGAAACGTTGCTTGAAAATGGCTTTAGCCGTGTTTGGTGACCAGATCTGAATAGCCAGGTACTTCCCAACCTTCCTCTTCCCCACCTCCTTCCCCTCCCCACTACTTTCAGCCTCACAACATACCCCAATTGGGGATGCCATAGTCTCACTGGCTCCAGACGGGAGCAGTTGAGATTCTTGTGCGGTATTCATTGTAAAAAAAAAAAAAAAACACACACACCTCGCCTCTTACCGCTCGGATTCCGCCGTTTTGGCGGGCTTAATAAAATTTAAACTTTCGAGAATTAATTTATTTATGAAAACGAACTTTAAAAAAAAATATATAATTACCAGTATTTAAGTTTGAATGTGAACATTGATAAAAAAAAAAAATAAATGGACTCAACTTCCTTATTGCAAGCTTAACAAATATAATGAGTTCTTTTAAGAGTATTTCTCTGATATTTCATGAGTATTCATGCTATTATTAATATTTTGAATTAATTATTTTAATTTATTATTATTAATCATTTTTAATTACATTCTGTTAAAAATTTAATTATTAAAATATAATTCTATTAAAAATTGAAAAATTATTATTTGTATTTAAAATGTAAATTGTATTATTACCATTGGTGAGTTTTTTTGTTTGTTATCATAATGTATAAAAATGAATGTTTCTTTGTTTGTCCCCTGTGTTCCTAAACCATTCATCCGATTGCGATGAAACTAGTGATTTGTTGTGCGCATGCATATCAAATGTATAATGGTGAGCTATGGCGTTGTGAAATTATATCCTATGTCATTCATCCAATTGTGATGAAACTTTGATGACTTGTTGGGCATATGCCCATGAAGATTTCATACTGGTGAATACTGTGAAATTTTTATAAAAAAATTACAACAGATGGCGTGGCAGTCGTTTGAAAAATGAGTGTATTTCATTTAGTTTGGTGGTAGGGAGGGAAGGAGGAAGGGGAAGGGAAACTGGGAGGGGGAAAGAAAAGAGAATGAAGGATGGGGGTTCACAGGAGGAACGGTTCGGAGGGAGGGGGGTAGGCATAGAAGGTGGGTGAAAACGGGGAAAGGACATGCAGGGGAGGGTTGGGGAAGAGGGAGGGATTGCAAGACACATTTAACAACAAATCACTGCTTTTCACACTAACAGCTGTGAGAAGTGAGTGTATTTCATGTAGTTTAGCGGCAGGGGGGAAGGTGGAAGGGTCACAGGACAGGAGCGGGGAAGATGGAAGGAGACGCGGGAGGGGAAGAGAAATGGGGTTAGAACGGATAAGCATGGGAAAAGACATGCCAGGGAAAGGGCGGGAGACGAGGGAGGGATTGCAAAGCTAGACATAGTTGCATTAGGGGTTAGCAGGGATAAATTTAGATAAATTAATAGGTATTAAATTTTTTTTTGCGAGTTGTCTTCATAGACATCCAAATTGATAAGACTAATATAACATATAATCTGGGTATCATTTCTACAAGCTGGATGCAAAGCATGTGACTCATATTTTAGGCACCAGGGGGTTTCAAGAGTGCTTTGAATAAAGTGCAGAACAGTTCACTAAAATAAGGAAACTGTTTGCTGCAAAGTCCACTGCGGGACTTTTCTGCGCAAGGTCTGAATGTTCATTTTTGCCGAACAGCCTTAGCGTACCACCGATACTAAATAATGTCTTTGCTCGTGTCTTTTTTTCTCTCATTTTTCTCTGTAATTATTGTTTTTCCCTTTAAATTTGTATGCAAAAAAATATTTATAAATTCTTATTTATCTGCTGTTAAAGATAATCTGTGAGAAACGGTTAAGATGTAGGCGAATTCTCCAGTTAATGTTTTATAATCAAAGAGTAATGGCTTTGCATCTGTTGTACACACTCGATTCACAAATAGATACAAACAGAAGTGCTGCAAACTGTATTATTAATACTCTAAAAAAGCTACTTTTGTAATTCGGTTTCGAATTCAAGAGTTCGTCGAAGGATGGCGCCACTTACATTATCAGGTCGCATAAGGACATGCCCCCCCCCCCCCCCCCCCCCTACTCAGTATGTATTTATAGAATTTAAGTATCTCTCAGGATATGTAAAAATTGACGGTATTACATAGAGTTGTGAATAAGAGTATCACGCGGATATTCATATATTACATATAGTCGCTGTTACTTTGTCCCGGTGACTAGCTGTCATTGGATAACAGAGTATCCGAGGAACCGGCTATTTTTGGAACCAGTTCCTTTCGGATTTATAAAAAGGTCCCCAACACTTAACTGGGCGAAGCCGAACCAAAAGCTGCCCGCAGGGCCTAGCAGCAAAAACCTGCAGAGCCGTTTTTTAATTTCTAGTGTCTTGTTAATTATGGTCTCTCAGTTTTCCAAAAAAACATCTTTTACTGCCTCTGCCGATGTAAATAATTGTTTCTTGCAGTAATTAAGTGGTCACAGAGTGAAATTTCCACAATCTTTCCTAAAGAGTGCGGCGGTTATGTAAATATTTACCGAAAAAAAATTACAGTACCTGTTTACAAAGCAAAAGTAGAATTATGTTTTTAATATAAGTGATATATGACAAGTGCATGGTAGATGAAGATGGGAACGTCCGAGAAAGACATGGCATGATCAGATTAATCAAAAATACTTAAGTATGATCATGTCACGGGACAGAATAACAGAAGAGTATGAACGAAAACAGATATTAACTAATTTTTTCCACAACAATAAAAGTCCAGTAGAATTCGGATGTATCGACTTCGCTTATAACGGCTTACCGTTTTTAGCGACAACCATGTAAAGTCAAGTTAGGTTTCATAGTTAGGTACTAGGAAAACATATCTGTTTAGTATCACTCCGTTTTAAGTGACCAACTACAAGCAACCTATTTGGTAAATATGCAGTTAGTCCACCTCACGGATAATACGGAACGTTCGTGTTGCCGAAGTTTGATGCACAGATAATACGGAATATTCCTTTTTAACAAATAGATAATAGACAAATCAAATGTGACATTTGCCGAAAGTACCAACATCATAAAATAAATTCTTGTATATTCTTGATTCAACTAGTTATATTTTCCTAGCCAGGAATTAATGACGTACAGTACCTACCTACTCACTGGTTGAGCTAAAATACGGTAAATTTTTGAGATCGCTGGCAATGGTTAATACGCACTTTTTTTTGAAAAAATATTTTGATTCACCTTAATTACATTAAAAGACAACTATTTGCATTGGGGGAAGTGGAAAACATTTCATTCTAAATTTCGATTAGTACTGTAAAATTAAAATTAGCTTTCATTCTGTGAAACGAGACCGTCCATTTTCAAACATTATTTTCAAATGTCATTTTGTTATGTTGGTATAAGTTTGTGTGATATGGTTTATGATACAAAAGAAAGTGCCCCCTTTATACCGCCTGCTCGCGTCAAGGCAAGAAAAACATCCCAGTTTGCAAGTAGTTTAGCGGCTACGCTAGGTTTGTGTAACTTGGTTTGTGATACAAAAGAAAGTGCCCTTTATAACACCTACTCGCGTCAAGGCATAAAAACTCCACAATACTAGTTGGTGTACCTTCCTAAAATATTTGAGAATCAATTTTTCCGCTATGGCAATCTTTTTTAATATTCTAGCTATTGGTACCTTGGAAAATGTGAAGGATTGATTGTCTATGAACATATAAGTTGTTGATATAAATAGAATATGGCGAAGAATTTGTAATCGCGTAAGTGAATTAATTTAAACAAAATTAAAATATTAAATGCATATTTTTTGCATGTTTTTTGGTCTCCCCCGACTTAAATACTCATTTTTCGTGATAATAAAGCTAAATACAACAGTTTAAATAAAGTAAGCGGTTTAATGCATAAATAATACCTATTTTAATGATAAATAATTCAACCGGTTAGAATGAGTGTTTTGTTCACAAAACCTACGCACTGATACCTCGCCGTTCCGCACTTTGCCTACTTCCCGCGCCCGGCTATTCTCCGCGCACTAACACCTATCCTTATCAGCATGCGTGAATCACAGTCAGTGTTTATCATCTGTTGTGACTAGGTTTTGATGAGCGGCGAGGTGAAGCGAAAGTGTTTGTCAATTGAAGAAAAAAGTGCAATATTATATTACACCGTTTAGAAGCCAGTGAATCAAATGTTACCCTCGTGCGGGAGTTCGGCGTGTCTCATGAAAAAACAAGCTTAAATTATCCGACCGTTTTGTGCGTTGTCCTGTTAGTACGACAAAGTATCGCCGGCCCCTTGAAGGTCTTGGAAAAAATTCGGTTTGTGGGGGAAATTCGTAAAAAATAATTTTTATTTTTTTTATACTAATTATGGGCCGGAAAAACCGAATCTGAAAGAATTAGGCGGCGGAAAGCAATATTAACTGAGTTACACGACTTTAAAATTTTTTATACACATACAGGAAAATAGCCATTTTGGAAGCATTCTGATTCCTACAAAATCAAACTAATAGTTATTTTTATACTAACTTTGGGCCGGGGAATCCGAATCTGAAAGAATTAGGCGGCGGCAAGCAATATTAACTGAATTACACGACTTTAAAATTTTCCATACATGCACATGAAAATATTCATTTCGCAAGCTGATTTTGACTTGACACACGTAGTACAAAGACCATAGAAAACAAGATAACATAGATGTTTTTACCACACAAAATTAAGTGTTGTCATTAACCAGTAATATCAATAACGTAAAATAACACGTTTATATTTTAAGTACTTATTCTTTATAAATTTTACTCACTTTTGTATCACAAACCATGTTACATAAACCCAGCGTAGATGCTAAACTATTTGAAAACAGGGATGTTTTATTGCCGTGACGCGAGCAGGCGGTATAAAGGGGCACAAACCATGTTACACAAACCTAGCGTAGCCGTTAAACTACTTGAAAACAGGGATGTTTTTTTGCCGTGACGCGAGCAGGCGGTATAAAGGGGCACAAACCATGTTACACAAACCTAGCGTAGCCGCTAAACTACTTGAAAACAGGGATGTTTTTATGCCGTGACGCGAGCAGGCGGTATAAAGGGGCACAAACCATGTTACACAAACCTAGCGTAGCCGCTAAACTACTTGAAAACGTAGGCTGTTTTTTTAAATTGATGCGAGCAGGCGGTATAAAGGGGCACAAACCATGTTACACAAACCTAGCGTAGCCGCTAAACTACTTGAAAACGTAGGCTGTTTTTTTAAATTGACGCGAGCAGGCGGTATAAAGGGGCACAAACCATGTTACACAAACCTAGCGTTAGGTTAGGTTAGGTTAGGTTAGGTTAGGTTAGGGACGTGAGCAGGCGGTATAAAGGGGCACAAACCATGTTACACAAACCTCGCGTAGCCGTTAAACTACTTGAAAACAGGGATGTTTTTTAAAATTGACGCGAGCAGGCGGTATAAAGGGGTACAAACCATGTTACACAAACCTAGCGTTAGGTTAGGTTTGGTTACGCATTTTTAAGATTACGAATTTTCATACTTTTGGTTTAAGAATACGGCCGTTGAGATAGTTGTAATTCATAAATATAGGGATAAATATTTTTTGAGACTTGGTAACACTGCCAACACATGTTTTCGTAGATTTCTTGTTTATCTATGATTTTGTACTGAATGAGTCAAATTCAGCTACCGAAATGAATATTTTCTTGTTTGTGTGTATTGAAAATTTTAAAGTCGTGTAATTCAGTTAATATTGCTTGCCGCCGCCTAATTCTTTCAGATTCGGATTCCTCGGCCCAAAGTTAGTATAAAAATAACTATTAGTTTGATTTTGTAGGAATCAGAATACTTCCAAAATGGCTATTTTCCTGTATGCGTATAAAAAATTTTAAAGTCGTGTAACTCAGTTAATATTGCTTTCCGCCGCCTAATTCTTTCAGATTCGGTTTTTCCGGCCCATAATTAGTATAAAAATAACTAGTTTTATTTTTTAGGAATTTCCCCCAAAAACCGAATTTATTCCAATACCTATTTTAATGATAAATAATTCAACCGGTTAGAATGAGTCACAAAACCTACGCACTGATACCTCGCCGTTCCGCACTTTGCCTACTTCCCGCGCCCGGCTATTCTCCGCGCACTAACACCTATCCTTATCAGCATGCGTGAATCACAGTCAGTGTTTATCATCTGTTGTGACTAGGTTTTGGTGAGCGGCGAGGTGAAGCGAAAGTGTTTGTCAATTGAAGAAAAAAGTGCAATATTATATTACACCGTTTAGAAGCCAGTGAATCAAATGTTACCCTCGTGCGGGAGTTCGGCGTGTCTCATGAAAAAACAAGCTTAAATTATCCGGCCGTTTTGTGCGTTGTCCGGTTAGTACGACAAAGTATCGCCGGCCCCTTGAAGGTCTTTGTATGCGGATTCTACTGAAGTGCTAATGGAATAATTAAAAAAAGTATAACCCATTTTCCTAATTATTTTGTAAATGTTTGAACATCAACTTGCATCAATTCGTGTATTAATTTTTAGTACCCATGTTACAAAAACACAAAGTGCAAAATAACACATAATGTAGAGGTCCAAAAGAACACCACCATTGTTTTATATTTACGTTATAATATCATAGAACCATTGTTCGCAACGCTGTTACTGACAGTTGTAAGACGGACTTGGAACAGGATGTCTAATCGTGAACCTTAAATACGTTGAGATGGATTATATTCAAAACATAATAGTTACCTAATTTAAACAAGCCGCAAATTCAGGGATTTAAAACATTATATTACTGGTTGACTTAACGTCATTCGACATTATTACGGAAGATCAGTGTTGCCAACAGCGCTTGGCCTAATATCGCCGTTTCTCATACATAAAGTAGCCTAATGTAGCCGAATTTTAGTTGCAGTAGCCTAAAGTAGCCCAAACGCCAAAATATCAATTTGAATAAAATAAAATGCAAAAATATATATGCCATTTTGACCCTTATGTATAAAGAAACTGTATAAAGAACAAGGTGAGAATGGCTTGCGCCAACAGTATTCTTGATACCGCCAAAAGTTTCATTCACCTGGCAGCACCAGTATGTTTTTAAATTAATTATCTAAGGAATATGATTGTCAATTAAACTGTCAAAGTCAGTCGATGATCGGTCACAAAAACTTAAAAAAAAAACCTGTCAATTCATCAAATAAACACAAGTAGTGTTGTTTTTATCGATAGTTTATTGTTCAAGGAATGCGTTTCGGTACATAAAATAAACGATAGTTCAAAATAAATGCACAAAATATTACTTCAAAGGTATTCTTTCCGAGGTTTTATACGAAATGTTAGGATGTGTGCTTGTATCTGAAGTAGCCTAATGGGCGACCAGTCGCCTTTTTTTCGTCGCCGATTCTCGTTCTGAGTAGCCTAAATGGCGAAAAATCGCCTACGTTGGCAACGCTGCGGAAGATAACATAAATATAACCATAAACCACTCGGCACTTTCCGTAAATAATAAAAAAAAATCTCACTTTCAGCCAGTGTTGCCATCGTACAATCTACATTTCCGCTAAAATCTACTGTAATGCCTGTAATATACATCTTTTTTCAGCCCGATTCCAATTAGAGGGAGGCGTCTACTAATATCTATAGGAATTCCAAAAACTGAACAAATCAGACTAATATCTATGAGAACGAAAGGCGTACGAATATCTACAGCTCGAACTGCTGACTAATTTCTATGAGAACCAAAGTGTGGACGAATATCTACAGCACTGGTAGAGGTTGGATTTGTAATTATTTATAGCATTTTGGAATAACGTAATATTGCGTATGCCGTTTAAAAAACCTAATTTATGTTTGTATGTATGTAAAAATCCCTAATATCGGACTATTGGACACATTTAGCTGATTATTAAGGATTTTTGTTTTAACAGCTTTCTTTATTTCGAGTGCTTCTAAATTATTTAGTCTAGAATTATTTATTTAATTTAATTATTTAGTCAGTTCGGTTAGATTAGGTTAGGTTGTGGTGCCGTGTATTTCGAAATAAATAAATATCTTTGTATTATGACCTCCATGTTTGTTCAATAAATTATTGTCCTCGTAAACAGCAAATACTTTAAACGTTTAAGCCTTTACTTAATTAGTAATTACGTAATTGAAGTAATTTATGCTTTTCCGTACAACCTCTTGCTCAGCTGCCTTCTGTAGATATTAGTCCAACCTACGCTCCATAGATATTAGTCACCACTGGGAACTGAGCTGGGACCGTCATAGATATTCGTCCGACCTTAGCTCTGTAGATATTATTCAACACTCTGAAGTTCGTAGACATTAGTCCAACATATGAGCTGTAGATATTCGTCCGACATACAGGCTGTAGATATTAGTATCTGGAGCCCAATTAGAGACCAAAGTCAATATTTTTCGCTTTACGCGATCGCTATTTTTGGAATCGGGCTGAAAAAATACGTCCCGTATTGTAGGCATAAAATCCGCCGGAATAGAGAACTCCAGTCCAATTTTTTAATTTTTTTTAATGAATCTTCTAACTTAAATAACTGCATTTTTAATTTATTTTTAGAGCTAGTTTTAATAGTTAAAATAATTGTCAGAGTTTTAATTTTTCAAGATCCCCGAAAACCACCGTATCTATGGTGAATCGTGTGACGTCATCACTCCTGAAAGTTACTATAGGATCAGGCAATCAGCTGATCGACTGCCGTCATTTTGAATTTCGTTGTTCGAAGTATTCTCCCTAGAAGTAGCATTACTATTTTTTGTGCAGTAGTTTTTAAATATCTATATCAATAATAGAGATAAACTAATAAGAGATACCTCTATTTTTGTTGTTGTGTTTATTGAAACATTATTTAGGCCTAAATAATGTTTCAATAAACACAACAACTAAATCTCTATAAACAGTACGTAAATAAACGAATAAATTAATACACAATGGCTTGTGTCATACTTACATTCCATACAATGACTTTACGGTGACCTCACAACACGACGAACAGTGACGTCACCACTAAACATATCAATAATGCAACTTAACGGAGTGTTTCTACGACTCGATTAAAAATGGACTTTTTAATAATTTTTTAAAAACTCTGCGTTTGATTATTATTAAATAAAACTTATATATTCAGAATCAGCGTTTATTGGTATATAATATGAACATATATTTTAAAGCCATAATATTTTTCACTGGAGTTCCTTATTCCGCCACACTCGGTATCATCCCGGTGTTGCCCAAATTATGGAATATTTACGTATTTTTGGGAGGGTAAGAATTTTTGCTTCCGTATTTTCATTTTCGTGTGGTGGATATTGCTAGGAGATTTTTTCTCCGATAAAATGATGCAATTACGAATTCTTCTGTGATTCCGGCAATAACTTTCTTCTTTTCTTCAGTAATAATTGCTTGGGGAATTACTCTGTTCTTTTATTCGATTCCGCCGGAAAATCCGTCCTCCCGTAATAAATTCCGTTAGACACAATATTCTCCAATTTTCGAGGGCATTCCAATCCGCCAGATATGACGGAAATCCTTCAAGATGGCAGCACTGCGTTCGGAGCCAGAGCATAGACCAGACATAGATTACAGATGTATACCCGGCGGAGGCGTATTTACAAAACCTATACCGATTCAGTCGCGGTAACGACAATTTACATTTTAAATATACCTCTATATTGGTTATTTTTTATCACATTGCAAAAACAAAAAGTGTTCTAAAATCTAGATAAAATAATCTTTCCAATGTGTATATTAGAAATTAATAATTTTATTTCTAAATATTTAAATTTTGATATTGAAAATTTAAAGCGACTCAAACGCGTTATGGCGCGTTCAGACGTTTCAATTTTTGTTGATCCACTTTTATTTAACGTAAAAAGTTGAACGAGATTATGTTCACACGTTTCAATTTAAGTAGAACCGAATTTGACATTCAAGATGGCGTCAACTGAAATTGTCAGTGCGTGCGTCTCTCTAACTTCTGAAGTTTTGAGAGATGAGCTCGAGATTATGGAAAAGCATGAAAAACGTCGTATTTAGGCGAGAAAATGGATCATGAGAAGGAGTGAATTAGGCGCATCCAACACAATTTTGAAAGAGATGGCCCTAGAAGACTCCGGAGGATATAGAAATCACTTGAGGATGACAGAAAAACAATTTGATGAGCTTGCTTTCCAAAATTGGCGATAAAATTTTTCAGAGATGTTTAAATTAATAATAATTACTAATAACTACAGTAACCGGAGAAGCAAGGAAATAATGCATATTTCGTTAAAGTTAGCTTTACCATAACCTAAAAACGACAACGCCAAACGTCAAAGTTTGACATAGGTAGTAATTAGATTTGTACAAATTGTTTTTTCTTTTAATTTATGCGTATTAATGGTGACACATGTCTCAGAATATTTACCGCTATTTTCTGTCATTATCATAATATATTGGGTAGGTAGTGTAAATGAAACACATATCATTTATTGCAGTATCACGGGCATTTCTATTTTTGTACACTTCTTGCTTTTGATCCCAAAGACAGGGATGCATAAATCCGAACATCAAATCATCCGACCATTTCAGATATTTTTTCGTTGAAACGGATTCCATGACGGTAGAAACTAGGAATGTATAAGAATATTGACATAAATGTTTGACATCTACTTGTGCCCGCGAGTAACTATGGGAACGTACCCATACTACGTGACACTTTTAGGGGGGGGGGGTCTTCAAAAGGTCACGCTCCATACAAATGAGCGGCGGGTTGCTTAGGATTTTGGTCACCGGGGGGGGGGGGGGGGGGGTTAAAAATTGCCAAAAGTTGGTCACGTAGTTTGGGTACGTTCCCTATGGTAACCAAGATGGCGCGGTCATACTCGAACGTCAAAAGTAGACGGGCTATCAACTTTAGTTGGTCAACAAAAAACTTGTTCAACTTTGTTGAAAGAAGGTTCACACCTGTCAATATGCTTTCAAGTGTCGAGTTGATCAACTAAAATTGAATCGTGTGAACCGGCTATTAGGGATTGTAAATAGCGCCGTTTACACGCACACTTCGGAGCGACCGAGTCCCGCGCCACTTCAGGCCGCCGCGCAGAAAAGTAAAGACCTATAGGTTTACAGCGCAGTTCACTGTGAGACTTTTCTGCGCGGCGGCCTGAAGTGGCGCGGGACTCGGTCGCTCCGAAGTGTGCGTGTAAACGGCGCTAATACGCTACCCGGAGACAGGAGATCATAAACTAGAGAACAGATTGTAGAATGATTGCAGATTGTAGAGATGGTCAATATACTCAATATTTCAGTCCCGGTTATATTGTTCCGGTGACTTTGCTGTTACACGATCGCCCGATATTTTTTTTGTATTTCCGAGTAACCGGCTCCGGTTTTCATATGGTATTGAATATTTTAAACAAAAAACGAAAAAGCAAAGGTAAGGGGGAGGGAGAAGACTTTAAAGGTTGATCCACCGTCGAGTACTAAAGGTACGATCCCACCTAATCTATTTATTTAAAAAATATTAACTCCCTTTTTATTCCATGCATTATATGAAATAGATCAGTGGGGGGTTCATTTTCAAAAAATAGATCAGAAGAGCGATTCTATATCTTTTGTGGGATCGTTACGAGATAACGGACATGATCTCCAGTCAGATTTATGTGGAAAAATATGTTCCTCAGGGCCTCCAATGTGGAGTTAATGTAAAAAGAAGAAAAAAAACTTACTTTACTAAAATGTTTGGGTGGATTATGTAATGCAAGCGAGCAAGTTTGGGTAGTAACACGTTGCGGTCCAGCTTGTTCTTCTACCGAGGTGGAAGGTTGCGACTCTAGTTGGTTGCATTGTGCAGTGCTTGCGTTGACTTCGAGGCGCCGCGACTTCAATTCCTTCTGCTTCGGAGTGGCTAGTTGGTTTTTTTGGCAGTCAAATTTGTGTGGAACAACACTCTTTTTCAAACGCATGCAACCACCCATTAATTTGAACCTCACATAGTTTTCGACGTCTTCTGCAAGCTGAAATGTAAATAAATTAACCATGCAAATATTCTACACAAATTGTACACTATTAAAATAGCCATTGAGATACCTAACTATACAAACCTCGGTTACACAAGCAAAGGTTTTCATTATCTGCAGATAATTATTAACAATTAATCACATCGTTCTACACCAATTTTACCTTAAATTATGGAAATAAACACTGATAAGAATACTCTTATTAGCACGTAGGAACTTACATTAAAATGGTCTTCGCAACAATGAAGGTGGCTTTTCGTCTGATATTTTATATCTCGTTTCATAGCGTTATACCATTTTCTTCTCACATCCTCCTTCTGTGGAATGCTTAAAAATGCCTTACTTGGAGTTTTTGTTGTAGTATTTGTACACATAGGTACTAAACAATATCTGTATCGTACGTGGGAAGACATCGTACAAAATATAACAACATTAATCGAGTAAACAAGGAAGACAATAAAAAACACCAACTACAACCATAAATGAACTACAACAAACTAATCATAAACTAATCTACAACTATTTACTAACTGACAAACACCAAACACAAACTGACAGCAGCAGGGATGTTAAGCCAAAAAAAATTATTTCCCCAGATTTCAAGGTGCAATTTCCCTTGACTTCGGGGGTACCACCTTGGCAAATCAAAACTCGCGTGAGGGGAAGGGGGGGGGGGGGGGGGTTTGTCGGACTTTGAAATAAAGGACTTGGAAAGTGATAATTCTTTTATATATGTAATATTTTTTTTTGTATTTCTTGGGCAACTGTAAAAATTTCAAGACACTTTGTTTTAAGAAGTTTTATTTTCTTTGTACATTGGTAACTTATTTTTTTTTTAAATTTCAAAATAAATTAAATTAAATTTAAGTAACAAATGTACATAGAAAATAAAACTTAAAAAACATATTAATCACATTTACGCAATTACCTACGTAGTCACCTAATTGTGTAACACTTATCCTGAAATATATTAATTGATACAATTAATTAATTGGAAAGATATCGGAACTTCGTAGATGTACTTATAATACTGTACTTTTCCAAATAAAAAAACTTTTTGCTCAGTGAAATAGTAATTTCAAAGTACGTATACATTCACAAAGAAACGGAATTCCAAATAAAAAACACTTTGCAAAATGAAAATCAACCGCAATCATTGAAACAACGGAAAAAAATTGATTTTTTTTTTATAGGTCCCCATTTATCTTTTTAGATACATTATATCATTTTGAGTTGTCAGTGATAAAAATAACCATGCAAGGCCGTAGCCAGGGGGGGATCAAGGGGGTTTGATCCAGTGGCGTAGCGTGGGTTTCGGCCGCCCGGGGCGGAGGAAAATTTTGCCGCCCCCCCCCTAACTTCTACAATTACTTTTTCCGCAGATTTTCAAACGCTGACCGGGGGGGGGGGGGGGGTTAGATATCCTATTTTTTATCCCTATTCTTATAATCCTATGTGCCGAGTATAAACTGTATATAACTGCTCTCAGAAATCGAGAATTGCATGCTTGTAAAAGAATATCGCTACTTCATTGCGCATACGTATGGAATGCAAAGCTTTACTTGGTACACGATGAATCGGCAACTTATTGATATATTGATAACACAAAACTGGTTTAAATTAAAATAAATATTCGGTGTATCAAAACTACACTCAGAACATAAAAATGGTTTTTCTTTGATTCTAGCGGCACATATATTCTGAACACAATACTGGTTTTAATTACATCTGTATGTGGTGAATTAAAGCTATACTCAGAACATGAAAATGGTTTTTCCATAAACATAAAACTGGTTTGAATTAAATCTGTACGCGGTGAATTAAAACTACACTCAAAACATGAAAAGGGTTTTTCTTTGATTCTGCCGGCATTTACATTCTGAACACAAAACTGGTTTTAATTAAATCTGTTTGTGGTGAATTAAACCTACACTCAGAACATCGGGGTGGAGGAAAATTTCGCCGCCTCCTTATTTGGGACCTCAAGCGAGGGGGGGGGGGTTGTATATGGAAATCCTATTTTTTTTATTACGACCTATTTATAAACGAGCCGGATTTTTTTAATAATCACATTTGACGATTTTTCAACGAAAATCATGTTTATAAATTCTACTCAAAAGTTGATTGATTGATACTGCGTTAGAGTCCCCTTACACACGCAAAAATCAATTTCTCACAATTTTACAGCATTATATAACTCAAATATGAAACTTCACTCGATGCAGGATGAATCTGCAACTCGTTATTTAATTTATCGTTGTATTCTGAACACAAAACCAGTTTGTATTCGGTGAATTAAAACTACACTCAGAAAATTAAAATGGTTTTTCTTTGATTCTGGCAGCACATACATAGTCTGCAAATAGAATATGATAACTGAACTTCGAATAAGAGGATGTTTTCCATCGCAATGAGTCAACAGATGTATCCACAACTGGAATTTTACATTCTCAACACAAAATTGGTTTGAATTAAATCTGTATGCGGTGAATTAAAAGTACACTCAGAACACGAATATGGTTTTTATTTGATTCTGGCAGCACATAGGTACAGAGTCTGCAACTAGAATTTAAAAACTGTACTTCGAATAAAATAATGTTTTCTTTTGAATTGTGTCAGCAGATGAATTCTCAAATGGAATTTTACATCCTGAAAACTGGTTTAACCCTTCGAATAATAAGAAAAAAAATATCTATAAACTTTTGCCTGTCAATGTTTGCGCACAAAATTTCCGGTTCGTCTCATGCAATGTTCCTTTTTATAAAAACAAAACTGTTCTAAAATCTAGATAAAGTATTTTTTCGACGTGCTTATTAGAACATTATTGTTTCTAAACATTAAAATTTTCATATTGGAAATGTGAATTGGCTCAAAAATACACGCCTGCGAATATTCGAATTAAAATACCTAAAATAGAATAAACTTAAAATTTTAAACACAGATTCCTTTTCTTAAAAAATGTTATAAAACTGTATCTTAACTTTTTTATTGTAATCACATATTTATTTTAAATTAAACGTGTGGGACATAATTTCACAATTTTATTTTAAAATTAAATGTGTGGGATAACTTGCGTCTCCTGTGATTAGACGGGTCAAATTAAATCTGTATTTGCCGAATTAAAACTACACCCAGAAAATGAAAATGGTTTCTCTTTGATTCTGGCAGCACATACATAATCTACAACTAGAATTTTATAACTGCACTTCGAATAAAATAATGGTCTCTTTCGAAATGTATCAGCAGATGAATACACAACTGAAATTCAGTCGTTAATACATTCTGAACACAATTCTGATTTTAATTAAGAGTGTTTGCGAGTTATCAGCTTTAATTATTATTACTCTCATAATATGCGTACGGATTTCCTACGAATTGCGAAATTTGCAGCTTAAAAAAATATTGTTATTGATATTTTTAATGAATTAAGAAAAGAGTTGGATTCGTAAACGAAAGGATCGTAGAACATGTTCAAATAATGATTTGAAATGGTTTAAATTTTTCCAAGATAATGTTATTATTTATTGTGAAAATTTGCCGCCCCCCTTAAAAGTGCCGCCCGGGGCGGGCCGCCCCCCCCGCCCCCCCCCCACGCTACGCCTCTGGTTTGATCCCCCCCCGAAATCTACAAAGCACACTGAAAATATGATGTTTGCCCGACTGTACAAAATTAACTTATTGCAATTTGGTGAAATTATGAATAGAAGAGTGAATTGGTCACTATAATAGAAATCATTTAGTAAAATCACAATATTTAATAACAAAATTTTCAACATCCCACCATAAACAAACCAAACTATTTTTTCATCGTGGGCCGCTGAGGACAAATGTGCAGGCGCGCCAATAACGCCCCTTGCGGAGAAGAATTAAAACAACCATTTTTACCAAGTAAATTATAACCATACACAACGTTGTCAGATTTAAAATATATTCAATGCATTTTTACTGCGTGACCGCGAAAGAAAGCTTATTAGTAACAGATCGTGTTTTAATGTATACGGGCTTTATTTATGTTGTTGCAACAACACAGGTATCGGCCGTGGATGTTTTTTTTTAGTAAGGCTGAAGTCTTGTGTGAAGAGTTTTTAACTTTTATAACAGTTGAGAATACAACACGAAAGTATTTAGGTTATCCAATTTTTTCTGAATTAAAATCTTTGGATTTAGATTGCGAATATTTAATCGGACAAGGATGTTGTAACCGACGTGTTGCTCTCCCTCATTTCTTAATTTTTAATTTTATATGTTTTGCTGATGTACAATGCCCCGGTGCAACCAAATAAAGCTTGTGTGCCAAGTTTGCACCGGGAGACATTCTAGAATCCTATAATTTTAACAATTAATACTTTATTTATGCTTATTTACGCCTCCAAAGGCAACCAGGCTGACTAGCCTCCTTTTATTTTTAATTAAGACCCCTTTGAGGGCCTTAATTTCCAGCCTTAGGCTGAAGCCCTGAGAAGGGCCATTTGCCTTCCCTCCCTTGCCGTTCTGCTGTTATGGCACTGCAGGAGGCGGCAGCTCCGCCAAGCGGGCTGCTCTCTATTTTTAATTTTGGCCCTTTTCAGGGCCTTTTTTCGTCCTGGCCACTAAGTTCAATAATACCGTGCCGCCAGCAACGATCTTTTTCAAAACACATTTTATCAATTTTAAATGTCTTTTTCTTAATACACAGATGCCCTGGTGACACAAGTAAAAACTTGGATACCAAGTTGCCACCAGGAGACATCCTAAACTTATTATTTTATCGCCTTCAGGGCTATTTCTCCGGCTACAAAGCCAAAAAACCAGTTTGGGCGTCCCTATTAAGGGCCTTTATATTGGTCAAAAATACACCATATTTTAATATAACTTCGTTTAAACACCCCGTAGGACGCTGAAACTAAGACGTTTCAGTGCAGAGTCCTACGGGGCATCCATAGAGCCATAAATAAACATTGTAACTCTTAAACTGCCAGCGCTATCAGCACTTGAGCAGATTTTCGAGACTTTAGCATCATTTCACTTTTTCTCCATTTTAAAAATCCCAGGACCTCGTAAAGCGACGGAACCAAAAGGTTTCGATAGCCAAGCTTACGGGGGACCTGGGAAAAATATTAACTTCTTTATAACTATTCAAATCCCCCTTTTAAACATAAATACCTACCGACAAAAAGTCAAACTTTCTTAAACTAACTCTAAAATCATCAAACAAAAATTCTACGGATAAACAAGATCCGTAGAAACCCATTAGCATTAAGAAAACCATTGTATTAGTTATAATTTAAGCTGTATAATTAATTTAAGAAACCAATTTTAATCGACCACTTTCGAGGAAATGGTTGTGGAGTGTCGATACTCCCACCACCATTGGGACGCGAGGTGGGGAGAGACGCGGCACGGCCTGTCACTCCGTGACAATAGGTGCACCAAGCAACATCTCTGTTCATTATTATTTAGTAATTGTTATTTGTCAATAAACCAAGTGAGTACCATTCTTCTTATTTTATTTTAACAGAACCCTGCATATTAGAATAGATTGAATAATTATTATGAGAGTTGTAAAACAACTCCCATAAATTTGGTGACCC
Source organism: Limnephilus marmoratus (assembly GCA_917880885.1). Lineage (NCBI taxonomy): Eukaryota > Metazoa > Arthropoda > Insecta > Trichoptera > Limnephilidae > Limnephilus > Limnephilus marmoratus. The sequence continues at coordinate 13,421,376 of OU862926.1, forward strand.
CGATAAAAACACGCGAAATTAATATTATTTACGAAATCGCATTATTATTTGCTCGCGTACCCACATACTAAATTTTGTTCCCGCTAGATCGAAACCCGAGTAGCCGAGTCTAACCTAGTACAATCGCCTCTCTTCAAAAGGGCATTTTATGTATTCGAGCGCATAACACAAGGCCTTCTCCTTTTTATTGACCGGTATTTAGTATTTATTTGCCGTCTTAACAATTTTTCGCGTTTCGATATCGCTGATAATTAGTTTCTTGCGTAGGGTTCTGTCTACTAGTATATTAATAGATATAATTGGTACCACTTGGCGCTTTAATAACGTAATTTGACTAATGCAAATAAACAACGTGACGGAGTCAATCGATTTCAAATATCATTATTACACATTTATTATTATTACACGTAATAATTTATACATTTATTATTTATTATATTTGAGACTGCACACCATTACACACACAATTAAAGTTGCCCAAGCGAGTTAATGGCTAACACGCAGCAAAATAACGACAAAGATATGACGGACCAGGGCACTAGTCATCAGGTTGCAAGAATGGGGGTTCGAATGCCGCCTTTTTGGCGGGATAAATCTCAACTGTGGTTGAAGCAAATTGAGGCCCAATTTATCATAGCCGGCATTAGTTCCGATGCAATAAAATACTACTCCATCGTAAGTTGCCTGGACAGTGAAACGCTAACCATGGTTAGTGACATCGTTTTGAACCCACCCACACGGGATATGTATGCCACATTAAAATCGGCATTGGTGACTAGGTTTACAGAGTCCGAGAGAAAAAAACTGCCAAGCTCGTATACGGACTTCAGCTTGGAGATAATACACCGTCTCAGTTATTACGTCAGATGAAAGAACTGGCAGGACCCACCATCATCAACACGGAACTCTTCAGGACGCTGTGGTTACAACGGCTGCCTAATAACATGCAAGCTATACTGACTGTATCGGCCGATCAGGACTTAGACAAGCTAGCAGAAATCGCCGACAAAATGGCAGATGTCTATAGCAGCAATGATATATGCCACGTAGAAGGAGGTTTTCCTAGTTCATCTTACTCAACTAAAATAAGCGATGAAAAGCTAATGGAAATTAATAAACAGAGGCGATTAAGATCACCATCGCGTAACAGGCATCAAACAAAAAAAGTTTACGAACGATGCTGGTATCATTACAAGTTCGGAAAACTTGCGAAAAAGTGCATCGCACCCTGTGATTGGCCGCCGACGACAAAGAGTTCGGAAAACTAAAGAAGCTCTGTGTCAATGCAACTTACATAGAGCAGATTGGAAAAAGGTTGCACATCTGGGACCGGCAAAACAATATAAACTTTTTGATTGATTCCGGGGCGGAGATTTCTGTAATTCCCAGCAAATTCAAAACACCGCAAACATTTAAACAACACGAGCCAAATGTGGCACTCTACGCTGCAAATGGTACTCCTATCAAGACACACGGACTACGCCGAATGATGGTTAACTTCGGATTGCGTAGAACATTTCCATGGACATTTGTCATAGCCGAAGTCGAGCGCGCAATTTTGGGGGCAGATTTTTTAGAAAATTTTAATCTTCTAGTGGACCTTCGGAAAGGGAGACTCATTGACGCAACGACGGGACTAACGTCAACGGGACAGCGCATTCACTATGCAAGTACGGGTATATCTACGGTCAACAATACAAGCAAATACCACCAATGTCTACAGCGATACCCTGCAATTACACGACCCTTCAATCGAGAAGTAGAAGTAAAACATTCCGTGGCCCACTGTATTGAAACAACTGGACCACCCACCTCAGCTAGGGCCAGAAGAATGACACCACTAATGCTAGAGGCAGCAAAGAAAGAATTTGCCCTTATGGTACAACAAGGAATATGTAGACCATCAAAAAGCTGTTGGGCAAGCCCTTTGCACATGGTACAAAAATCGGACGGCAGTTGGAGACCCTGCGGAGATTATCGCAGGCTCAATTCTCAGACGATTCCAGACCGTTACCCGATTCCACAACTGAACGATTTCGCTCACAAGTTATCTAAAGCCAACATTTTTAGCACTATAGATTTGGTTCGTGCATACCACCAAATTCCCATTAGTTTGAGTGATATTCCAAAGACCGCCATCATAACACCATTTGGTCTCTTTGAGTTCACACATTTACAATTTGGGCTTTGTAACGCGGCACAGACGTTTCAACGCGTTATAAATCAAGTACTGAATGGCTTGGAATTTTGTTTTGCATATATCGATGATATTATGATTGCATCCGAGGACGAAAACGAACACATAGAGCACCTCGAAACAGTCTTCAAACGTCTTGAGGAACACGGTTTGATCATTAACGCCGAGAAAAGCACGTTTGGTCAATCCAGCATTAAATTCCTTGGCTACCAAATTTCAAATGAGGGAACGACTCCTCTTTCCGAAAAAGTGGAGATCATCAAAGATTTCCCAAGACCAAAAACAGCAAAGGACATGCGCAGATACTTAGGTATGCTGAATTATTACCGAAAGTTCATTCCAAAGGCTGTGGAGGCTCAACGATTGTTGTACGCCATAATCGCCAATACAAAAAAAGCAGACAAGCAACCAATCCAATGGACAGAGGAGCTCATTCAGGCATTCGACCAGACCAAAGTTGATTTGGCTAATGCTACACTCCTCACACATCCAGAAATATCATCAGACCTCGCAATTATGGTGGATGCTTCAAATTTTGCTGTGGGCGCAGCCCTCCAACAACGAACAGAAAAGCAGAGGAAATGGAAACCGCTCGGATTTTTTTCACGAAAACTCAACAACGCACAAAAAAATTACAGTACTTATGATAGAGAACTCACAGCCATTTACGAAGCAATTAAGTACTTTCGAGGACAGGTTGAGGGTAGAGAAGTCACCATATATACCGATCATAAACCCTTATGCTTTGCGTTCACCAAAAAAGCGGATAATGATTCGCCAAGGCAAAGACGACAGTTAGATTTTATCGCGCAATTTACAACAAAAATCGTTTACACACCCGGAAATGAAAATCAGGTAGCCGATGCATTATCAAGGATTGAAGAGATACTGATTCCATCGCCTATCAACTATGAAGAGATGACCATGATAAAACAACAAAACAAACCATAACTATGATAAACCTTTTGTACACGGTTTGTTGGGAACTTGCACTCATGTTTTCATTCGAACAGACTCAGTAAAAGCTCCCTTGCAAGCGCCATATGAAGGACCCTTCAAAGTATTGATGAGGGATTCTAAGAAAATGTTGGTGGAAATACGTGGCCATCAAAAGTACATAAGCATTGATAGGCTAAAACCTGCTTTTCTCCCAACAGATTTGGAGGATAAAGAAATCCCCACTATTAAACCGACCACAACAGTTATTCCTGAGAAAGCACCAGAGAGAAAAACTCGATCGGGTAGGCGAGTTAGATTCCCTGAAAGATGGGCATACTAGGCACGAGATATCTTCGAACATTTGTGCCCATCATTCCATACAATCTTCTGTCTCTCTGTCATGTACATATACCTCTTCAGTCCAATATTTCATCCACCTGCTAGAGGATTCAAGGAGGACTTCAGGAAGGATGATCATCATTCTAGGAGGGGAGGCATGTGGAGTGTCGATACTCCCACCACCATTGGGACGCGAGGTGGGGAGAGACGCGGCACGGCCTGTCACTCCGTGACAATAGGTGCACCAAGCAACATCTCTGTTCATTATTATTTAGTAATTGTTATTTGTCAATAAACCAAGTGAGTACCATTCTTCTTATTTTATTTTAACAGAACCCTGCATATTAGAATAGATTGAATAATTATTATGAGAGTTGTAAAACAACTCCCATAGGTCGGCAAAACCAGCGGCAACAGAAAACCGCCCCTTATATACAAAACGGGATAGGTAAATCCCCCCACTCTAAAAATGTACCACGTGACCGTTTTTTCACCCGAAAACGGGTATAAAAGGCGTGATTTTTTGAAAATAAATTAGTTCTTCCATCAACGTCAACTCGTGTTATTATTTCCTTCTGGGAAAAGTTATTATCATCTGCTGCCTCCCGCCGACCTCTGCCTAGACTTTGCTCCTGGTGCCATCAGTCTCCTCCAGAAAGCCGGCCCTACTTCAGGCAACCGCCACGCACCAGGACTGGGCAGAGGATTAGGCACATCCAGTGTCCTCAACTCATCAGGCACTGGGTGCACGGGAGGTCAGTATTTTATTATTTCAACCATTTCATCCTATTCGTGCACTGAGACCCGGTACTATTTTTCAGTCTTGTGGCGACGCTGATACGTCCGTTACAGATGTGATGGAGCTTCTTCGATGAAAGGAAGTTTTAAAGGTGTGCAGGCAGTAATTCGTGAGTAGACACATCCAGAAGCCTTATACGTTCATTGCAGCTCACTGCAGTTGAATTTGGCACAATGTCATTCTTGTCAGGTTCAGCCTATTCGAAATACTATTGGTACTATAAAATCGGTTGAAAATTTTATCAAGTCCTCGGCGAAACGAACCAAGTGCTTAAAATAAAATATCGAAAAAAAATTAATTTAAAAACTTAATTATCAAGAAGACTATAAGAGCTATACATATAAAAAATATTTGGAATGGACTCTGTAAAAGCTGAATTAGAAAAATGAGAGATAAAATGGCTGGAAGAATCTGAACTAAATCGGCCAATATGTGCTATTGAAGCTCTCGGAGAATGCAACCAGGACCAGACCTTATTTTCAAACATTCACAAACTTTAAAAAATCTTGGTGACACTGCCTGTTTCCACGTGTACCCTGACATTACTGTCTCTTCTCTGAAACGGCTCAGAAATTTCACAGACTAGGACAGACTTAACGGTTTGGCGTTAATGTCAATCCACCAATAGAAAAACGTTAAAATGATATTTATTGTATGTTCTTACAAAATTTATCAAGAAAACTTGAGTTTTACGATTTTTTGTCAAAATTTTCTTTTTTGTACCGCTGTAAGTCATTAAAGACTTTAAAAAAAACTTCGAACAAAAACTGTACGTAATTTAGTCTTCTTTAAGTTTTCACTGAACATTTTTGTTGTAAAGTCAATTGTTGAGGAATTATCTTGACAAAAACAAATTTTGGCGGCCTCAATCCAAGATGGCGGCTCGCGCTCGACCCTCCCCCCCCCCCCCCCCCAAGGTCAAAAACTTTTTCATTAGAGCCCCAATCTAAACAACATATAACATAATCGCTACTACATGACCTTTTGCAAGGTAAAGGCTTTTTTTCCCCCCACTGACTGGAATAAAAACACTATTCCACCAAAAAAATCCCCCCGCGAAATTTTTCTCTGGCTACGGCCTTGATTGCATGTAAGTACTAAGTACATCAACAATATAAGATTCATGGGAATCCCAAAAAATATGTATATTATACCAGTAAGGGAGGGCGGGGGGGGCCGGCCCGCCCCGGGCCCTTGTGTTGGGGGGCCCCCAAACGCCTCCATTTTCCCTTGATCAAATCCCAAACAAGGCTTTAAAAAAATTGTCTTTTTAATTTAATTTTTTGAAGGATGCACTTGTTAAGAATGCTCTCACGAAATGTTTTAAAGAAATTCGAAAAATTGACGGAGATACAACATTTTATGTGAAACCGTTTGAAACAGTTTGTATGTTGAATTGTCCTTCAGCAAAACGTTGAATGCGTTTTTGAATAACTTTTTGTATCATGGTCAGAGCCGGCTTAAACATGTCAGGGCCCCTAGGCATTGCACGTCTCGGGGCCCCTTTACCATAGAGGTCACTACCCTACCCTATGAATGATGTGGGAAAACGTATGCAAAAATATGAACGCGGACCATTGAATTTTATTTTCGATTTTTTTTATGGAAAGTTTTCATGTTCCCTTGATCAAGCCTTGTTTAGGATTTGATCAAGGGAACATGGAGGCGCTTGGAGGCTTCCCAGGACCAGAGGCCCGTGTGAATTGAATAAAAATCTTGTAAAATTTCTTGTAATCCTTTTCGTTCTCGAAATCTCTTGTTTTATTTATTGCCGCAAACGCGATTAAAACAAGAAAAAGGGTATTTTCCAGTTCTTTGCGCAACTTTATTGTGATTTTCAGGTAAAAATTGTAACTTGGGCGTTACGTAACGTTTGGGAAGGGGGTAGACGGAAAAACGTTACGGCGCGTTACATGGGGGGGGAGGGGGGGTCAAAAATCTTCAAAAATTGCGTTACGTAATACTTGAACGCCCCCTGACCCGTTCAGGGGGGGGGGGATCTTCAAAATACCACGCTTGGTCACAATGAGCGGCGGGGGGCTTAGGTTTTTAGTCACCGGGGGGGGGGGGTTAAAAATTGCAAAAAGTGGGTCACGTAGTATGGGTACGTTCCCTAATATTGCCATATATGTTTGGTGGTATGGTTTAGCCATACCTTAATACGTGTGTAAGAAAACACTTGAATTAACTATTGATAGTTTTTTACTGAAGAGTAAAATTACAATCATATCGGAATACCGAGCGTGACAGAAGTACGGGACCATTTGTTTTGGCTTGATGTTTTAAAGACTAATGTAGAGGGAATTTGAATGTTTCGGTACTTTCCGTAAGGTGCGACGATATACCAAATATTTCAGAGCATGTAGGCAAGTACTTCTCCGTGTTCAGCGTTGTTGTTGCTCAACGTTTTGTTGAGCGTTGGTTCGCCACATATGTAACACAAATTTTGCCAGAGTTCGAAATTTCCCTTTATGTATATTGTGCTGATTTCCCTAAAAAATATTTATATCCCCTAGATCTAGGGAAATTTCTCTAGACATACCATCACTGGACAGCAGCCTCACTACTGACACCTGTGGCTGTGATCGCAAAATGTCTGAGGTCACAGAGCTAGAGATGGTCGATATTCCTATCCCGATTACTTGGAACCGGTTCCGTTGATATCACTGGAACCGTAAGTTTTATTTATAAGGATGATGTGCCCAGGGCTGGGCAGTATTTGAAATACTTGTAATTGAAATACGTATTTGAAATACAAATACGTATTTTGTATTTGTATCTCAATTACTTCCTAAAAATGTATTTTGTAATTGGTATTTCAATTACCTGCTGCTGAGGTATTTTGTAATTTGTATTTCAAATACTTATGGCTTCAAAATACATTTTCAAATAATTTAACAATCTTAATAACGATAATGTAAAATAAACTGACATAGATAATACATAGAGTAAAAACGCTAGAATCCTGTACTATTGTCCTGTGCTATAGCACTCTTACTAATGATTATTTGTAGTCCTCTTATCATTGCTTCATACTGTACTGTACATTTTTTTTATGTCATGCTAGTTATTATTATTGTCCTGTGCTATAATAGCACCATTATTGTAAATTTTGTATCATATTATATTATACTTGTCATTGCTTTGTATTGTACATTTTTGTATCATAGTATTAGATAGAGCACTATAGGAATAATTTGACTGAATACTAGATTATTTTTAAGTTAATTACTGTAGAGCGCACTTGAAATGAAATAACACAAAACTGCGCCATACAAATATCTTTTATGTATATAAAAACGAATCCTTGTTTCCCTTGGTCACGCCATAACTTCAGAACGACTTTACCTATTTCATTCAATTTTTTTTATTTTTCTAATACTTTGCAGGAGGTTCTTACGGAAAGATAAATAAAGAAAATTTCGCAGAATATTGGATAATTTCAGAAAACTTAACGACTATTTTAACTTCGCACGTTTGACAGTTCGCGCATATGATGAAATTGAATTTAGCAGGCAGCTGTTTTTTTTAACAAAAGAATTATCTATGGATATTTCAAAATATAGATATAATAAATAGGTACCTATGTTTGGTACCAGATTTGATTGATTGTTCTTATAATATGCAAAAAATTAATATTTGTAATATGTGAAAAATTAAAATTTGAATAAAAAAATTGTAATAGCTGGCACGCGAGTTGTTTGAAAACTGAATGTACTGGGACTGAATATATGAAACGCGGGAGGGGGTTTGGCAGGACGGGGGAGCGGAAGAGGGTAGAGGGAAGGCGGGGAAGGTGGAAGGGGAACGCGGGAAGAGATGGGAACGCGGGAGGGGAAGGGTATGCGGAAGGGGAACGGGGACGCACGGGAAAGGACATGCAGAGAGAAAATTTTTATTTCTTTGAATATGGCATTGCAACGTATGCCGGGAACCAGCTAGTGTTATTATAATAACAATTATTATTATCTAATACCTAAGTCCTATACCACAAAACTTTATAAGTGGAGCGGAGACGAGATGTGTCTTCTGAGCAATATGATTGGTCAATTTTTGCACGTTTCTGTTTCACTCTGCTCAGCTTTGCTTCTTTGGAAACGTACCCTTATGGCCGTTATACAGGACATATTTTTTTCAGCCCGATTCCAATTAGACACAAAAGTCAACATTTTTCACTCTACGCGATCGCTATTTTCATATCTACGATTTCAGTTGGCATCACAGCAAACAGCATGGTTCATATGTTGTTTGCAGTGATGACAATATGTTGTTTGCAATGATGAAAAAGATGTCGTGTATAACAGCCATTAGCTAAGGGTACTTACGACCATTTATTGAAACCAAAGGTTCTACCCAAACCAAATGTATTTTGTATTTTGTAATTTGTATTTTGTATTTGAAATTAAAAAATGGTTAAAATACTGTATTTTGTATTTCAAATACACGACTTGAAAGTATTTTGTATTTCGTATTTTAAATACATGAGACAAAGTATTTTGTAATTTGTATTTCAATTACAACAAAGCATGTATTTTGCCCAGCCCTGGATGTGCCTATAGGTATTTTAATGCCACAAATTCACGGAACTGAACAATTGTGTACCATCTACATCTACAATAAGGTCGCTAGCATAGGAGTAGGCGGTAGACACTTAAAGTTAGTCAACGGACCGGAAATAGTTATATAATCTTAGAAGGCAACGAAGGATGAGATAAAATAGTTTTTTCGAAGGATAATATAATAATAAAATTTGCAAGCGGCGAACAAAGAGCGGCGAAAGCAAATAAGGAGAGTAATAAAAATTGGAAAGCCAGGATAAACGAACAAACGCGACCCTACATCGCCGAGCCGAGCGAAGGGCCATAAACCTTTTCGTTTGACCCTCGATGCCGCCGCCGCCGATGGAAATAATTCGCCAGGGGTTAAGCAGAGAGATTAAAAAATTTCACCACGATAGTGAGTCACCATTTACCCGGCTAGGGGATAGTACTCCACTCCGCCAACGGAGTGTCCCGACCGCCGGGAACCGCGCGAACCGAATCCCGACCAAGGATAAAAAAAAAGTTGCGTTTTACAACCCGGCCAGGGTTTTGCAAACGCTCTCCGAACTGCACGCGACCCCGCGCAATTTCCCGACCAAGGAAATTAACAGATACGCTCGCGGATTTCGACCAGGAACCGCCGATACGTTCGCGAACTTCTGCCAGGAAGTCCAACCAAGTGACTGCGAAAATTTCCACTTTGCACCAATTTTCACTACAAGGAACTCTCGCAACTTCCTACCTGTGCAATAGACTGGGAGGCGAGATAGGTAAACCCTACGTCATCGAGTACACGGATGAAACTACTTTGAAGTGATAATGGACATCTAGAAAACCTTAAAAAAGCTGGTCTGCCGGTGCGCCTCTTGGCAGGAGCCGCGCAGTCATGGAAATAGTCAGCGATTTTTTTCGAAAAAATTACGTCATCGAGTACACGAACGGGAATGGTCTCATATGATAAAGGTCGATTAGAAAATGAGAAAAAAGCAGGTCTGCCAACCGGCAGCCTGGCACGTTCGCAGGCAGCCGGCGTCAAAGTGGGGTAAAAAATAGTAAATTTTACGTCATCGAGCACACGAATGAAACCAACGAATAACTATAGTCCAGATCATTCCATTTAAGAATTTCTTGGTCTGCCGACCAGCAGCCTGGCAGCTTTTTATGTACGATGTTTTAAAGTTTTTTTTTTTTTCTTAACTTTTCGTTTATCTTTATTATTATTTTTATTTCACTATAATTTTTAAAACTTTGAAAGCCATATTTAAAAAAAATAAGCATAAAATATTTTAAAAAAGAATTTGAGAGTTCCGAGTGTACCCATCCGTCAGGCGAGCCTTTCGACGCCAAACCACTTACGATACCTGCCGCGGTGCCCCTCACCGCTGTCGCGTGTTAATATTTTTGTACTAATTTATAATAATAATAGTCCTTTTAAGATTGCCTAATAGTCCATAGTAGTTGGAAGTTCGAACAACCAACCCACCGTCGCCGTAAGAGCTGCGTTCGTCCGAAAAACGAAGGAAATTTCCGAACCCCGTCCGTTTCATATCGGTTTCGCTTGCCCTGCTGCATCGATTACATCGAATACAAGATCGAAACTAACGAAAACATGTAGTCCAGATCATCCCATTTATGACTTTCTTGGTTTGCCGACCAGCAACCTGGCAGTTTTTTGTGTATGATCTTTTAAATTAAATTTTTTTTTTTATTTAAAAAATGATATTTTCAATATCATTATTATTATTTTTATTTCAATATGGTTTTAAAAACTTAGAATGCCAAATTTTAAATAAAATTAGTTGTAATGATAAAAAAATAAATTTTGATTGTTCCAATTGTACCCATCGGCCGGGAGAGCCTTTCGACGTGAAACAACTTACTGGAAACTGGCTGCGGAGCCCTTCGCCGCCATCGCGTGCCTATACTATTATACAAATTTATAATAATAATAGTATTTTATGATAACCTAATGGACCTAATGGTACGTTTCCACGCTTGCCATGGCTTGGCAAGCCTCCACAAGCTCCAAGCGCCCACAAATCTCGCTTGGCATTTGGAAGTCGTTTACATGCTTGTGAATGCGTCAGTGCGCTACCTACACCCGAGCATGGTGGACGCCGAACTTGTGTCGGCTATTGCGTTTGGTTTATCAAACTTTTATTTGAAATACAAGCAAAGTGTAACAAAAACAAGGACAGCTCGACAACCACGAGGATGATGGATGATACAGATTCATAAAAATCGTCCCAGGTCACTTCGCACAAAGAGGAGACATTATCTCACAGGCTAAATCCTATAGATTTTTGTCTCTTTTTAGTGCCACTTTTTCGTTTCATCGAGTTTCAAATCACAACGGTGCTAAAGAAGTTTTCGCTTCAAAAATAATGATCGCAATTGGGACCCGAACTCGAGGATCACTTGTCTTATATAAAATTATTTTGTTTTATAACAAAAGTTATTCTAACAAAAATCATATATTTTTTTACTATAATAAATAGTAAATCATCAATAAAATATTATTTATTTATTTTGACTTTTTAGGTAAATCCAGTCGCAATAAATTACATAACATAAATGTTTTAAAATTATGTACTTATACATTTTAATAAGTCTGGCATGACTCATATGTCATACATATGTCTCGTAATGTTACAAATATTATCATAGACCGCATGGAGCAAAAACGGCGTGCATTCGCCACCAGTTCGAAAGTTCCACTGAGCGTTTGCCGAAGCTTGCCGCTGGATCCGACCCCGACTGGATCGGCGGCAAATTCTCGCAAGCTCTTGCAAGCCAAGCCAAACGACCTGTTTACACGTTTGCGCTTGTGGACGCTTGCCGAGACTTGGCAAGCGTGGAAACGTAGCATAACAGCCAATAATGGTTTAAATTTCGAACAACCACCGCACCGTCGCCATAAGAGCTGTGTTCGTCCGAAAAACGACAATAAACGACGATAAAAATAATAATAAAGATAATGAAAATAATTTTAAAAAAATTAAAAACTTTAAAAATCGTATGTAAAAAAAACTGCCAGGCTGCTGGTCGGCAGACCAAAGAAGTCATGAGTGGAATTGTCTAGACTACATGTTTTCGTTAGTTTCGATCTTGTATTCGAAGTAATCGGTGCAGCAGGGCAAGCGAAACCGATATGAAACGGACGGGGTTCGGAAATTTCCTTCGTTTTTCGGTCGAACGCAGCTCTTACGGCGATGGCGGGTTGGTTGTTCGAACTTCCAACTACTATGGACTATTAGGCAATCTTAAAAGGACTATTATTATTATAAATTAGTACAAAAATATTAACACGCGACAGCGGTGAGGGGCACCGCGGCAGGTATCGTAAGTGGTTTGGCGTCGAAAGGCTCGCCTGACGGATGGGTACACTCGGAACTCTCAAATTATTTTTTAAAATATTTTATGCTTAGTTTTTTAAAATATGGCTTTCAAAGTTTTTAAAAATATAGTGAAATAAAAATAATAATAAAGATAAACGAAAAGTTAAGAAAAAAAAAACTTTAAAACATCGTACATAAAAAGCTGCCAGGCTGCTGGTCGGCAGACCACGAAATTCTTAAATGGAATGATCTGGACTATAGTTATTCGTTGGTTTCATTCGAGTACTCGTGACGTAAAATTTACTATTTTTTACCGCACTTTGACGCCGGCTGCCTGCGAACGTGCCAGGCTGCCGGTTGGCAGACCTGCTTTTTTCTCATTTTCTAATCGACCTCTATCATAAGAGACCATTCCCGTTCGTGTAGGTACTCGATGACGTAATTTTTTCGAAAAAAATCGCTGACTATTTCCATGACTGCGCGGCTCCTGCCAAGAGGCGCACAGGCAGACCAGCTTTTTAAGGTTTTCTAGATGTCCATTATCACTTCAAAGCAGTTTCATCCGTGTACTCGATGACGTAGGGTTTACCTATCTCGCCTCCCAGTCTACAATAACAAGTAAAAAAAATAGATAACTAAGTTGAAAGTGCCTAGTGACTAGTGAGCGTACGCGGAGGCTCCATCATCAGCAACCAAAGGGAAGTGACTGAACATTTTATTTATTTTAACCACCGAAGTGATTAGACTCTGAACAATTACATAAAGACTTTACCGTAGAATTAAGCAAATGGACTTTCTAATTTTAAGACTAATTATTTAAGTACCTAGTATAAGACTAACCCTAGATTAATAATTAACACGTCCTTCCTTTTGTGTCCTAATGTAATAATTTTGTCGTTCCGTAAATCAGTAGCCTGTTTTAATTGTTCCCTCCTTAAATTTTAGTTTTCTAGTTAAGTTTGAACTCGCCATGAGGCTCGGGCAGATCAAGGAGAATCGTTTATTTATGGAACCGGTTCCTTTTGAAATATTTAACAAAATTTAAAAAAATGCAAGTGTGAAGTTCACACACGGTAGAAGTGAAACCTTCAGAAAATTAAAGTAGACAAGCACCGCATAAAGAGGAAACTGATAGGCTAAGAAGCACCGCACAAAGAGGAGACCGGTTAGTCTATCTCATTCTCTCGCAGACAAAATCCTATAAGCATCTACCACATGCACACTTCGGAGCGACCGAGTCTCGCGCCACTTCAGGCCGCCGCGAACAAAAGTAAAGACCGATAGGTTTACAGTGCGTTGTGAGCACGGACATATGAATATATCTGGACCTGCCCTAAGTGATAAAAACGTATTATTTCCCCCTCCACATGGCGCCGGCTGTAGCTCCTCCTTGGAACCGGCTCGCTCCATGGGGAGGGGATATAGCCTCGCTTGAATCTAAAATGTGTGACGTCATCATTCTTGCCGTGAACAGCGAGAAGCTGACATCCATACATTTAACGAAATAACGGCAGCTTGTGCTATACAATATATCTACGTATCAATATGCACATAGCGAATGTGGGCGGTACTCCAATGTGCTCGTCGCTGGTTACAGGAGTAAGTAAATTATGAAACATTTGTAAAAGTGTTTTAACTAAACACGGCAAGAAAATATTGATATGTGTATTGGCGCGAGTCTTTTTGGGGCGAGCATTTGGCCTTAGCAAATAAGTTTTGAACGTGGCAAGCAATTCGCGCTCCCATGTAAAAAGGTCTATTCATTCAAAGCAGATTTTGCTTTTAAGAACTAAATGGTGATATTGTAATGCGAGATGCCTATATACTGTCAGATTGATTGTTCAACGAATGACAGTCATCTTTCCCCTCTTCGCTCTCCATAGTTTGGTTTTACCCCTCATCTGTAACTGCTTGTCTATCCATTTGGATGTCTATGGTTGTGAGCCTTTCTGCGCGGTAGCCTGAAGTGGGGCGGTGACTCATTCGCTCCGAAGTGTGCGTGTGGGGAGTGCTATAGATGCATTTGTTTGACTTTTTAGTGTCACTTTTTCGTAGCGTCCTTCCGCCCTGCCTCCGGCAACTCGACGCTTCCATCCTTAGGGTCTTCGGGTACGTTCCCCTACTTCCCACTTATTATCGTCAAGGTACAACCGAGAAACCGGCTAAAGGGCGCGGACGTTGAGATTCATTCACGGCAGACCGACCACCATACACATTCTGGCTGGTACTGCCAGGTGACGAGAGAGGTATCCCACCCGACACAAGCGTTCTTCATATATCACAATACTTATTTTCATTTTCTTTTCTTGCAGATGCTTGCAGCATACTGTTCAATATGTTTGGCCAAAGAACTGTCAAATCTTTGCTCGACGAAACTCAACTTCCCCACCAATCATCATTTCCAAGGAGGAAGATCTGAAGAAGATGGAGGTCCAGCGAAATTTCTCTCCTTTTTTTCTATTGGATATTTCAAATATTTTTCTATTGGATATTATATTTTTCTTAAAGTTTTTTTATTTTAAAGATTACTCTTTTAAATGTTCTTTCTTTAAGTATTATCCCTATGAACGCTTAACTTCTATATATTTTTCACTTAAACATTTTGCTTTTAAGTATTTTCCTTTTGAACATTTTTCTTTTAAATATTTTTCTATTGGAAATGTTTCTTTTGAATATTTCGCTTTAATTTATTTTTCTCACATTTGTCCTCTGCACCTACTACGTATCTCTCCCTCCACCTTTCCCCACCCTCTACTCACCCCTCTCCTTACAAACCCCCTCTCCTTACGCACCTCAGTAACTACTTTAAAAAAAGAAAGTATGAGTATTTTAAACTATTTTAAAATCAGTCTGACCTCCCAGAAACAATTATGTATACAATTAGCTATTTACGAGTATCTTACACTTAAATACAGATTTACACCACCCATAAAATGACATTGAATATCTACTATCAAAACGTACGAGGACTACGCACAAAAACTGACATACTGTTGAATGCTGTCAGATCCAACGAATACGATATTATCGCCATAACAGAATCCTGGCTAAGTGATGGCATCCGTAATGAAGAACTGTTCGACGATCGCTATGACGTGTTCCGCCGGGATCGAAATTACTGTTCAACTGGTCAGCGCTTGGGCGGAGGTGTCTTGCTCGCTGTACGACGCGAGCTGGTAGCCCGCGGCCGTCCAGAGTGGCACTCAAAAGCAGAAGACTTATGGATATCATTACAAATTAAGGGATCACTGCGTAAAAATCTAAACATATGTTGTGTTTACCTTCCCAAGGGTCCAGCATACAATAAAAATATTTATAATCAGAACAATTAAAGACTTCGATTCGCTGGAAGTTATAAAAATCGTATATTTGTCACTCGTACGCAGCTTGTTGGAATATAATTCCATAGTTTGGTCCCCATATTATCAAATTCATATAAGAAATATCGAAAGAGTGCAGCACAAATTTTTAAGATTTATTAACTTCAAGTTACACATACCTATTCAACACATTAACTACACATCTTTACTAAACATACTTAAATTGCATTCCCTAGAAAACAGAAGAAAAATAAACGATCTAACTTTTTTGTTTAAAATTATTCACTCCGAATTAGATTGTTGCGAACTTCTGCATCTCATTGATTTTAAAGTACCTACTCGAGAAACAAGGCAAAACATATTATTCTGCAACAATAATTCTGTAACCAACTACCACACACATGCACCAATTTCACGATTGCACACACTAGGGAACAAATTTACCTCAAATATCGATATATTCAATACAAGTTTACCTTTGTTCAAGAAATATCTGAACAATATTTTTATGTAGAATATTTTGATATCTAAGGAGCATCACATAGGATCTATTGCATATATTTGTGTATTTCTATAAATCTACAATATAAAAACCTATTACCGTTTTCTTTCTATGTATCTTGCATTTTGTCATGTATTTTTCATCACATTTAATTAGTCACCTGTAAATTTTGTAATTACTAACATACCTACAAGTTTATTTCTATGCCATTTATAACTTAGAAACTTTCTCTTTTATTGTAATGCACTATCTTTCCTTAAATTTATCTGTATACCTACCTTTCATATGATGTTTACTAGTTATATTTTTATAGTTTATCTTTTTTTATTTAAAAACTGTCTCTGTATTATAAACTTGTCATGTAAAAGCCCATCAGGGCGTTGAAAATTAATAAATAAAAAATAAAAAACATGGAAAGTTTTCTCAGCGAGATTTCTAGATCAACATTACAATTTCCTTGTGAAAATTTTCTTATTTTAGGTGACTTTAACCTTGCTGACATTCTGTGGAACAAAAGTCCAAATGATACGTCATACACATCTGCCAATCGTTTATCCCCACTCAGCTCTGCATTTTTTGATTGCCTGCACTTTTCGGGTCTCTGTCAATATAACGGAATTTCAAACTCCAATGGTCATTTTCTAGACCTCGTCCTCTGTAAGGATTCTATTAAGGTATCAGCCAGTAACAACTCACTAATAGTCGAAGATATTCACCATGCCTCCATAACGATAGATGTAGCATTCTTAGAACCCGTTGCATTGAGGGAGGAAATACGAAAGGTCCACGTCTTCAAACGTGGTAATTATGAACTTATAAATTCTTGTCTTAATAAAGTAAACTGGCATGAGCTTCTCTCTATTGGTGACATAAATTCAGCTTTATTAAATTTTTACTCGCAAATAAACCAACTTGTAGATGCTCACATTCCGCTAAAACCAAGTAAGAACTCAAAATACCCACCATGGTATATTACTCAGCTCTTATAAAGTTAACGAAGGAAAAATGCAAGTATTTCAAAAAGTTCAAAATTTACAAAAATCAGTCTGACTACTCCATTTTCTCTCTCTTAAGATCACGTCATAAAAAACTACAACGAGAGTGTCACAATCAATATCTAATTAATGTTGAACACGAAATATCCTCCGATCCAAAAAAACTGTGGAATTATGTTAAATCAAACTCCAAATCACAAGGTGTGCCAAACACTGTATTCCTTAGGGATGAAAAAGCTGAGAATGGATCTGATATTGCTAACTTATTCTCCAAATATTTCAGTTCTGTTTACACCAACGATGTTCAAACTTCTCAAAATATGCCAGCCAACTATAACATTCACAATTCTTCCACTATTCACAGTATTGAAGTTGACAAACGTCTGGTGCAGACATATCTGGAAAATTTGAATCTAAAAAAAAGCGCAGGCCCAGATCAAATCCCTCCCTTTTTCATCCTGAAGTGCGCAAGCAGTCTCTCTAAGCCGTCATCTATTATATTCAATCGCTCTTTAAAAGAGGGTGTGGTACCTAATACTTGGAAAACTGCTTTCATAACACCCATTTTCAAAACCGGGGAAAAATCTGACATTGAAAACTATCGTCCAATTTCAAAATTATGTGTCTTCAGCAAGGTTTTTGAAAAAATAATACACGATCAGATGTTTCCCGCTTTGAAATCCTTACTCAATGTTAAAAACCAACATGGGTTTATGAGTGGAAAATCAACAACAACTAATCTAATAGCATTCACGGAATTCTTGGAAGATAATATGGATCAACGTGTACAAGTAGACGCAATATATACGGATTATAGCAAAGCTTTTGACGTAGTGAATCATGACATATTAGCACGCAAGCTTATGCAAATCGGCGTCCACGGTGACCTTCTTAGATGGCTGTCGTCCTATGTATCAAACCGTAGTCAAGTCGTAGTTGTGGGTGGCTTTAAATCGGACTGGGTAACCGTCCCATCAGGTGTGCCTCAAGGATCTCTATTGGAACCGTTACTCTTTAATATTTACATTAATGATATAGGACAATGCTTCAAATACTCTAAAACATTACTTTACGCAGATGATATGAAGGTTTTTTTATCCTATCAGATGTACTGCTGACTGTCAAAAAATGCAGGAGGATCTAAACCGTCTTAATGTTTACTGTACACAACATACCCTTAAAATTAATGTTAAAAAGTGTTTCGTCGTGAATTTCACACGAAATAAAAATATCATCACCAATGAATATAATCTGAACGGCTCAATATTAATTAACAAAACAGAAATCAAAGATTTAGGAGTGACATTGGACTCTAAGCTTATTTATGATATTCATATAGACTCAGTCACATCAAAAGCCTCGAAAATGTTAGGATTCATTCTTAGGACATGTAAAAAAATCAATAATTTTAGAACAATGAAAATCCTATATTTTGCTTATGTCCGCAGCTTAATAGAATACGCGTCACAAGTTTGGAACCCGCAATACAAATCATATGTGGAAAATCTAGAATGTGTTCAAAATCGTTTTCTACGATACTTAGATTTCCGCAGCTACCGCACACATCTAAATCAGCAAGATTCAGCCGCGTACTTCAATATACTATCATGAGAAGTTCGAAGTAGCTCGGCCGATGTACTTTTCCTTTAAAAAAATGCCAGATCCGTTGTAGATTGCCCAGAACTCTTAGAACGAATACAGATACGAGTTCCTAATAGACGAACCAGATCAGACACGATTCTTAACCTCCCTCGGTGCAACACAAATTCTAAGCAGAACGCTTTCATCTATCATGCATCCAACACTTTCAACACACAATATACACAATTTGACATTTTTAACTCTGCACCACACTCCTTAAAATCACACATATACTCTACAACTCTACAATAACAATAACTATAGACACCCTCTAATACAACCACCACTCTATGAACTTTTTTTTTTTTTCTTTTTTTTCTCTTTTAATTTTTGTCACGCATATTTTTACTAATATACCTCAACTAACCGATCCTTCCCCCTCCATCCCCCCATCCTCCCCCCTCCCTATTCCTACCTAAATAACTCGGCTCTTAAAATGTAATTTTTCATTTGTAAATTTTTTTTTGGAATCACTACACTTGTATACAATACCTCTATGGAAACCTGTAAATGGTTCAATTATTGTAACTCAATTACTATATGCTGTTATTAATGTAAACTGTTGGTATCCCAAATAAATGAAATAATAAAAAAAATAAAAAAAATACGCAAGATGCCATTACCCTGCGAGCAGCCGCCTTTTATGTTTATCTGTTTTCTTTTTTAATTAGTTTATCCCTGCCTTGCTTTATGTTATTCGCATTTTGTATATCATGTAAGCACTTGCATACTGCTTCCTAACACCGTATGCAGGGACACTGGAGGTCTAGATTCGTTCAAACTTAAATGTAGATTCGTTCTTTCAAAAAAAAAATATTATATTATAATTCCTTGCGAGAGCTTTGAAGGAGTAACCATTTGTTACTTATACCAGGGCGGGTAAGTGTTGGATAACCTCCACTGTCCCTTTTTCTATTCATCGAGTTTCAAATCACAACGGCGCCAAAGAAGTTTCAACTTCAAAATAACAGATAAAATATTTCGTTCAACCGGTTCTTTTATTAGATTTTCTCTGCACTGTCCTAATTTTTTTAATAAAATAAATTTATTAATATTTCAACGCCATGGGATTTTACACATGAGTTTGACAATTTGACAGTTTAACAATAATCAAATGTTCCTAGTTGGACAGGCAAAACTTCCTAATATGCAGGGCCGTAGCTAGGGGGGGGCATAATGGGGCAATGCCCTACCTTAAAATATCTGTGCCCTACCTTAAGAAATACCATCGACTATGATAATATACTAGCAAACTGTTTGTTCATAGTTTGATATGATTGAAAAAAATACTACCTATTAGTGTAGCGTAGCGACCTCTGACTAAGTAGCTTCTAATTAACCAAGAAATCGTATACTAATTCTTTATTCTGCCCATAGATGATATTGAAGTAAGTGGTGGGATGCTGCGCGCGTATTGCAATCACTCACTGTTTACGGGAAATTCCCAAACAGCAATCCCTAGATCGATATCTTCGGGCCTTTGATAAGTAGCAATCTGCTACTTCTGTTAGGGTGCTTTAAAATGAGATTAATGGCATCTAAAATGCAATACTACTGTGTGTAATGTACCTACTTTGTGAGGCAAGTGGTAAATGCCTTATACACCGCTTGTTAAGTGGGTGCATGGTAAGATTGAGATTCGTACAGTGTAAACCATCACAGTGGTCAGCTTAGTTTCCTGGGGAAACTTTAGGACGCCAAACCCTATCGGACGACAGGGTATGCTGAACTCTGCGGTGGCCTGAGTACTCGTCCTCAGAGGTGGGCATATGGTGCTTATTCACAAATAGGTCTACTCAAATGAAAGACAAGTTCTTCCGAAATGACCAATACATCTATTTCATTAAGAGGCTTACATATAATACAACAAACTTCCCCCATCATAGACCGTTTTGTACTACCTAAGCTACCTAGCTAGTTTTCTGCGGAGTGATGGGGACGCCTTCCTCCACGGGTCCGTGTCTGCCGCAGCGCGGGCGGCCAACCTGCCAGCCCCGTCTCTCGGTCAAACCACGGCCGAGGATCATCCAGATCCTCACCAATCACCACCGGTGTCCATCCATCCGTGCGCTAGTTCTAGTAAGTAAAGGAGGGTTCTTCCCACGGCGTGCGCGGCAAAGTACGTAAAGGAGGGTTCTTTCCTCAAATACGGATTTCTTCCGATTAAATAAGTCACAGCTTGTTCCCGACATCAAACAAGTTCAAAGCGAGCGAGGATCGCCGGCCGTTCGCTTCGATTATTCCCGATACGGAAGACCACTTCCGGGTGCACATCGACACGCGTTTTCAACTTCGGGTGCGATTTTAATTCACGATTACCCGTATTTTACTCGAATCGGCCACTAAAGGATTACCCGACATTTTCCAGGATAAGATGTTCAACAATTGTTCCGCTCGACTTTAAATAAAAAGAAACTCACATCGTTTCAAACTAGGCACTGTGACGTTCCCACCGGGTCTGCGCCATAAATAAACCGTCTGCGCCCAACTAGGCCCTGTGGGTAAGTGATGCGGCCCGCAAGAATAATCTTTTTCTATCTATTCGCGCCGATATATGGCTGTCAAAAAAAAACCCATCGACAATAATGAAATTAGTAATCAGTACCTGATTACAATTGTTATGTGAATATTAGATATTTTCATAACACCTTCTCCATACTAAACGGTTTGTCATCAGTGTATACTGCTCGCTAACAATGCATGCAGGGACAATGGAAGTCTTGTTTTGGTTAATTATAAATGTAGAGTCGTTCTACAAAAAAATTAGAGTAGTTGTGAGAGCCCTGAAGTAGAAACTATCTGTTCCTTACACCGGGGCGGGTATGTGGTGGATAACCTCCAATGCACTTCGAATAAGAGAATATTTTCCTTCGAAATGTGTCAGCAGGTGAATCCAGAACTGGAATTTTACATTCTGAACCCAAAACTAGTTTAAGTTAAATCTGTATGCGGCGAATTAAAACTACACTCACATAAAAATAGTTTTTCTTTATCCTTGCAGTACCATAGTCTGCAACTAGAATTTTATAACTGCACTTCAAATAATGGCGCGTTCAGACGTTTCAATTTTTGTTGATCCACTTTTATTTAACGTAAAAAGTTGAACGAGATTATGTTCACACGTTTCAATTTAAGTAGAACCGAATTTGACATTCAAGATGGCGTCAACTGAAATTGTCAGTGCGTGCGTCTCTCTAACTTCTGATGTTTTGCGAGATGAGCTCGAGATTATGAAAAAGCATAAAAAAACGTCGTATTTGGGCGAGAAAATGGATCATGAATTAGGCGCATCCAACACAATTTTGAAAGAGATGGAACTAGAAGACTCCGAAGGATATGGATGACAGAAAAACAATTTGATGAGCTGCTTTCCAAAATTGGCGATAAAATTTTTCAGAGACGTTTAAATTAATAATAATTACTACTAACAATACTAACTACAATAACCGGAGAAGCAAGGAAATAATCCATATTTCGTTAAAATTAGCTTTACCATAACCTAAAAACAACAACGCCAAACGTCATACTTTGACATAGGTAGTTATTGTTATTAGATTTGTACAAAGTTTTTTTTCTTTTAATTTATGCGTATTAATGGTGACGCATGCTCTGAATATTTACCGTTATTTTTTTGTCATTATCATAATATATTGGGTAGGTAGTGTAAATGAAACACATATTATTTATTGCAGTATCACGGGCATTTCTATTTGTGTACACTTCTTGCTTTTGATCCCAAAGACAGGGATGCATAAATCTGAACATCAAATCATCCGACCATTTCAAATATTTTTTCGTTGAAACGGATTCCATGACGATAGAACTAGGAATGTCTAACGAATATGGACATAAATGTTTGACGTCTAGTTGTGCACGCGAGTAACTATGGTAACCAAGATGGCGCGATCATACTTGAACGTCAAAAGTAGACGGGCTATCAACTTTAGCTAGTCAACAAAAAACTTGTTCAACTTTGTTGAAAGAAGGTTCACACCTGTCAATATGCTTTCAAGTGTCGAGTTGATCAACTAAAGTTGAACCGTGTGAACCGGCTATAAGAGAATGTTTTCTTTCAAAGTGTGTCAGCAGATGAATCCATAACTGGAAATTTACATTCTGATCACAAAACTGGTTTTAAATTAAGGGTGATTCTGTTCATATAATGCGTAGTATGGTTTTCCTACGAGTTACGAATTTTAAAGAATGGTTTTAAACAAAATTTTTAACTCCACTCGAAATATTAGAACGGTTTTCTTCGAAATGCGTTAGCAGATTAATCCGCAACTGGAATTTTGATAGATCATTCGGAACATGAAACTGGTTTTAACCTAAGAGTTAATCTGCATGAGAGTCCACCGATTTAGCTCAGATACTACACCTAGAACAAGATAATAGTTTTCCTCTTACGTTTGCACTTGGAGCACATGGATGGTTTGATGATCCATTGGAACACTTGATGATCCATGAAACTTTCTTAGAATTGTCGCACATCGCCCATGGACCTCTCTCAATCATTCTTACTGAATATTAGTCATAAGTCATAAACAATCCAAGCGCAAAACAAAATTCGACCCAGACGGTGTTGCCAGTCGCTGCAGTGATCAAGATTACATTATGATACATTCATTTAAAGAAAGCGGATTCCCCAGGTTTGTCACAGAATAAGTAATAAAAAATTCCGTGCCCATTTCAATCGGTCTGAATCGTAGGTGCAACAAAAATATGAAACGAAATGGTAAAATTTTTACAAGATATTATTAATATTAATTGTGAAATTTTTCCGCCCCTTTAAAGTGCCGCCCGGGGCTGCTCCCCCCCCCCAGATTAGATCAAGTTACATTTTTACTTGCGCCCTACCTGTAATTACTGCTGCCCCATCTTAAATTCAACTCTGGCTACGGCCCTGCTAATATGTAATTTCTTTTGTATCTATCTACTATCTATAGTAAATAAATAAAAATAAATACCTACGTGACACAAATAAAAAAATAAAAATTTTACGCGCGTACACCAATATAAGGGAACGTACCCATACTACGTGACACGTTTAGGGGGGGGGTCTTCAAAATGTCACGCTTGGTACAAATGAGCGGCGGGTTGCTTAGGTTTTTGTTCACCGGGGGGGGGTTAAAAATTGCAAAAAGTTGGTCAAGGTCAAGTAGTATGGGTACGTTCCCTAATAATAATCTTCAAGTAATAATTCATACAATTTTGAAAGGCAAGTGCAAGTGTAAATTAAATGATTAGTGTCAAGTGCGGAAGTGTCAAGTGCGGAAAAACCAGCGGGGAACTGCGCCGAGACAGTTAAGTCTGTCGGGTGTTCGGCTAAGGCGGCCAACTTTATCAAATATCAATGCGGGACACAGTGGCGTGCGGTGTCGACGGGGGGGGGGGGGGGGGGTGTACGTTTCAAATTTTCTCTCTCGAAAATCGAGAATTTGGCTCAAAAACTACAATCACAACATGAAAATGGTTTCTCTTTGATTCTGGTAGCACATACATAGTCTGCAACTAGGATTTTATGACTGCAGTTCAAATTAGAGAAATGTTTCATTAGATGAATCCACAACACAAACTTTAGATTCTGAACACATAGCTGGTTTAAATTAAATCTGTATGCGGCGAATTAAAACTACCCTCAGAACATGAAAATAGTTTCATGTTTAGCACAAACATAGTCCCAGTGGCGTAGCTAGGCAAAGGTGGCACCCGGGGCGGATAACGTGGTGTCACCACCGTCAGGCACGAAAATAACGCCGTATTCAATATTTGTGTGACAATATCCTTCGTAATTGTTTTTACGCAAATTTTTATGAGCTGGAATAACTCTTTTCTTATTACCGGGTTGATGTTACATTTTTCCAAGATATTTTCAATTATTTTAAGGCATTCTTGTTATAAAAATAAAAACACCTCTTCAAAATTCGCCGAACATCTCTTAGTGAATAATCACGTTCCACTTAAAAATAACCAGCCAAAACCATTACATATTGAACGAAAGGGTCTTTGATTAAATTTGCTTGAACAATTAGAAATCAATTAACGAACGAATGACCCCAACATAACGCTAATTAATAAAGTAAGGAAAATTATTTATTCCCCACTACTTAGTTTGTTTACCAAACCTAAAAAATATAATGCACTTAAATGAGTCATAGCAATAACGTCATTCTAAATCAATTAAGAAAACCCTTACACTTAGTGCAAGGCAAACCAAAAGAAATACTCCGAATCCCATATTAGCACTCTCTCAATAGGCCACTTGCATCACATTTTTTTTATTTTTTTTCCGGTTTAGGCAAATATTCTAAGACATTCTGTATTTTTATTTTTTTTTTAATCGTATTTTTGAAACCCTGGGGATTTTTTGAAAATTTCAATCCGATAAATCAGACCATTTTTTATAAACCGGAAAGACGGGACATAATTTTACAGGTATGAAAAACGATAATTACTTAGCCAAAAATCATTCAAAAAAAAAATAACGTTTTCCACACGAATGGCACAGGAGAATAACGAGGCATACCAAAAATATTACATCTCATAAATATTTTTTTTCCTTGATCCATCTTTTTGACCATAAATCATTATAATGAACAGCGTCTGTATTACTAAATTCAATGTAATATACTTGTACTTGTAAATTATAATAATAATAAGAATATTATAAAATTTTATTTTGTTAAAATCAGCACCATAATCATTATACCTCTAAAACATGTACCGACATCCTCTTCACGTTCTGAAGAGAACCCCGTACCCATTAATTGTACGGGGTTCTCTTCAGAACATCTGTCAAAAAATCAAACCAAATGATAAGTTCGCAGAGAACAAACAATAAATCTAGTGAACGAATTCAAAAATTCGCCTGAAATCAAAGTGATGCCATATAAAAAAATAAATCAGTGTGGAATTTTATAAAATTAATAGGAACATTTTCGGCGACGGGACATTTTCATGTAGTGACGTCACGAGCCCAAATAATGGATTTATTTATTTAAAAATAAAAAAAACTGTACATTTCTAAAAATTTTTACTAACATTTTCGTAATCTTAGTAAAAAACTCTATCCACACGATTTTTTCCAAGTCGTTATGAAGTCCATGCAAGTGGCCTATTAGTGTCTCTGCAAATTGGTTTAACCGGTAATAAATCAACTTAGACACCTTTAAAAATTGACATTTAAAATCTTATAAATAAGTCGTCCGTACGTGGCTTCACCACAGTTTGAAAATGACCTTATAAGTCGAAACAGCTGTAACTAAAACACTAACCAAAAAACTTGCAGAACTCGATAATTACATTATCGAATTTAATTTTAATTAAATTTCTAAAAATTAAAATGGAGTTCTACGAATTAAACACAAAAACAATTAATAATGAAAATTGTTACTCTTTGATTCTGGCAGCACATACAACTGCATCTAGAATTTTATAACTACTGCACTTCGAATAAGAGAATGTTTTCCATCGAAATATTTCATCATATGAATCCAACTGGAATTTAACATTCTGAACACAAAACTTGTTATTTATAATTAAAACTATACTCGGAACATGAAGATAAAAACTTTTGCAAGAAAGGAAATTCTTTTTGAAATTCAGTGAATTACAACTTCGCTTTTTCGCGGTCGGCGGAATGGTCAACCAATTTTTTGATTTGATTTTTAAATGTAAAAAAATACGGGTTATCAACTCAATACTACACTGGCGCTCTTTAACTTATCTAAATAAACCAATCCCTAGGTCGATATCTTCGGGCTTTTTCCAGGGACAAATTTTGTCATCAACTTAACCACAGATGAACGGAAATGATTAAAATAGATTAACTTTGAGAAAGTTTATTTGTCTGCCATAGACAATATTACAAAAATATGGAAATGCGGGACGCTTTAGACGATTTGCGGGACTATTTAATTAAATTTTTCAATGCGGGACTACAACCGTTAATGCGGGACAGTCCCGCAGAATGCGGGACGGTTGGCCGCCTTATGTTCGGCTAACGTGATCAGTCGTTACTCGGTCTTAAGTGTTGGACGAGACCAGGCGAGACAGTGGATAAAATTGTGTCCCAACTTCTCATAAGGTTCTGCCGAGAAATAATTATAGTAGGCTCCAGTGACAGCAAAGGAACCGGCCCCTAGTACCCTAGTAGGCCTAGTAGGGAGGCGTCTACTAATATCTACAGGAATTCCAAAAACTGAAAAAATCGAACTAATATCTATGAGAATCAAAGTGTTGACGAATATCTACAGCTCAAACTGTTGATTAATATCTATGAGAACCAAAGTGTTGACGAATATCTACAGCACTGGCAGAGGTTGGATTTGCAATTGTGTATAGCATATTGGAATAACGTAATATTGCGTATGCAGTTTAAAAAACTTAATTTATGTAAGTATGTATGTAAAAATTAGAAGTGTGTCGTTCCGGCCGGAACGAATCCAAAGATTCCGAGTCCGAATGCGTTTGATTCGTTCCGAGTCCGCAAAATGTTATGAATCAGTTCCGGAGTCGCTCGCACTCGGGCGAGGTTGACGTGGAAGGAGGTGTGCGACGCGGGCCGGGCGGCAGGAATCATTTACGGGAGGAGGTGCGCGGCGCAGGCCGGGCGGGGATTTGTCACTCGGGAACGAGTGACAGAGTGAGAATACAGGACTCATTCACGGGATGAGGTGTGTGGCGCAAGCGGGGCGGCGTTGTATTGCTCTAGCGGGGCGCGATGACAGCGTGAAAACATTTTTCGAAAAGAAATAGCATTATATCTTAGTCAAAAGATAGCAAGGAGCACTGCTTTTTACCTTTTGTCGGTCATCACGGAGCAAATTTGCCTTCCCGCAAGTTCGCGCCGGTGATACTCTGGTGAATTACTAGTTTTATGAAGAACGTAAAATATCTAACTAACCATCACGCCGTTTCTCCGCAGGGGTTCTTCTCATTCCTGAGAGGAATGACCGCCAAACAACTCGATCTTGGCACACACTCCTTGCCTCACTCACATTCATACATCGTCTCAAACATACTCTTCTTTTATTCTGACTTTTGACATGGCCCGACTCAAGTATCTGATTCACTTGATCTTGCCATGTCTTCCCCGGGCGTCCCCAACATCTTTCACCATTCACATTTTGCCATATATTCTCCTTACACTACTTTCTTCGTTCATTCGCTCTACTTGCCCAAACCATCTGAGGGTCCCCTTCTTAATCTTACTCGTTATGCTTACATCAGCCTTACATTATTTGCGGATCTCCACATTTCTCTCACGATCGTACATAGTTTCACCACATATACGCCTCAGAGATCTCATTTCAACAGCATTCAGTTTACTTTCATCCTTCCTCTGCCGGCTCCATGGCTCACTGCTATACAAGGACTCCACTGTTCGTAAGTTTCAAATTTATCGTAAATATCTTACACGGTTCTCATAAAGCCGACAAAGATATCACTCATGTCAAACACATTATTATTAGCTATATAAAGATAAGACTTCTCGCTCGCAATAAACAATAGCATGTTAATGTACACACGCCCGGCTACTTAAACGCATGATTCCTTAACTCCGTAACGTTCCACGATTCCACCGAGTACGGCGAGTTCAGCTGAATCAACTCTCGGCATTGAATCAGCAGGAGTCAAATTGAGTTTCGTTCCGGCCGATTCAACGACTCCGGCGGAGCGCCACAATGAGTTTGGTTCGGCGAGTCCGGCGGAATCAACTCTGGCATTGAATCAGCAAGAGCCAAACTGAGTTTGATTCCGGCCGATTCAACGACTCCGGCGGAGCGCCACAATGAGTTTGATTCGGTGAGTCCCATAGATGTATATAATATAACTGGATGGATGAGTCGCGTAAATTGGCCGGTCTTCCGGTTTCGACGGCCGCCATATGCAAAATGGGCAAGAGATACGAGAACTCAGGGAACTTCTTAGAGGGAACTCGCAAATTCCAAGTTTTTTGTTACTAATAAATGTTATTAAACATTTTTCCTTTCTGTTTTTTGTGTTGCATAACGAATTGTAATAAAGTAAAACTGCGACTTTGTATCGTATTAATAATAATTATCGTACATTATGCTCATAAGCATTATAATAATTAGTTAAGTATTTTAATGTTAAATTAAGTTATACTTTTAAGAAAATAATATGTATTACGCACCAAAATATCTAATATTTAATGATATTATTTTGAGCAAATAAATAGAAAAAAATTAGAGATTTCTTACAATAAAACTGAACAGTTTTGTAAGATATTTATACTTAAAAAAATATTGTAAAATTAAAAACTCAATAAAAAATAGTCTTACATTCGAAGTAAACTTCAATAATGAAACTTCATTCAGGGCATCACAAGTCTACAGTAGTACTTTGTTTTATAACTACATATTGTGATAATCTTACCATTGTCTTAGATCAGTAAGGGGGCATCCATTAATTACGTGAGCAGTTTTTCTTCCAATCTAGACCCCCCCCCTCTCCTTCGGTGAGATAAATTTGGATTAAATTACAATATTTAGTATGGGAACATCATGTGCTTTTAACTTATAAGCAGTAAATGTATCGGCAAACAAAGGGAAAAACCAACAGTCGTACATAATATAGGGTAAAAATAACAAAAAAAAATAACATTTATACAACAAAATTTGCGCAACTTAATTTATACAATAACAAATACAACAAACATACAGCAAAAATTTACAGACAAAAAAATTATACAACTTATATACGTACAAAAAAATGTATTCAACTTATATACAATCAAAAATTTTAAACAACTTATATACAGAGAAAGAATTTATACAACTTACATACAGACAAAAATTTTATACAACTTATACACAGACAATTTTTTTATACATTATTAAATAAAATAAGTTTATGTAATTTCTGCCTAACGCTTGCCTTATTATTATTTACATTTTCTAGAGAAAATCTTCTTGCATGTATGTCTTTAACCTTATAGCGCAAATTTCTCTGATTTTTTTCTAATTATCTGCGTTTCATGGAGGTCTTAACCCCGGTGAAATTCAGCTCCGAAATCGTGCGACAATTGTGGGAACATGTACCTCTTATCCGAAAAGTGACCCACCACACAATGTGAGATTTTTATTACTTAAAACTAATTAAATATTACTTAAAACTGCTTCAAACTAGACGGCTGCTGGTATAGAAATGGCCTACTGGGCACTTGCTATGCACCATTCCAAGATGGCGGACTTCGATTTCCGGTGGACCGCTCAAAATTCGCTGAGGCAAAGAGAGTCATCCATCCAGTTATATTATATACATCTATGGTGAGTCCGGTGGAATCGCCGGAATCAAAGGAGCGAGTCCAGTGAATCGAGTCCACTCAGTCGAATATGGGTCCGGAATTGATTCCGTAAAATGAGTGAATCAACCCACTTCTAGTAAAAATCCCTAATATCGGACTATTGGACACATTTAGCTGATTAGTCCAACCTATGCTCTGTAGATATTAGTTCAACCTAAGCTCTGTAGATATTAATCAACACTCTGAAGTTCGTAGATATTAGTTCAACATATGAGCTGGAGATATTCGTCAGACATACAGGCTGTAGATATTAGTATCTGGAGTCCCTAGTAGCCAGAACAATATCGTATCGACCATCTCTAATCTCTACTCTCTACTCTCTACTGACAGGGGTGCATATCTATTACATTATTTACATTGGTATTATCTATGGTCCCTTTGTTTTGAAATAATATATTTGACGTTTCACATGTGATTTTTAACCATTTTTAACTGTCGAAGTTTTCGTAAAACGCCGACGTGTTTTTATAGGTTTTTATGATTGAAACGCACACATTTCACCATGGAAAGTAAATCCGAAGGTTCTTTAAATAAAGGCGAACTGGTCTCGTACCCCGGACTGCGCCTGTGCTGCGCTAGTGATGACTTCATATCTGGAGATGGAACCTACGAAGATCAGGGCTATATTTACTCCAGTCTCGTGGGGATTGCTAAATTAGTTGATATAAATAATGAAAGAAAGGTAAATTTCCCCCATTATAACAATATTTTGTAATTATACATAAAAAATGTGCATTTTTCCTCTTACCAATCTAACAATTATTATTGTGCAAGTCTTTATAAATATACGGAGGGGCCCCTCGTACTTAAGTAAGTAATACAACATGCTTGCTAACTGCATTGTTATATTATTTGGGTAAACTTTCGAAATCACTGGACACGCTTAATAAATATTGTGAAAAAACCCGATTTACTCTGAGAAACCTTGATAATACCTAAATTACTATAAAAAAACAACTTTTTCCATCGCCCCGGTTGCAAATAGTTGTCATTTAGGGAGGAATGCAGATCCTGCCAAAATTTGTTTTTTTTGCCAAAAACCATGTTTTCACCGCGTTTTAAGTTGAGAACTTGGCTTAATTTCGGTTTACGGAAGGTCTTCCAAAATAATAAAATTTTTTTTTTTTATACTAACTATTGGCTGGAGAATCCGAATCCGAAAGAATTTTTTTTCGGAAAGCAATATTAACAAAGTTACACGACTTTAAAATTTTCTATACGCATACATGAAAATCGACATATTGGAAGTATTATGACAGTTTAAAGTCATAGAAACAGCCACATAAAATTAAGTGTTGCCATATCAATAACTAACTTAAGTAATTATTTTTTATAAATTTTACTCACTTTTGGCGTAAACGCTAAACTACTTGAAAACAGGGATATTTTTTTAAATTGACGCGAGCAGGCGGTATAAAGGGGCACAAACCATGTTACACAAACCTAGCGTAGCCGTTAAACTACTTGAAAACGTAGGCTGTTTTTTAAAATTGACGCGAGCAGGCGGTATAAAGGGGCACAAACCATGTTACACAAACCTAGCGTAGCCGCTAAACTACTTGAAAACAGGGATGTTTTTTGCCGTGACGCGAGCAGGCGGTATAAAGGGGCACAAACCATGTTACACAAACCTAGCGTAGCCGCTAAACTACTTGAAAACAGGGATGTTTTTTTGCCGTGACGCGAGCAGGCGGTATAAAGGGGCACAAACCATGTTACACAAACCTAGCGTTAGGTTAGGTTAGGTTAGGTTAGGGACGCGAGCAGGCGGTATAAAGGGGCACAAACCATGTTACACAAACCTAGCGTTAGGTTAGGTTACGCATTTTTAAGACTACGAATTTTCATACTTCGTCGATTTATAAGGTATGTTTGATGATATTATTGCATGGTAACATTTAATTTTGTGTGGTAAAACATTTTTCTAGTTTATCTATGACTTTAAACTGTCATAATACTTCCAATATGTCGATTTTCATGTGTGCCTATAGAAAATTTTAAAGTCGTGTAACTTTGTTAATATTGCTTTCCGAAAAAAAATTCTTTCAGTTTTGGATTTTCCGGCCCATAATTAGTATAAAAAAAAATAAAAAAATTATTTTGGAAGACCTTCCGTAAACCGAAATTATTCCGAGAACTTTAATCTGGAAGGTGAAAAAAAGTGCGGAAAGCAATAGAAAAAAAAATTGAATAAGTAGTTAATTTTCAATTGCGTTAAGTAAAATTTCTCTTCGCGAACCGACACTATGACAGCCCGCAAGCCATTTTATCAATTGTCACTATTATGTTGGTATCCCTGACCTGATGCAAACAACAGCTAGACAGCTAAACATGGTTTTTGATACAAAAGAAAGTGCCCCTTTATAAAGCCTACTCGCGTCAAGGCAAGAAAAACATCCCAGTTTTCAAGTAGTTTAGCGGCTACGCTAGGTTTGTCTAACATGGTTTGTGATTCTGGCGTACTATTAATTCTGTTTTTCATAATTACGCGCCTTATCATTTATCCCACGAAGTCGGCTACAATTGTATCTAAGTTTGTATTAGGTCTGGGATACCAACATAAACAGTGAAAAAATGGCGAACGGACTGTCATAATATCAGTTCGCGAAGTGAAATTTTAAATACTTTGAACGGTTGTATCTCCCTCAATTTTGCCGAGCGCGCCTTAATTTATTTTTTATTCATCTTCTCCACACTTTTCTCATCTAGAAAGTGCCTTTTTATTAAATTTCCAAACTGTGCCCGGATCTGCATTTCACCCGAAAGGATGTACTTCAAGGGTAGTTTTATGAGAGTTTGGATCCATGACAAAGTGACAGAACTCTTCAATTCTTAGGAGCAAATTAGCGATACTCGGCTGAATCTTTTATAGGCTATCCGGATTTTTGAGTCACCTACCGTAACGTCGTTATGGTCATGTAATGTCTGTCTCATATGAGCAGCACGTTTAGTAGGTCTACCCATATTCAAACAAGTTAGTTTGTTTACTTCAGATTCACTAAAAACAAAAACTTTAACAAAACAAAAAAACAACTTAAAAAAATACACCAAAAAGTAAAAAAATAATTTCATATTCTTCTACAACTTAATAATCAACTTACTTTTTCTACTCAGCAATATGTAGGTACGATTGTTATTTTTGGAGTCGGTGTCAGCCAAGGTACCCGGCCCGGCGTGTTCACTTGACAGTTCCCCTCCCGCCGCGGCCCCGCTTTCGCCTCTCCCCTCTCGCCTCGTCTAGTCGCGCGTGCGACACAAGCACATCTCACCTATAACTATGTATGTAGTTACAAACCTACCTTGGCTGCCACCGACTCCAAAAATAACAATCGTACCTGCATATTGCTGCGTACAAAAAGTAAGTTGATTAAGTTGTAGAAGAATACGAAATTATTTTTTTACTTTTTAGTGCATTTTTTGAAGTCGTTTTTTTGTTTTGTTAAAATTTTTGTTTATATATCTTATAACTTGTATCATGTGTGTTGTAAGATATCACTAATAAGTTTGTAAAATAAACAAAGCCCTCATGGGCAAGCGAAAAGCCATAAAGGTTATTTCAATTAACAAGTTAAAACAACTGGTGTAGCCTGGTGTATGCTGGTCGACAGAGTGAATTTGTTCAGGCTGCTTATGAGTTAAAAACCTCATTTCGGGAGCTTGAACCCAGAAACATACCCTCTCGTTATCATCCAGATTTGATGACCGTGTGTAAGTTTGGGGTGATATACTGATTTGTACAATTTTTAACTTTGTATGTACACTTAGGGGCTGTTCATGAATTACGTAACGCACTTAGGGGGGGAGGGGGCGGTCTTGTGAAACATTACTGTGCGTTACGAGGGGGGGGAGGGGGGTTCGAACAATGCGTTACGTAACATGTTTTTCTTTATTTAGATAAAAAAAAACTTGGCAATTAAAATTTTCCAACCTTAAAATCTTGGCAACCCTTTTCGTTCGCCAAATCTTTTGTTTTATTTATTACCACAAATGTGACTAAAACAAGAAAAAAGGTGTTTAAGCCACTTTCCAGTACTTTGCGCAACTTAATTGTGACTTTCAGGTATAAATTGTCACTTGGGCGTTACGTAACGTTTAGAGGGGGAGGGGGGGGGGAGGGAACAGAAAAACGTTACGGCCTGTTACATGGGGGGGTCAAAAATCTTCAAAAATTGAGTTTACGTAATACTTGAACGCCCCTTTAGCTCTGTCTTCCTTATCACCGCGCTCTAAAGCTGCAATGCTTTAAATAAATATTTTCTTATTTGTAAAAAGCACCCATAAATTACGTCACAAATTTCATGATTTTTTGACCCCCTCCCCCATCCCTGTCACACATCGTCACATTTGTGAGACCCCCTCCCCCCCAGCATGACGTGACATAAGAACCTTTGCCACATAATGTCACTTCTCTACTCCCCTACCCCCCCCCCCCCTTAAGATGTGACATAATTTATGGAAGGCCCCTAACTGTGTGGCTCGCTATAATTTACAATAAAAACATATTAACTTTTACAGACCTTTTTTAATTTAGTTTATTCACACTGCTGGTTTCAGAAGAACCCTTCCTTTTGGAGAGTATTACAACTAACCTACGGTACAGAAGTAACGTACGTATACAAATTTTTAGGTGTTTGACTAGGAGGTGTACAAGAGGGAAGGAGTAATTTCGGGATTTCCAGCAAGAACAGTGGTTTACGAAAAAAAATATTACAGTACTAAAAGATAAATTACTTAATTTGATTTTTCAAAATAGTAGAGTTAATATTTAGGGATTTTCTAATTTCAAGTGCTTTTAAGTTAATTTTTTTCCTTTTATTAGATAACTTTAGTAATATTTTGAATAACCAAATCAATTTATCTTTTAGTCCTCTTCGGGACATATTTCCAGTAAACATGTTTGTTCTTGCCGGAAATCCCGTAGTTATCCCTTCCCCTTTGTACACCTACTCCAACACCTAAAATTTTTGTATACATACGTCTGACAATATTCTGTATTGTAGGTTTGTTCTAATATTCTCCTGACGAAGGAAGGGTTCTTCCGAAACCGTAATACATTGTGCGAATTAAATAAATTGGTCTGTAACAAATTTACATGTTTTTATTGTAAATATTTTCTTCTTTGTTCTCAGACCCAGCGAGTAGAAGTGACGCCATGTGGTGGTGGTGCCACAGTTGCCCGTACCGGCGACACTGTCACCGCCATTGTGAGCCGCGTGACTCCGTCGCTAGCTCGCTGTCAGCTTCGTTGTGCGGGCGCAAGGCCG
The DNA here is from genome assembly GCA_917880885.1 of Limnephilus marmoratus. Classification (NCBI taxonomy): domain Eukaryota; kingdom Metazoa; phylum Arthropoda; class Insecta; order Trichoptera; family Limnephilidae; genus Limnephilus; species Limnephilus marmoratus. The sequence continues at coordinate 13,456,583 of OU862926.1, forward strand.
CTGGGGCGCCCCGCGCGGGCCCTCCTGCGCAGGGAGAATGTCCGCGCGACTGAAGTGGATAGGGTCGACATGTACAAATGCTTCCGGCCGGGAGATATCATTCTAGCTAGAATTGTATCCTTTATAAAATACATCTCATGTGCTACATTTCTTCTCTTCTTAGTTGAGTTCTGATTATGCCTGGATACAAATCCCAGATATCATATACAAAAAATATTACATATATGTAAAGAAAACCACTAGACTAATGAGTGCTTTCCTTAAGCTTGTATTTGCTGCTTAAGTATTCACTGAGTAAGTACCGAGTTAGTTAGTGGCCCACTAGATATCACTGCTGACAGCTAAACAATAGAATCGAATTATTTAAATATAACTGTCAGAATTATTGCATAAAAAAATCCTCAAAATATTATCTAATTATCTTATTTATTATTATATAAAGAAACCTGAAATAAGGGCATTAAATGTTGTTTCTTTTGTTTTACAGGTAAGTGAACCTTTCTTTTAACCGATGATGTAATTTTAAGAGTTGTAAATAAGTATTATTAATAAAGCTTTTGTAAGGGAACTTGTATAACAGAACTTGTCCCTACAAATAGTTGCAGCTCGAGCACTTTGATTGTGGGGATAGACGTTTACGTTACTGTACCGTAATCTCACCACCCGGAGAATATAATATAAAATTTCTCAAATCTGAATTTTGATGGTCAAATCATGCTAATCGGATATCTAAATACAAAATAATATAAAATGTCCTTAGATATATACCAATTTATAACCGGTTATTTGCCGGAGACGCGCCTGCGCGCGTGTCCGGCAAATAACCGGTGTCACGCGTGTGGTTTTAGTAGATAGTTTATTGTGTTGTGAACGTGTTTCAGTCAATAAAATATACAATAGCTCAAAATTTATAAACAAAACATTCAATTCAAAATTCAAAGTGGTGGTTTTTTAGGGTTTTTTTGCGAATTTTGATGGAATAGCGTGGCCTTTGACGGGTTTGTATAATAAAAATAATGCATTATCTTCCGAAAATATTACCAATCTTAATTTGAAATGGTTGAGTATTTTGTCACGAGGGGATTTATTGGATAATCCCCACGGTATTTGAAATTCCCATACGAGTGCTCATGCGCGGTTTTCGGATTGCCTATGATCGAGAAATAAACGCAAAGAATAAACCAAATTGCCCAAAGGGACCACTCAGATTGTTCCCCAAGTGCGCAGTAGGTTCTACGCACTGAGAAATGGACTCTGATGGTTTGTGCGCTGGTCAGCTATCCACTGTTCGCCGGGTGGTTGCCGGGTTGCACTCTAATCATCCGGAATAATTTTTTGGTTCAATGCCAACTCAGAATGAAACTAACTCCAAACTCCAAACCGGTGACCGGACAACTCAGAATGAAACAAACTCAGAAAGGTCATTAAGAGTGATGATGAAAAAATATTTAAACAATTGGTTAAATAGGTTAAGTCAGCTATTTTAAAATTATTTTTAATAGCTTTTAATGACCTTTTTGAGGTGTTTCTGAGTTGGTTTCATTCTGAGTTGGCATGGAACCCTCCAAACCAACTCAGAAAGGTCATTAAAAGTTATGAAAAAATAATTTTAAAATAGCCTTTAACCCTGTTATGTCTGCCCTTTCCTCGGCAGATAGTAATTATTAAATAAGGTTCTTTGAATATAAAAGTGTTTATTTACTGGAATAACCTAGCTGGTTAGCTACGTCTGTTTACTATTCGGGGGTAGGTAAATCTCTGGAGCCTTGCCACGGGAGCTCGCAAAGTATATCTCTGAGACTGCTTCTTGTACGCCAATGCCATCTGGCGAGCTATGGTGCAAGCTACATGCTTACCGCCATCTATCGTATTCTTTCCATATGAAATACTTAATTACTCTACATCACACCCTCCCCCACCTAACCTCAAGCCCTGGCTACAATAAATACAAGACATGTTCTTTTCAAAGAAGTTATACAATTTGACAAAAAAAATAGGATTTTAAATATTTCATTTATACATGATTTTATACTCTAAATTCAACCAAACATAGTCATGATTTTAAATATTTCAACTTAAATATTTCTGTTTCTCTGGGAGGGACCTTTATGAACGCCTTGAACGGAGCCTTCCTTCCCAAGGTCTTAGTTGAGTAGTTTGCTCTCGATCATCCGCTGGTAATCTGAAATCAAGAGAACTCCACGTTAGCCCCTTCAACAAAGCTGAGGTCCCCAACTCGTCTGAAGCGCATTTCGTGACCTCAGACGCGGTGGGTGGGTTATTATCTTCACTCTCCTCTTCCCATCTCACAGATAAACTCTTTAACTGATCAATATGCCTCTTCCAAGTCAACGGAGTACCACAGATCCTAACGATATAAACTTTTTTACCCACTTTCCTTTCTACAATACCTCTAACCCAACCAACTTTATTCACCTGACGGAAGTCCTTGACCAGACACTTTTGACCAACATGTAAATTCCTAATTTTTACGCCCCCATAATTCCTTATTTGATTATCTTGACTCCTTTTTATATTATCGTTAGCTATTTTTCTCTGTTCTGACACATCTTCCTGAGTGGTTTTAGGAATTAAACTACTGAAAGTTGATTTCAGTCTCCTACCAAACATCAAGACTGCCGGTTCTAATCCCGTTGTGCAATGTGGCGAATTTCGATAATCAGATAAAAAATCACATAATCTACTTACATAATTTACTGGAAAATTATTCCTAACCATAATTTTTTTTAAAAAATTTTTTACCGTTCTAACTGAATTTTCAGCTTGTCCATTACACTGAGGGAATTTTACCGGTGAATTTAAAAATTCTATGTTATTCTCTTTAAGAAATTCTTTAAACTCTACACTAGAAAATGCTGTTCCATTATCCGAAACTATGCAATCAGGGTTACCAAAATTAGAGAAAATTCTTCTCAATTCCTTAATCGTGTTAAACGAATCCGCCCTTGGAACCTCTAAGCAATCGATCCACTTGGAAAAAGCGTCACAAATTACAAGAAACATTTTTCCTGCTACCGGTCCGCAGTAGTCTACATGCACCCTACTCCAAGTTGCCCCAGGGTTCGGCCACACTGACAAATGACTCTTAGAAGGTGCCGGCCTCATAGCCGCGCAATCATCACATTTTAGAACCATTTTTTCAATGTCATTGTTCAGTGATGGCCACCAAAAATAAGCTTTTGCTAGGCCCTTCATTTTAACTATTCCTAAATGAGATCTGTGTAATAACTCTAGCACATGTTCTTGTAAGGAACTCGGAATGACAATTCTATGTTGCCAGAAAAGGCAATCCTTGACTATGGACATTTCGTTTCTCTTAACCCAGAATCTTCACAGTACATCGTCTCGACCAACTCGTTTTGGCCAGCCCTTACGCAAACCCGTTAAAACTTCCTGAATAACCGTGTCTGTCTCTGTAGCTGTGGAAATGAGCTTGATATCTATGTGCTCGCATTTATCTACATAACACACAAAATCTGATCCATAATCATCTTCAAATTCTTCTTGAGAATTTTCTACCGGAAGCCGAGATAGAAAATCCGCATGATTATGACATGACTTAACAAATTCTACCTTATACGCAAATCCTGCTAATATAATTCCATAACGCTGCAATCTGTTAGCCGCTAAGACCGGAATGTTTTTGTGTTCACCTAAAATCCTCATTAATGACAAAATGTCTACCCATAATGTCATTCTCTTCCGTACCAAACCGAAAAAATTTGTTCAACCCCAATCCTATAGCTAAAGCTCGAAGGTATCGCCATGTACCAACGTAAGCTACGGGTATCTTGAAATTATCACTTAAGTAACGCCATGTACAAAAAGCTAAAATTTCCAAAATAAAAAAAAAAATGAACGCATAATTTGTGAGTAACGCCATGTACTACAAATTCTAATACGAATGAGATCGGGTAGCTTGTAAGTATCGTCATGTACAAACAAATTCTACAAACAAATATGATCGGTGAAGTTGTTAAGTAACGCCATGTACAAACAACTCTAATATCAAAATGATATCACCCTTCCTCCTACTTAATGGTACTCTCGGGGAAGCAAACTCCCCACTAATTAATCGAAGAATTTATTCCGTCTTTTACTATTGACTTTAATTCAGACTTTAATTCAGACTCAACTTACTTTTATTGTTAATAGGATCGGCCTAGCATTGAAAAAAAAACATTGAACCCGCGTCTTTATTCACTATAAAAGACACCTCAAAATTTACAAAACACAAGAAAAAAAAAAAAATACAACAAAAAAAACCTAATTTTTTTTTTTTTTTTTTTAAATTTACCCAACTAGTCAGAAAAAACTTCCGGAAATCCGTGAATAAACTTTTCTCCATTCCTCATTTGCGGCGTCACTAAATTAATTGTCTCCTGAGAAGTTATCCCAAGATCGAAACATTCCATAAAATCTCTCCCCACAATTAATTCTGTTCCTTTTATTACTACAATAAAATTAATATTTTTGTTCCTACCCTTAAATTTCACATCAAAAATCGCCTTTCCTACGACTTTTAAACGATTATTTCCATAACCTGAAATAATCCGCTTGTCTTGTGACAAAATGATTGAACTAAAATGTCGTTTAAACATACCCTCCGGCATCACACATAAAGATGAACCGGAATCAATCATTGCCGTAAACTTCTTGTTATTAATTTCAATTTCAGCAGTAATCGGACTAATTGACGCAACTAAAACTTTACTATCCCTGTGATTTTCAAAAATGGGATTTATAGGATTATTCTTGCAGAATTTCTGTAAATGCCCAACGCCCTTACATTTAAAACATTTCGCATTACGAAATTTACAATCAAACGATAGATGATCATTCCTTTTGCAAATAAAACACTGTTTTTTAAAACTACCCACGGGTGATCTAATCTACCAGCGGATGATCTAAAATTCGTACCTGAATTTGATCCTAACCTATAAGCTGGTTTCGTGTTAAAACTACCCTTGGGGCTCGACGATCGTTCCCTACGCTGATCTCGCTTGACCCCATCGCTAGTAACTCGTTTTTTTACTAGGTTTACTTCTGATTTTACTGTATTAGCACTATCCAAAGTTGACATACTAACTGCAAGTCCTTCTATTTCATTAAACGACAACGTTTGCCCTTCCACAAAAATTTTCTCTTTCGCGCGCCCCGGTAACAACCCGATTGCAAACATGTCTATAAGATTTTTTTCAAGCCTCGTTTCGAATTGACAATACGTTGCTAAAGAACGAAGTCTAACCGCGAAATCTCTTATCGTCTCGCCTTGTTGTTGCCTCGCTAAAAAAAAATTCTCCCGTTCTTTAAAAACTGAACGATTTTTGTTACAATGTTTGTCGAGAAGCGCTAAAAGTTTATCAAAAGATAAGTCCGTTACTTTACTTGGAAAACACAGATTAATTAGTAAGGTCAACGTTTCTGATTCTAGGAGATTCAATAAAAAAGCCCGTTTTTTCTCCACAGACGCTTTGTCATCATGGATCACGAAAAATTGCTCTATCCGAAGTCGAAACAACCCCCAGTCTCCGGAGAGATGGCAAAACGGTGGTATTCTACCCGATTCCATAACTCCCAACAAATAAATCGGCAAAGAAAAATCAACAAGAAAACAATAACAAATAATCCCTCTCAAAGAATCAAAAATACTTATCTCAGGAACTCTTCTGGTCTCCCTCTGGGTTTTATCCTTGTCTTCTGATTAATTGATTAATCCAATGATCCACAGATTCGTCCTTGAAACTATTAATCCAATGATCCGTTTTGACCTTGAAACTTCTGATTAATCCAATGATCCACAACCAGATCGCCTCCTTGCGGTATTTCACTTCTGTTCCTAAAACAAAAATCTTCTTATTCAGCCCGTAGCCACGGAGCCAAATGCTCCTTAATCTCGAGCAGAATCTCTTCCGATTCCTTGCCAAAACTGCAAGTCACTCCAGCAGTGACTTAGTCCTCCGTGTCCAGCACCAATTGTTATTCGCACGCGTAACTTTCACACAATTATACTTATACGGCTGCGCCAATTGTTATGTCTGCCCTTTCCTCGGCAGATAGTAATTATTAAATAAGGTTCTTTGAATATAAAAGTGTTTATTTACTGGAATAACCTAGCTGGTTAGCTACGTCTGTTTACTATTCGGGGGTAGGTAAATCTCTGGAGCCTTGCCACGGGAGCTCGCAAAGTATATCTCTGAGACTGCTTCTTGTACGCCAATGCCATCTGGCGAGCTATGGTGCAAGCTACATGCTTACCGCCATCTATCGTATTCTTTCCATATGAAATACTTAATTACTCTACATCACAAACCCTAACGTAACTTATCCTATTTAACCAATTTTCTAATATTTTTTTATCGTCGCTCTTAATGACCTTTCTGTGGTGGTTCAGTCATCAATTTTTTGTATTTTTATTCTTAGCGATTTTTTCAATTGAACATCGCTGTGTAGAGATTATATTCTAAAATAACCTAAATGCACAAAAACTTTTCAGTAAAGTAAGCACAGAATGTTCTTTGAAATTCAGATTGTTGCCTCACAGTGAAAGTTGTCCTTAACTCAGAGCATTCGTAACCTAGCTCCCGATGACAGAGCTGCAGTGCTACCAGCTGACCACGGCAGAAGCAGACCTGGGAGTGGTGCTGGCCAGGGCGGCGGAGGCTCCACCCGGAGTCAACATGGTCCCACTCACCTGGAACGAGATGCAGTGTCCCGTCACCCTGGTGAAGGAGCCCAGGAAGGTGAGTGTTGTCCTTGATTCGGAGCACACCTAGCTCCCGATGACAGAGCTGCAGTGCTACCAGGGAGAAGGTAGAACTACATGGCAGAAGGGTGTGGTGCTCTATCTATATATTGCCTATCATTGAAGTAATGAATGCGTTCATCTAGCGCACAAAGATCAGTCAACATATATCAGACCAGTCGTGGCCCTTGTCTGTCAGCACTACTTTGCCTGCTTATCCGAGTTCAGTGCCTCGCAACCTTCTGCAACCGGGTCCTGCAAAGTGAAATTAACAACAATTCGTGGCACCTCATGCCACATCAAGTATCCCAACGGTTGTGTACCCTTACCCAGCCCGCGGTGATGGATATAATATTAGGCTACCATAAATAAACAAATCTTTAAGCAATAACAAAGGTTTAATAGAAAAGAGCTTATCTTATTTTAGATGTCATAGAGTGAAGAAATCCTTTGTCCTAATATATCCTTTTTAGCACTATCAGCACAATGCAAAACCAAATATCACATTACAATCACAAAGCTTCAACTAAAACATGACTTTGGATGCATTTTCAAAGTCATTTGGCCAGAGCAGGTAGCCTAAGTTAGAAAAATAAATCCACAGAGTGAAATAAACACGTCACACCCAAAGGACGCCTGAGAAGTACAAAATTTTTTATTGTGTGCTTTCAGGTTGCAAAAGTGGCTCCAGAAAACGTTTATGAACTCATCCAAAACAAAGGTCCAGTCACTCAAGAAGCCAAAGGATAGCTCTACTCTACATGGATCCCTTGCTCTATTCATTTTTATACTTATTTTTCTTATTATAGTGTGAAAAAGATTTTTTTTTAATAAAACATTTATTTAAAAAAAAATAGTTATGAAGTTTTTACGGAGGCATCTACTAATATCTACAGGAATTCCAAAAACTGAACAAATCGGACTAATATCTATGAAAACCAAAGTGAGGACGAATATCTACAGCTCAAACTGCTGACTAATATCTACAAGAACCAAAGTGAGGATGAATATCTACAGCACTGGCAGAGGTTGGATTTGCAATTATGTATAGCATATTGGAATAACGTAATATTGCATAGGTTAGGTTTTCCGCACAACCTCTTGCTCAGCTGCCCTCTGTAGATATTAGTCCAACCTACGCTCCATAGATATTAGTCACCACTGGGACCGTCATAGATCCGTCCGACCTTAGCTCTGTAGATATTAGTCCTCACTCTGAAGTTCATAGATATTTGTCCAACATATGAGCTGTAGATATTCGTCCGACATACAGGCTGTAGATTACTGTGCATGTCTTATGGTCATTTCAAACTGGGAGACCGCATAATAATTCGATCCACGAATAATAATAACAATAATAATCTGGGTGTGAAGAAAGATGAGTCAGAAATTATAATTTAGAGTTGTTGTTCTAGTCAACAGTCCTGAAATACAATGTGGAATGTGCAGTTTTATAATGTTTAAAGTTTAGTTTTTGCACTTTTACTGTTATTGACATCAAGAAATATAACATGTAAGTAAAATGTATAGGTCGTAGTCGTGCGTATTAGGCGCAGATATGCCTGCTTTTACGATTGGCCTGCAACATGTCATTTCATTAAAAATTCCAAATACAGGCTTTTAAATCAACGAAAGGAAATCAAAATAAGCCAACAAAACGATTTTCAATTTTTAGCAGATCTGACATTGTTCTTTGTGACCGTTGTTCTTTCTTACTGTGATACTAAATTATATGAGTATGAGTATCCCTTCGAGATGATAAAACTGGATTAAATCCTAGAAGGCTTTATTCAGAGTTTTCCAAATCAGACTTAGACAGTCCCTTAGATCTTCCTCCCGTTTTAAAGGTTAAGTGTACAAATTTTCATCAATCTCAAAATAAGTAGATTTGTTAAAAAATCAAACAAACGCCAAATTAAAATGTTAAACTTATTTTAATTGTCATTTTCAAAATTGAAACTGGTTTTTCGAGAATTCAGACTACCTGTGATTTTTCACGGGTCTGTTCTAGTTCCATCACAAAATATTATAGCAAAATTTGTAACCACCCTGTAGTCTCTTGTCATTGATATGAGGAAAATAAATCATTCTAAAAATAACAACTGACCCCTGTAATAAACAGTTTAGTTTGGAAATTAAGTCACCAAGAGGTTAGAAAAAAAATACAGTCAATTCAGCTTAATTGGATCGGATCTAAACATTTTATCGCAAATGAGTGAAGTTTAAGGTACCTTTTTAATATGTTTTTTTTATTACAGAGCGAAGACAGTTTACATATATGTGAGTGCTTATGCCATAGGCTCATTTTGCTTTCCTATTTTACCTCATTCCTTTAACAGTAACCCGGCCCCTTTTATAAAGTTCACCAGGGTTGTCGTCAAACGTAATGTTTTTATATATTTTTGTCACATTGTAGATTTTATTTAAGTAGATACTTTCAATATACCTACTTTTTACTTGTATCTATTATTATCAAAATTAAACTATAACTTCTTATGACTTGACCACGACTATGCGACCCCCCCCCCTGGCTTCAAAGCTGGATCCGCCCTTGACCAGGTTTCATCTCTCCTCCCCCACTTTCCCTGAAAGTCCCACAATGGAAGGATTTACGGAGGTGGCCTCAGCTCTCCTCTCTACTTCTCCTTGGTTCCCTGAAGGCCCCAAGGCCCCAGTACACAAATATAAATTTAAATCTAACCTCAAAAAAGAGAACAAACCAAAGATATTCAAATACAAAAGAGATATGCCATGGTGTCCGCGCAACTGTCGGCGGACTACGACCTAATTAGAGTAGTTTGCATACAAAAAGAATTTGTTCATTTCGTTGATTTTTTGAAGGAGGGCATTAGTATTGATTAACAATATAGTCTGAATACGGAAAGAATTCTTTCATTTAGTTTAATGTTTGTTTGGTTTATTTGTTAATTATTCGTTCATTTAGTTTATTTGTTAATTGGTAAACAATATCGGTGACACCCGGAAGCGCAGTCCCACCTGGTAAAAATTGCAGATAGCACATCTACTTATATTTCAATATCTTTGGAACAAACCAAACATTGAAAAAATATTCAAATATCGACGGCAGAAAGGCTAATTGACGTAACCAACATTTTGTCGATTTTCACTTTTTGATGCCTTTTACGTGAAAAAAAATTCTGCGTCGATCTGTGTACTCGAAGTTATATATTATGAAAATTTGAAAGTTTACCTCCTTAAAATACCTACTGTTTTTCCCGGAAGTCTGACCAAAAATTGACCTAAGTGATGGAAAATCCAACGTTTTTTAATAAAATGTGGGTTACTCACTTGAACCGGGCGTATCCAATGTTTTAGTTTTTATTTACTATGAAAAATTATATGTTTACGTCAAATAGCCTTTCCGTGTTTTAGGAAACATTTTCGCTTATGGCAAACGGCTGACTAAAGTTTTAAGTTTTATTTGGTTACATTAATCCTATAAGTTGTACCGCATCGAAAGTTTATAGTAACATCATTTTTTAAGTTTGAAAACTTTATTAAAATTTAATACTACCACAGATTTGAAGACTTTTATTTTGTGGAGAACGTTAAACTGTTTTAATCGAAAATGCGTCACGCTCAAACATCGTGTTATTGCATCCTGCTTCGGCGTTTAGTGCGCATCCGGCCGATGCAGGGTGAACATGAAGACAAATTAATTAGACAAGTAAATTAAGACAAGTAAATTCGTGGGTGAATATTTGTGCTCATGGTCATTGTGAATAGTAAATGAGAAAAAAGCAAGTCTGCCGACCGGCAGAATCTTCCGAATCCCGTCCGTTCCACAGTGCTTTCGCGTGCCCCGCTAGCAACGACTACATCAAATACATGAATGAAACCAACGAATTACTGTATTCTCATTGAAGAGTTCTTTGATCGGCCGACCACCAGCCTGGACGTTTTTGGTGTACGATTTTTTAAAGTTTTGAATTTTTTCAATATATTTTTTTAAAATTTTTATTTAATTATGTTTTTAAAAACTTCGATTGCCATATTTAAAAAAAATAAGTGATGCATATAAAAAAAAGTAATGATATACACGGTGTCCGGAAACTCGTAGTACAAGTGGGAAACTGGTAAATCTACATCACATTCGGAGTCGATTTGTGATATCACTTTTTTGATTTGAGCTTTCGTTTTCGAGTAAATCGGGTCCGAAGTTGGAATTTTTTTGGTTAAAATTGAAAAAAATTTTCACTAGGGGGTTGATTTCAGCTAATAATGTCTTATAAAATGCATCGAAGGGTAAACCGGGCTCAAATTTTTTTTTAACCTTTTAGTTGCCGAAAAAATGGAAAAATAGAAAAAAAATAATATTAAAATCGAAATGCTCAGATTGAAAAAAATAAGTTGTTTGGGTTCTCTACGTGATGTAGATTCACCAGTTTCCCGCTTGTACTACGAGTTTCCGGACATGTTGTATAATGATATAATGACGAGTTATTGCTATTTAAATAGAGCTTAAAAAACAAAAAAAATTATGTGCATAACTCTATTTCTGAAAAAATGTCAGTTGCGAGCTGTCAACTTATTGCCTTCGATATGAAAAAAAAACGGTTGTTAAAAGAATATTTCGCCGTACCTTCCGTTACAAAAATAATTTTTTAATTTAAATTTGGTTACATCAATTAATTGTAAGTCTAGTTGGTTACAGCCAAGCAATCGTAAAATTTTCATAAAAAAGAATAGATGTAACCACATAATCAATTTTTTTTTAAATAATTACATAGATCTAATTATATTGGTAGAAACATATACATTATTCTGTTGTTCATTGATCAAATCAACGAGGTAGGGGTTACCATTACTATTTTCTGATTTTTTTTTTGTTTTTTCGACTTTCCCGAAAGTAGAGGATTTGCTGGTTACGTCAATTAGCCTTTCTGCCGACGATATTTTGATAAAAAGTTTGATTCATTAAAAAAGGCCTTAATAAATAAAAACGAGTCTCGGGCTAAGGAATCCATAAAAAGTATTGAATATATTAGTGCTCAGTATGAAGAAATATTAAAAAAATGGATCTGAGTAACGGACAAAATAATGTAATGTAACGTAATTATTTTCATGGTTATTCAGTCGGTACTTGCTCAGAATGAGTATTATTAATTTCGGCGTGCCGTTGGAACGACTGAGAACAAATTCAAGTTGCCTGGACGTTTCTCGATTGTTTTAAAAGAAAAAACTGTTATAAGGGCCACGTCATGACATATCAATGAATTTGTCGGAAGTTTGATTTGTAACGAGTTTTGATACTCGTAAATGATTGTGTAAATTTGCAATATTATGCGACTACACCTACAAATTAGTGCTGTGAAGAAATATTGCTTGACGCTCGTAATGACGCGGCAAACAACCCACTGAGAAATAGCCATCGGGATTACTGATTACAGCTTGATAAATTGATGTTTTGGTCGGGCATGTTTACAGCCATGTACAATCCAATATCACCGAGGACAACTTTGATGAAGATTGCAGGCGCTTCTTTTATTTTTTTTTTATTTTTTTTTTTATCTATAAACGGTATGTTTACATAACATTATTCGATGCCTGTCTCACTAGGGAATACCTGTGTTGAGACAGGCGTAGAGGTACATAAATGAGTATCATACATAAGAATATTTAATTACAACATGAGAATATTTGAGGTAAGATACATACTGATTTATACAATTCAAACAGAAAGATGATTAAGATTGAGGGTTAATATCATAAAGAGAGCATTATATAGGTGAAGGAAGAGATGAATAAAGTAGTAAATCCTTTCGAGTCTATATAGGAAGTTATATTATACATATAGGATTTTACTATTTTAAGTTCTTTAATAAGGGTAAGGACATACGTGAGATGGTAATTCTGTCTATTTGTACTCTATTTTACAGATGTTAGCAGTAGTGTGGCGTCCAATACTTATAATCCATTTCTTTAAATCTTGTTTGTATTTGGTCTTTGATTCGGTTTGTCTAATCGTGGCTGGAAGTGTATTGTATAGTTTGCAAGCTATGTATTTAAAGTGTTTTTGTCCAAAGGTGGTTTTAGAAAAGGGAGTTTGGAGAAGTTCTTTATTTTTGGCTCGTGTATTGTGTATCATTTGTGTTGGTTTGTATAGGATTTTGTTGTTTTTATGTAAATAAAGTAAGATGGATTTTGCGTAGAGCTGTTTAATGTCCTTAACGTTGAAAGTATTGAAGATCGTATCAGTGCTGGTAGTGAGAGGAAGTTTAAGAATTATTTTTATTATTAGTTTTTGTGCTTTAATGATGGGTTCGAGGACATTATAATAAGTGTTACCCCAAGCTAAAATTCCGTATTCGATGTGAGATTGGCACAGTGAGTAATACACTGTTTTTAAAAGTTGTAGGTTAAGGAAATTGCGCGTTTGTTTGAAAAAGTAAATAGATTTGCGGATTTTGTTTGTAGTGTTAAGTATATGTTGCTTCCAATTTAGATGTGTATCAAAGGTTAATCCTAAATATTTGATAGTTGCTACTTGTTCTAGGCATGGGCAGTTGCAATTCCTGTTCTGAGATGAGTTATTACATTCGTGTATTTTTAATTTTGGGTGTAGGTTTGGTTTTGTGATATTGGTAAGACTAGACAGTAAGTATTTTGTTTTCTGTATGTTAAGAGTTAATGTGTTCGAGTCAAGCCAATATTTAACCTTTTGAATTCCTACCTCCGCTTTAGAATATACGGTAGGCCAATCTTTTGCTTGAAATAGTAGTACAGTGTCGTCGGCGAAACTGACAATAGTGGCATCGATATCTAGATTACACAACTCGTTAATGTATATTAGGAAGAGCGTTGGACCTATAACACTGCCTTGTGGGACACCGTAACTAGTAGGTAAATTCTGACTCTTTGTAGCTCTGAGTTTAACGCATTGGGATCTGTCAGATAGAAAACTGGAGAGGAGGCTTAATTCATTATTCCTAATACCTATGTTGAACAATTTGCGTTCTAATTTGATGTGTGATATTGTATCAAACGCTTTACACAGGTCGAGAAATACCGATAGACATTTCGAGCCCTTATCAAGGTGGCCAGAGATGTGGTCAGTGACGGTGGCTATGGCATCGTTTGTACTTTTCTGGTTTCTGAAGCCAAATTGCCGCGGCGATAGTAGGTTGTTGGTTTCCAGATATTCCATAAGACTATTATTAACGATCTTTTCAAATACTTTAGACAGGGAATTAAGTAATGTAATAGGACAATAATTATTAATATCAAGTTTGGAGCCTGTTTTGAAAATAGGGATAATAAGACCTTGTTTTAGAATAGTGGGAAATAATCCTTGGCGAATGCTAATATTCAGCAGATGAGTTAATGGTTGTATTATAACCGGGGCAATTTTTTTAAGAACACTGTTGGGTATTTCGTCAATGCCGGTGGATGAAGAGTTTTTTAAAGAGTTTATTACCGTAGAAACTTCTTTCTCTGTAACCGTTTTGAGAACAAATCGGGTTGGGAATTCATCATTGGAAGGGTGAACGCTAGGACCCAGCATATGGTTGCTTGATTGGATTTTTGTTGCTAGTTCTGGACCTATATTTGCAAAATAACTGTTTATATGATTGACAATTGTGTTGGGGTTCGATGTAAAGTCTACGGTGATATCATTGATATTGAGAGAGTTTAAGGCGTCGGTGGCTTTATTTGAATTGGTAGCTTCCTTGAGGACTTTCCATATTTTTTTAGAATCGTTGTTGCATTCGGATATTTTTTTATTGTAGTATAGATTTTTGGCTTTCCTAATGACTTGTGTGCAAATATTTCGGTATCTTTTGTAGAAATTAAGAAGTGTAATATCATATGGATTCGTGGCACATTTTTTATGTATGGAATTGCGTTTCCGAATGCAGTTGATGATAGTGTGATTAATCCATGGTTTGAGAGGTTTGATAGCTCTAGGAATGGTTTTTGTGGTGGTTTTGGTGTTTTGAACAAGGGTTTCTTGTATGTAAGTAGAGAAGTAGTTCCATGCCTCATCTATGTTAGCTATCTTATAGAGTCTGTCCCAGGATTTGGAACTAATCGTTTTGTTGAGGTGGTCATAGTTAATTATTTTCGTTGTTATTTCAGTTGATGTTTTGCTTTGTACGTTGTTTTTGGAACTCATTGTGAAGGAGGTGGCGTAGTGATCAGTAATTGATGACATGTGGATTTCTGAAGTGTATTGGTTTGATGTTTTAACCATAATATGGTCGATGCAGGAGGAAGAATGTGGTGTACATCGTGTAGGTGAGTTTATTGTACTTTCCATTCCGTGAAACATAATGGTATTTAAGTAATCTTGGCACTGGGGATGTTCGTTGGTTTTTAGAATATTAATGTTGAGGTCTCCAATTAAGATTAGGTGTTTTGTTTTTTTTAGCTCGGTAAGATAACAGTTTAAGTCTCGCAGGAAGGGGGAGATGTTAGGTTTGGAAGGTGAGCGGTAAAGTGCAATAATACATGTGTTTATGCTGTATGTTATTTGAAGACAGTTGGAGTTAGTAATGGAGATTTCTTTGACGTTATATGTATTGGGAGTGTTGTTTAATGTATATACTACTACGCCGTCGTTTTATCTGTAGTGATTCGAGGTGTGATGGTGGGTATAATTGGGGATGTTTTTGGGAGTATAGTAAGGTGTTAGCCAACATTCTGTCAAGATAATTAGGTCATATTTGGTTTTTGGTAAGTTCGAGTTCGATGAGAAAATGGTCAAAGTTTTTGTTTATTGATCTAATATTTTGATGGTAGATTGATAGGTCTGATTTGTTAGACTTTATTTTGGTAGAAAAAGAATCCATTTTTGTATGATGTGTAGATTGTGAAGAAATATAAGAGGATAATTTCCCGATATTTTAAGTTATTTTTTTAAAATCATCTACATGTTTTATATAAATAATTTTTTCGTTTGTGAGGCGCCTCATCATGATTTTACCATCCTTGTACCAGACATATGTATAATTATTTTCTTTGGCAAATTTTTTCGTTTGCCATAGAAGTTCTTTATGATACGCGGTAAGTTCTTCTTAAATGACTTCAACAGTCTAGAACTGCGGGTTATATCCTTTCAATGCTCAGAGCTGGCCATCGGACGCTTGTGGGTGGACTGGAATTTCAGCTCCAGCGTAATTGTGATCAGCGGGCCTCTGTGGGTGGACTGGAATCTCGGCTCCTTCACGGTGTCATGAGCATGCGAAGCGGCAGCTCTGGGGCTCTTCTCCAGCTATCTGGAGCCCTTGTCGCTGAGGCTGGAAGAGGTGCGCCATATTAACTATCGCAAGCTACGAATGATTATTTGAAGTGGATTCTACTAAAATAACTGAATTATCTCTCTCTCTCTACACCTTTTTGAAGTTGCAATTTGAAGGTATAAATGTAGTTCATTTTTTGCTTGTCAATAATAACAAGTACATTTTGTTTAATGTGAGTTCTTTTATTTACATCAGATAGTAGCTTTCTTTCTATCCCACGCAGAACCCTGAAATGATGAGAGCTCATGCATACGGAATTTCTTTGCTAACTGAGCAAATGTACGTGTCAGTAATTCAAAATGAACTCGATTAAAAAGAAAAATATGCTACAATAAAAAAATCAGAGTGTGCAATTTACACATGGTACAAGTGAAACCTTCAGAAAACTGAAGTGGACAAGAGTGGAGACCATGAAGCTATGAAGCACTTTTTTATCAAATGAAGGATGATTTTTTCCATTCTTTTTCATTGAATTCCAATGCACCTTTTCCTATATATTTGATCATCTTATTAATATTTGTGTTTTCTTCTTCGGAGTCACTAGACATCGCTTTCTTTTGTGTTATTTTGCCTGTTCATTTTGGAGTAGTTTGAAGATTGGATATTGATTTTACAAAAATAAAAATATTTTTTTTCTTAGGTTTTGATTCTTGGTCCGCTGAATGTTCGGCTGCTCAGGTTCGTCAGGCGCTTTATACCACTAGACCAGGGTTTCCCAACTAGTGGTCCGCGGATCACTAGTGGTCCGCGGATCACTAGTGGTCCGCGAGAGGCTAGAAGATGGTCCGCGATGGTCTGCCAGTCAATAAGTGAGCCAGCGCGCGGGCGGTCCCTGGTCGAGAAGTCTGAATTAAAAAAATCGGGACAATATTCAGTTTATCATTATTGTACTTTGCGGTCATTGGCCATTATGGTATTCCGTTTCGCCCCACCCCATCCTACTCCGTTCTACCCCCTCCGTTGTGGTAAATATTCTGTTAGGACCCGGACACTATCCCATTACGTCTCTCTCGCAGTGCTATCTGTCCTGGGTGCCACCCATGCTAGCCTACCACTAGACCAAAGAAGATGTGGGACTGTGGATTTATCGTGTTATATTAGAACCAAGTAACCATGAAAAACATAAATGTTTTATTGCAGTCTCATTCTCTTACAGGCTTAATCCTATAGACCAGCATTTCCTAACCTTTTTCAGCCACGGACGGACCCCTAGGAAATCAATCACAATTTTCAAGGACCTCCTTAATAAAAAAAACAAAGCAATAAATTTCGGATCAATTATTTTAGTTACTACAAATAAAAAAAAAACTTTTGGAAGTGAAACTTCTATAGCACGGCTGTGATTTGGATTTCGGATGAAACGGAAATGACGATTAGTGCATCTGCGACGCATCAACTGTGCTCATCGGCCGCTTTGATAATGATGTCTTTTAAAGGTTCCTATTAGTTCGGATATGAAACGGAAATTACGCAAGGACTGCGCTCATTGGTCGCTTTGATTATGATCTCACTTTTCAAGTATTGGTTAAGATTGTTTTGGTAAAGTTTCGCTTCTACCGCGTGTAAACTGCGAATTATTTTTTTTTTATATAAAGGTGAAGGTTTTTTGTTGCTGTTTTGCAACTAAATTAGTGATATTTGGGTTGATGTTACTAATAAGTTGTAATCTCAAATCGGATTCCATTTGTAATCTGTTTCTGTATTTGTTTTCAGTATATACAAGATCAGAGAATGCCTTTTCACAAAGGTATATGGCTGAGAAAAGCAGTAAATGTTTCAGTGCTTCTTCTGATATTTCCATATAATCTTTCTTTACATTCACCCAAAAACTTGATAAACACGATGCTTTGAAATTACATTTCAAAGCTGAATTACAGGATATTGGTTTTCCTGTGCCGTTGTCAAGTCCAATATTCAATTTTTATTTTTGTCGGGTACTGGAAAATAATCCCAAAACGAAGAAGCGTAGCGATTACGAGGCTTTTGGTGGCATTTAATTTAAAATGGTCCCCACCATCGATATATTAACTATAGATTAGCCCTCCCATACCCAATTCCAATCCAAAAGTGACACCACCTACGAGAAATTTCATAATACAACTACTACCCATTGAATTCCGTTGCATCTCTTTGCACGACGTAGTTTTGCTAGGAAGAAATTAAACATTTTTTATCAAATGCTACTTTTCTCGATGCGCTGCTGCCTCGAATTCAAATGTTATGTACATATTTGTTTAGATATTCATATAACTGATTAAATTGTTAATAATAAAGTCCGCGATATCCCATACCTAAAATATTTCTAACTGCCTGAAATTTGTGTTTTAAAAATGATCTTCGCAAAGCTAGAAATTCCATTACTGCGAACTTGCTGGAAAACAAATTAGCTCCACGCAGACCAACTAAAGGTACAAACCAATGCTTCTTGCGATCTTTTGACTGCGAGATAAAGGACTTTCTTTTTGATAAATGTTTTTGTAAACCAATATTTTTGGTTCCGGTGTCATTTTTAAGATCTACACGCCCTGTCTAGATATACTTGGTCGAAGGTCCCCACACATAAATATTCTGAACAACAGAATAAGGAAACTAACATATGTATTTAGAAGCTTAAGAGATATTTTAAACGAAAAATTACTTAGAACCACATACTTAGCTTTCTGTCAATCAATTATACAATACGGCATTATAGGATCGGGCGGTACATATACAAATCAAACACAAACAATTTACATATCACAAAAACTAATAATAAAAACAATTTTTAAAAAACCCTACTCATATTCATCAGAACTGTTATTCAAACAATTTAAGGTCAGAAAATTAAGTGCGTTATACTTTTATCACGCAACATTACAAATTTATAAAGATAATATTCTAAATAAAGTTGCACCCTTCAAAAATAACAGAAATCTTAGACAAACATCAATACTTCCTATTAATGTAAAAAAACAATAGGACAGTTAAATCATAAATATCTCGGAGTTAATTTTTTTAATTCACTACCTGAAAAAATCAGAAACATGAACAGTAACATAAAAAAATTTAAAACTCTGCTTAAAACTTAAACTGAATATTTGAACTGAATAAAAAATAATAAATTGAACCAATACAATAACACCCCCCATACACACAAGCCCTGCTTATTTATGGGGGTACATAAAATACATGTATTATGTAATTAATTATTGTAAAAAATATATTATAATTTATGTATCTTTTGTAAATAAATAATTTATTTTTATTTTTATTTATTATTGTTAAATGGTCCAGAGATCAGACTGTGGACCCCCATACATATATTCACACCACAGGTTAAGAAACACTGCTATAGACGTGTGTGTTCAGTGGCGTAGCGTGGACTAATCAGAGCGTGGGCAGAGGCGCATCCGCGAGGCCCTTTTCTTTCAGTACCTGTTTTATACATCAACACAGTGGTCCTACCATTTTTTTATGAATACTAAATAAAATATAATGTAGCAGAAAATATTTAAAAAGAGTTTATTTTATTTATTTACTTATTTATAAAACACATGATACATAACCAACAATTTACATAAAGTAGATATATTCGATCACCATACTAGGCGGCTGCCTGTTTCATGGTGACCAATGGAGTATTGTTACTTTGTATGATATATGTAGTCTAGTGTGAACATAATAAATGGATCTATATAAGTGATGCTAAAAATTGAAAACATTATAATAAAATAAAAATAAAAAGTAGAAAATAGAAAGGGTAAAACAAGTAATTTAGCATTAGGTTAAAAGAATGAACATAATTTTTTTTCGATATGGGTGCATGCAAGCACACAATATATACGTAGGTGCACATATCTATACAGACATAAACATACGTATATAGCTTTTTTTTTTTTTTTAAAATTTATATAGTCTAATCTTTTACAAAAATAATTCCTTTCGACTCTTTGCTTTGCTAAAGTCTGTAAGTAAGGATTTGTAGTCGATTTTTGAAGCTAACTCTGCTTCGATTGATAGTATTCCTAAAGCAGATAACCGTTCCTGTTTCATGCTATTTCTCAAATAATTTTTTATTATTTTTAATTTCGAAAAACTTCTTTCTGCGGATGCTGTACTTACTGGCATAGTCAGCATAATTCTAATCGCAACATAAACATTAGGGTAAATGTCTTGCAATTCATTTTTAATTATATATTCAATCAGATTTTTGGTATCTTTAATAGACTCTGGTATGTTAGGAACTAAGAGTTGCAGTTCTTCGTATAGTTCATAGGATTCTATATATTTGCTTTCTCCATGTTGTAGTAATATACCTAGGTCATTGCAGTGTTTCAAAAGTTCGCTATTTGTCAAGGATTTTAAATTATTTATTTCATACAAGAATCCAAAATAATTGTAGTATTGAGTGAGTGCTGTAAATCTCGTATCGGTATCTTGTATAATGGCATCAACCATTGTAGTAAAAAAATCTATTCTAAATCTACTTTCAGCAGAATCAATAGGCTCATCTGCAGCTTCATAACTGAACATTCTCTTTTTTCTGCGAGCCCTTTTCTCCTTAAAAGTGGTTGGAATCTCATAACTGCTCTTTTCTATGAACTCGTAAGCTTTTGTAATACATTCATTAAAGCCTGTTTCCCGAAATTCTTGGATCCAGTCACGAAAATTGCATAAATTATCAATAGCGATCTTTAAATTTATATTGACTTTTTGCCAGATTTTACTTATATTATTCACACGGATTAATATTTCATACCACACGTGTATCGAAGTAATAAATTCTAGAGTAAGCATTTCAGTAATAATTGCTTCGCAATCGCAGAGAGTATCTGCGTCTCCAGATTGAGTTTTCAGATTATTTACGCAATCTATTACTTCATCAAATTGAAATAAAATAGCTTTAACGGAAGCGATTCTACTTTCCCACCTTGTATCAGACAATGATTTCAATGATATCTTCAATGTATCCTTCAGTAATTCCCATCTCTTGCTGGATTTTGAAAATAAGACATATATTTTTTGGATAAACCCAAAAAACACCTTTGCCATAGATGATGTGTTGGCTGCATCTACTAATATAAGATTCCAACTATGGCAGCCACAAGGCGTAAAGAATGCTCTTGGATTAATGGTCAGTATTCTGGATTTCACTCCCTTGTTGATTCCAACCATATTTGCGCCATTATCGTAGCCTTGGCCTCTACAGTTTTAAATATTTAATTCATATTTTTCTAGCTCTTTGAGAATTTTTTCTGTTAAAAATTCTCCTGTTGATTCCGAAACTGCCAAAAACCCAAGAAAATGTTCTTCAATTGTACCGGTGCAGGTATTGATGAATCTTATTATAACGGACATTTGTTCGACTCTACTGATGTCCCTTGTACAGTCCAGCATTATAGCATAGTACTTACTTTCTTTAATTTTCCCTATAATCTCATTGACAATGGTTTGTGACATTAATAAAATAAGTTCATTTTGAATTTGAGGAGTTAAATAGTGTTGATTTTTTTTTTCATTGATACGATTTAAGTGTTCACGAAGAGTCAAATCGTATTTAGATAGTAATTTAAACAGATTGATAAAATTACCGCTATTTCCTAAATGATTCTGATCGAGAGATTCCTTATGACCTCGAAAAGCTAAGTTATGTGAAGCTAAAAAATTTATTATATCAACTAGTCTTTCAAACAAATTATACCAATGTTTCTGACTTTCTTGAATGAGTCTCTCGTTTTCTTGATCAATCGTTTTTCTATGTTTAATACCTTTTTCATATTCTAGCCACTGAACCATGCTTTTCCTGTGTTCTTTCTGATTTTCGTGACGTTCAAGAATAGTTTTTAAGTGTTTCCAGTCATTACAGCCTACAACCATTTGTGTTTGTAAACTAGAGAAAAGTTTGCAACTAAAACAATATACTTTATTATGTGATGTTGAATAAACTAACCACCTACGATGCTGATTTTCACCATTGCTCAATTTCCTTGTAAAATAAAAATTAGAAAAGTGTCTACCATGTTCATTTTTCGGATAGTATTCATTGCTAATATGTAGGTTTTGTTGAGGACCACATTGGACTAAATCGTGACGGTATGCATTGTTTATGGGAATGCTCCATTTTCCTGGATCATTCATTTCGGGTTTACAAATTTCTGACTCTTCATTCTCCCTAATATTAACTGATGAAGTGGCCTCGCCAATATCAAAAGAAGTTCCAACACAGGGCTCAGTGTCATTTGTAGTATCGTTGGATTCACTTTGTAGAACTTCTTCTGGCGAAGACTTCTCTTCATTCTGTTGACAATCAGTTATTATTCCCGATACTCCAGTTTCAGAGGTCGAAAGAATTTTCTTTTGATTCAAAAATTTCTGCATGCTAGCACTAAGAGCTGCATTAGTTACTGCCATCTCAGCTTTTCTTTTTCGCTTCGATGTTCCAGATTCCCATTTCCGATATGCATCTCTATCTCTGCTCGGGCCGGACATGATATCTGTAAATCATTTTGTAATTTACGTACCTAAATATAAGAATAACATGGCAGTATTTTTTTCAAACAAAAAAAAACTTTTTGAAATTGTGAGTTGAGATGAGAATGTTAATCTTTTGTAACGATAGAAAATTTATGCTTCGTAGATATTGCTCAGGCACATACTTCTCCCATAATGGAGTTGTCTACTATAAATAAACTATCGTAAACTGTACGATGGTGGAATACCTAAATATGTGGGTTAGATTAAATAATTGGGCATATAAAAACATAAAATCTGATTAAATAAGATCATTAGATATGTAATAAAGTTATAAACTTATAAGCGTGAAATTTTAATAATCCGTGAGAAAAAATAATGTTATAGGAGTTTTAAAATTCTTAACAATGCCAGTGAATAACAAAAAAAAGTGATTTCCCAAAATTAATTTAAAAAAAATATGTTAATCATAGACATATGAATATTTACTAGACCAGAACAGAAAGGTGAGGGGTAGAATCCAACTGCAGCGGGACGCAGAGCGGGAATACAACTTTGGTGATATGTGATTCGTCAATAACTCTATCTGACAGTATATAGGCATCTCGCATTATAATATCACGATTTAGTTCTTAAAAGTAGACTCTGCTTTTGAATGAATATACCTTTTTACATGGGAGCGCGAATTGCTCACCGCGTAATAAACAAATTTGCGAACTGCAAACACGGCAAAGTAAGAGCGCATTTTTTTCATTAGTTCAATATTTTGTTCCGTATTTAGCTAAGACACTTTTACAAATGTTTCATAATTTACTTAGCCCAGTAAACAGCGGCTTTGTGTTTCGCGTCGCCGCGATGCGACAGTAGTGCGCCCGCCGCCCGCCACCGCCCGCCGTGTCTTGTCAAATTATGTTCCTTTTATCTGAATAAATTTAAAATAGAGTAAAATAATGCTTATATGTGGAATGTAATACGACAATTAGGTTTATTATCTTTTTCACTTCTATTTTTACACGTTTTCATAGCACAAGTCACCATTTTTGGAGAGTTATTTCGTAAAATGTACCGATGAGAGCTCGACGATGGTCCCCACAAGAATGATGATGTCACATTTTTTAGATTCACGCGAGGCTAATTCG
Source organism: Limnephilus marmoratus (assembly GCA_917880885.1). Lineage (NCBI taxonomy): Eukaryota > Metazoa > Arthropoda > Insecta > Trichoptera > Limnephilidae > Limnephilus > Limnephilus marmoratus. The sequence continues at coordinate 13,480,201 of OU862926.1, forward strand.
TTTCCGCATTCGCATCTGTGATGTTAATTTATTTTATCTTTCAAGGAACGTAAAATAAAAGTGTTCAAAATTAGCCCAATTCAAAAGTAAAAGTAGACACTAGGTACTATAATATTACTACCCAGTTGGTTCCATGATGAAATTGATGAGAAATAACATCGAGTAGACTAAGGTTATGTGAATTTTATTATGTATAGGTATACTTACCTACTAATTTAATTACTCGTATGATTCAGCCACAATTCACTGTCACCTGTCACTCACTATTTAATTGTTAAGTTAAATTATACACTTAGTGATAAGTGATAACTTTAATGTTTTGTTTAATTAAAACTGTACAGTGCCCACGATCAATGTAATCAGTCGACGCAATGCACACTACTATGACGCCTGCCGGGTCGGGTCGTATCGAACGAAAGTAGAGGATCTGTCAAAATCTGAGTCTAGGGATGGGAACGCAAAGATCGATACCGAAAATTTCCGATGATCGATATTGATAATAAAATTTTGCACATAAAGATGATGAGATCATAAAGGGGCCTCGCTCACGCGAGGCCCCTTTATGTGCGAGGCCGTGGGCGAGGGGCCGCTTCACCCACGCCTAGCTACGCCACTGTGTGTGTTTGTCTCTTTTTAGTGTCACTCGTTTCCGTATCATCGAGTTTTAAATCACAACATTGCTAAAGAATTTTTCACTTCAAAAACTAATCGACTAAAAACTAAACTTGAAATCGAATACAATTCAAAACTTGAACACCTTCTTGCTAGAAGCAAGAATAAAAACAGGCAAATTAATGTTATGTTTTAGTTCTTGTTTATTCCATTTTTTTCCTGTTACAAAAATGTTTTCAACACAATACCATATATAGATACGTATTATGTAAGTAGACATGTATGTGTTTACAATGAAAGCTTTTAATAATAATGTACACATAGGTAATTAGTAATTATTATTTCCCCCACGGCCGCTAACAATAAAATATTGCACTTCTATCGGATCAATGTCATAATAATAAAGTCCGATGTTTCCGTCTTAAGCACCTCCCATATCCAAAAAGCAATGGGTGAATTGGGGATGATCTTTGAAGATCTGTTTAACAGATTGGTAGGTGTGTTTTGTGATGCATTTGGGTGTCATTCGAAGATGTTTGGTGCTTTCGTCTTCTCCTATAAGCTTGAAGGAGAGAGACTTGTGTTTCGATTTGACAGACACGCCAGATCTCTTGCTGTCTTTTTGCATGACGGGAATTTCATCCCCGCTGCCTTCACCTATAACACAAAACAAAAAATATTTCACAGAAGAAGAAAGTAATAACAAATATAAACGAAATATGAAAATGAACAAGTCACAGAAAAATAAAAAGCTAACAGTCGCAACTGGGTCTCGAACCCAGGATCTCTCATCTTATTGAACCGCCGAAATATATGATGGCCGGCATTGTCAAGGTTAAGACTCTTTTGACTGGCAATCCGATGGTGGCGGGATTGAATCTCGGCGTGAGCAATTTGCGTTATTTCACAATTAATTCATTTAAAATAATATATACATAGTATATTTGCGGCATGTTCCAGAGTGGAAGTTACTGTGGTAGACTACCATTCAGAATTTAAACATTGCTTGAAATGGCTTTAGCCGTGTTTGGTGACCAGATCTGAATAGCCAGGTACTTCCCCACCTTCCTCTTCCCCATCTTCTTCCCCTCCCCACTACCGTCAGCCTCACAACATAACCCAATTGGTGATGCCATAGTGTCACTGGCTCCAGACGGGAGCAGCTGAGATTCTTGTGAGGTATATCACATAAAAAAAAATAACGCCTTAATAAATTTGACCACAGAGACCTCTTATTAATATAAGTCATTTTTGTCAATCTCTTATTTCATGCCTACAATTTATGAAACTATGAATGATTTTGGTATATTGGCCCTAGTTTTCATGATTTTGGCGTATCTCGTATCATCATCATAGTATAAAGTAAAGTCGCTCCCATTGTATGTACGCTTAGATCTTTTAAAACTATGCAATGGATTTTCATGCGGTTTTCAGTGAAATTTGCTTTCTGCGACATCACGTGACCCTCCCCCTTCCCCGCATGTCTGGAGAATCATCATACCTAACTTGATATGTAGTGGCGGAAGTATAATTTTTTCTTTACTTAACAACGGCTCATTTAGAACATTGCTTTACCAACAGTTAAGGATTCTCCGCATGAGGCATGCGGAGAATGCCTCATGTGGAGAATGAACGTGACCTCCCCCCCCCTGGGGGGGGAGGTCACGTGATGATGCAGAAGTTGAATTTCACCAAAAAACTAAACACCTATTAATAACTCTAGTTCTGAAGAGCCAACTTACAATGTTAATAGGCCACTTGCATGGACTTCATAACGATTTGGAAAAAATCGTGTGGATAAATTTTTTTACTAAGATTACGAAAATGATTAAAAATTTTTAGAAATGTACAGTTTTTTTTATTTTAAAAATGGACCACTTTTGTTTTTCAGCGATTGTTCAAACACAAACTTATTTCGTTGCACAAGAATGAAAAAGTTTTACCTTTCAATAAAACTTATATTATGTACTTAGCTTTATTTAAAACCTATAAAGTGAGATAAACATTACCATTTTGCAGCCAAATCGACGTTCCTTACCAATATTCGTATGTAATTTTCAGTTTAAATCTGCCGCCAATGTCACCTGGCAGTTCCAATTGTATCTGTCAGGCGGCGTTACTAACAGGAAATGCCCCAATAATATTCATTAGATCTCATCAGGCAGCCCTTGCCTAGGTTTTAAATAAAGCTAAGTACATAATATAAGTTTTATTGTAAGGTAAAACTTTTTCATTATGTAGCATAGGCTTTATTTAAAACGTATAAAGTGAGATATTGTTTGTTATCGCCTGGTGACATGATGCTAATGTGAATCAATTATAATATTTATATGCTAGAAATTGGGGCAAGATTTCTAGGAATCGGCTAACCAGTTACAGTGGTTGAAAAAGGTCAGCAATAGATGGGATTCTGCAATTTCCCTTCTATAGAACTTGGCAAAGGTATTAGGAGTTCTCCAGTTGCCACACGACAGTACATCATCTCATATCAGTAAATACTTCTGCAACCAGTTCAGGGATGTCACCACTGAACGGATTCTGTCAGGTGGATCCTCTACTCCGGCATCCCTGAGGATTGTCCTAATCCAACCTGCAATTACTGCCCTGGAGGCCGCCTTCACCGTCCTACAAGTTGTAATAAATAGATTAGGTAATATCGCCTGCGCTTTCCGTCCCCTTGACAGTTCTAGGACCTTATCTGTTTAATAGACGGGGTCTATGTTCCTTGTCTCAGAGCGAGCCAGCTTCCATCCTGATTGCTGCCAGTCTACCGAATCTGTCTTGGCACCAGCCACTTGCCAAATGGAGATGCCTTCTCTGTCCACTGACAGTCTTTCAGCTGTGCAGTGGAGTAAGGTGAGATCGTGGACTCGGCGCCCTGATGCCAAAAGCAGGATTGTGGCTGCTCTCCTTGATGCTTCAAAGAGTGTTATGTGTTGAGGCAAACTCTTCTCCAGCCAAGATGATACAATCTTCGGGTCCCAAATGGGGGGGTTGGGGACTTCGAAGGCTTCACTGCAGCTAAAGATATTCCCTTTTAATATCTTTTTCACTACCGGATTGGAGTTCAGCTTTCTATTATCCTGTGGAGAGCCTAAGTTACACACCACTGACTTAAGAACTAAAATGGTCCTCAGCTATAGCGATAGCTTTTCCTTAATGTGTAGGTCGGCTAGGAACCTGGTCAGGTTGGGACATATGGCATCGAGCTGATTCTCTGACACCCAGTGCTGCCACCTCTGCCATGCCAGAGTATAAGTGCGAAGGATAGAACTTCTCCTCCCAGATCTAAGAAGTTCCTTCTGCTGAGTTGACCATCTTCCTAGTCCTTTTGTCCCATCCCCACAAAGCCAAATCTCCAGAATGAAGGATTCTACTTGAGGAGGAGGGTTGTCGGTCCTGGTGTCTACCAGTGCTTCTTCTAGATTGTGAATCGTGAGAGGTGGACCTAAGGCCCGACACTTCAGATCCGCTCTCCAAAATGCCCTCTCCCAACGAGGAGCCACTATCAGGTATAATTCCCTTGCTCTGTTCAGGTGGCAAAGAACCCTTAGCAAGAGGCATGGGGGAGGGAAGATCCAAGCCAGCTGATAGTCCCAATCCCTGGTCCAAGCATTGTGGTATCTGCTTTATCAACCTGAAAATCAAGAGAAACTTACCTCTGAACCTCTGTGCTGTCTTAGAGCCAAATAGGTCTATCTCGGATCGTCCCCATTTTCTGAATACTACCTCTGTAAAAGAGGGTAGCAAGTGCCATTTGGGTACAGCACGATGACGAGATAGACAGTCCGCTACTTCATTGAAGCGACCTGGTAAGTATTGTGCTGTCATGGAGATATAGTGTTCGTCCAAAACATCTAGCACTAGTCGAGTACAACTCAGGAGTTGAGTTGACCTGGTACCACATTCCTTGCGGAGGTAAGATCCGACAGATTTGTTATCCGACTGGAAGACCCGAGCCGGATAGCTCGAGCGCGTGAGGAGACAAGGCAGCCAACACGGCGAGCATCTCCTTCAGATTAGAGTGAAGATTCAGCTGATCTTCAAGTCAAGTACAGCTCAGGAGTTGAGTTGACCTGGTACCACATTCCTTGTGGAGGTAAGATACTACAGATTTGTTATCCGACTGGATCAGAAGACCCGAGCCGGATAGCTCGAGCGCGTGAGGAGACAAGGCAGCCAACACGGCGAGCATCTCCTTTATATTGGAGTGAAGATTCAGCTGATCTTAAGTCCACACACCACAGAGAAGTCTCTCGTCTAGCTGGGCACAGTTGTCAGGTAATGCTCAAACAGCGGCAGATGTATAGGTGACGTCAGGGTGAGCGATCGAACCCACCATCTCAATTCCCAAGCGGTAGCTGCAGGAATCGTGGTGATAACTTCCAAGGGTGATAGTGTCAGAGTCCTAAGCACCCTTTCCGTATATACCGGCTGTTGAGTCTGCCTCTTGGAACTGCAAAACTAGCAAAGTTGAAAGAACCCAAGAGGCTGCGCCCCTTATTTAGTGACCACCTTCCTGTCTGATTCAAACCCTTTAACAGATAAGATAGGACTAAAATCTTGTTCTGAGGGAGACTTTTCATTAGTTACAGTATTCCAACTGATACCAAGAAAATGGACTTGTGATGGTTCTAGTATTGACTTATCCAGGGCTGGGCAAAATACATGCTTTGCTGTAATTGAAATACAAATTACAAAATACTTTTTCGCATGTATTTAAAATACGAAATACAAAATACTTTCAAGTCATGTATTTGAAATACAAAATACAAAATACAGTATTTTAACCATTTTTTTCTTTCAAATACAAAATACAAATTACAAAATACAAAATACATTTGGTTTTGGTAGAACCTTTGGTTGCAATAAATTGTCATAAATGCCCTTATCTAAGGGTGCGTTTAAATAGAAGCAATGTTGAGCAGAGTGAAACAGAGACGTGCAAAAATTGACCAATCGTATTGCTCAAAAGACACATCTCATCTCCGCTTCACTTGTAAAATTTGTGGTAAAGGACTCAGGTGTTAGGTAATATAATAATAATATATTATTATTATAACACGACATTTGTATAGCGCTATTTTGTTTTATTTCTAGTGACCGACCGAAGGTTCGGTTTCGGTTTCGTCAAGGTTCGGTAAAAAAATCTAGTTTCGGCATCAGTTTCGGTTTCGGCAGAAAATCTGCCGAACCTTCGGCCGCACCGAAACTCTGCATTTGTGAATTATCGCGTGCCGTTTGACTGACTTCCGGTGAGTTCGTGGCTCGTGTGTCATCCACCATCATCAACTGAGTTCGCTGGCCGGTCCGGCGTGCTTGTATTGTGAGTTTATGTAATCACAAACTTCAATTATTTTTATTTATTTCATTCTAATTTTAATTTTATTTAACAAGTGTAAATAAAAATTAAAATCTAATCTCCTTCAACGGAAGCGATCTTCTGAATAGTCCCTCCTTTGATGTGCTTGGTGTAAGGCCCTCCGTTCATGGAGATACTTACAATCTTCGTAATTGTGACGAAACCACAAGTACCCTGTTGATATACATACTACTTTTTAATGCTAGTCTCCGTACACGGCGCTATCCGAAATATACTATATAGTCACATGAGAACGGGTCGTTTCTATGACTCATTCTTGAGTTCAACAGCTCGGCTGTGGAACCCGGCCTCTATGTTTCCTCCCTCCTTCCTCTCCCCAAAAAGACCCTTCATACAGCATCTTCAAAGATGACATACGCCCTGAGGGAAATTATTTTTCTCTGGGTCTCTCATGTGGAGTTAATGTAAAAAAATGTTGTGATTGTAAACGCAATTAAAATTATAGTACTCAATTTATGAGGTCCTTACTTTATAGTGAATAAAAGTGTAAAAAATAAGCCGAATTTCAGTAAACAATAGATTTTTAACATGTCTAAAAAAGTTTCGGTTTCGGTTTCGGCCGAAACTGAGAAAGATATCGAATATTCGGTTTCGTTTTCGGTAGAAAATCCTGTTTCGGTCGGACACTAGTTATTTCACTTCAAGTGCGCTCTACTGTAATTAACTTAAAAATAGTTTAGTATTCAGTCAAATTATTCCTATAGTGCTTGATCTAATACTATGACACAAAAATGTACAATACAAAGCAATGACAAGCATTACATAATATGATACAAATATGATAGAAAATGTACAATAACAGTGCTATTATAGCACAGGACGTGTTGCCAACTCTAAATATTAACACACATAACATATAGCTCTGGATTCTAGCGTTTTTAGTCTACGTATTATCTATGTCAGTTTATTTTTCATTATCATTATTAAGATCGCTAAATGTATTTGAAAATGTATTTTGAAGCCATAAGTATTTGAAATACAAATTACAAAATACCTCAGCCCCATGTAATTGAAATACCAATTACAAAATACATTTTTAGGAAGTAATTGAAATACAAATACAAAATACGTATTTGTATTTCAAATACGTATTTCAATTACAAGTATTTCAAATACTGCCCAGCCCTGGACTTATCAAATTGTACTTGCCATCCCAAGTCTTGTAAAAACTTCACCATTTCGCCAGACTACTGTTTTAAAGTAAGCAGGCATTGGTTTACTAATAAAAAATCATGCAAATATATTCAAATTCTCATCCCTCTCTTCCGCAGTTCCTGCGCTACCCAGTTAGTGATAGTTGCGAATGCCTTGGTGCCAGGTGAGGCGGCCAGGCCAAAGGAGAGGAATGTCATCAAGAATTCATTCCTGTAGATAAGGAAACATCTATACTGCTCACTCACAGGCACATGGAAATCCAGGCGTTTGGTTGTAGGAAAATAGGAACTCAGTAAACATTTACCAGACAAAATTTACTAATATTCAGAAAGTTGTCTTTGAACCATCTGATTTGGGGACGAGAAACATGTTAGAAATAAATGAGGGAGTGGCAGGTGCCGACTCTAAAACTTCAAGGGCCTTGAGTTTTTCAATTTGTTCCGTCATTGCCACAGAAGTCTTAGAAGCGAATGGGGAATTAAATAAATTAATATTTTTATTCAGTGGAGGTTTTGAAGAAAATGGAATTCAATAGCCCTCCAATATCTTAAGAATGATAGTAGGGGTGCCAAGGTTCCTCCACTTACCTGCGAATGATTGCAACTGACCCCCCTGAAAAGGGGGCTGGGTTAAAACCTCTTACCATCTGACTTCCCCGCCCTTTCAATGGGCCTAAACCTGTTTCGGCGAGTGAAATCTTTAGCAGTTCTGGGCTGGTTCCTGTTCTCGGCTCTCTGGCTGCTCCCTTCTCGCGATGGTCCTCCTCTGCTGCATTCTGGGACGAAAAGGGCTGCAAGTTCTGTGCTGCAACGGGTTTAACGGGTGGAGCAGATCGCGATGTGCTAGGCTGAGGAGCGAAGCACTTCTTCACTCCTCCCAACCTATCCAGCTGCGCCAACAGGATGTTTGGGTAGAAGAGATATTCTGATGTGGGTGGAATCCTTCGTATGGTGGAATATTTTGGCCATATGAAAGACTCCACCCACCATCTGCACAATGTCTTTGGACACCTTCTGGGAATCATGGCGAAGAGAGACTGTACTTTCTCATAAAGAGTGGAAGTGCTCAGCTTCATGCCCGGTTCCGCGCTCCAGTTGACCAACTCCTGCAGTGAGGCCGTCAGGAGATCGGCATGCAGTGAAAGCGCATTGGTCAGGGATACGCAGGAGTCCGTTGACGTACTGGCCGATTCTTCCTGGGCTACGCGCTTCAACTCCGGTTTCAATGCCAACATTGAGAAGAGAGGGGTTGCGGTTCTGGATCTCGAGGTAGCGGACATTGTTCCAATTAGCTGACCCCAGATGCTGAAGGAATTCTACTCTTTTCACCCTCCCTGGGTCGGCCGACGGTATCTTCGGCTGCTTTAGCTCTTTCGTCCAGTCCCGAGATCCAAGGCACGAGATAGCAGGGGACAGGTGAGACATTCATTTCTGTCAGCTTTCCTCGCCAATTCTTCCCTGAGCGACGCGGGGGTGTCCAGGTAGATGCTATCCTTATCATCGTCTTCCGAGGCGTCACGGATAGGGACATCCGACCGCTTTTCCAAAAACAGATGCAACATCTCCTACATCTAGGACATTTGCGTGTGCATGTCAATTCGCGGGTCGCCGGGTATCGGTTCACAGACCTTCTGCCTTTTGGCATCACCGCAGACCCTCGAACGTTTGCCCCGCGCGTCTGTATGAATACTATGAATAACCTTCATAATCTCCGTTTATCTCTCGAAATTTCGGCTCCCCCGCAATCCGAGCTTCCCGAATTCGACATAATCACAAAAATCACAAAACACACGAAACTGGAATGTAATTTCGGGATTCGAACAGTATCACTGTTAAAAATATCCTCGAAATTAAAAATTTTGCAGAAAATACTGTAGAATAACTATTTTTATGGTATTTCGGAGTTTCAAAACAAAAACGAACGTGTTTGACATTTTGCAAAATAAATGCTAATGAATATTATTGGGGCATTTCCTGTTAGTAACGCCGCCTGACAGATACAATTGGAACTGCCAGGTGACATTGGCGGCAGATTTAAACTGAAAATTACATACGAATATTGGTAAGGAACGTCGATTTGGCTGCAAAATGGTAATGTTTATCTCACTTTATAGGTTTTAAATAAAGCCTATGCTCTATGCTACATAATAAGTAATTAGATAAATTAACTAAATAAATAAATTCATTATTTGGGCTCGTGACGTCACTACATGAAAATGTCCCGTCGCCAAAAATGTTCCTATTAATTTTATAAAATTTGACACTGATTTATTTTTTTTATATGGCATCACTTTGATTTCAGGCGAATTTTCGAATTTGACATTTAACGTTCACTATTGAATTACCTATATAGATTTATTGTTTGTTCTCTGCGAATGTATCATTTGGTTTGATTTTTTGACAGATGATGTGAAGAGAACCCCGTACATTTTACGTTGTCCGTACGTGTTTTAGAGATATGATGATAATGGTGCGGATTTTAACAAAATCAAATTTTATAATATTCTTATTATTATTATAATTTACAAGTACAAGTATATTACATTTGATTTAGTAATAAAGACGTTGAACATTATAATGTTTTATGATCAATAAGATGGATCAAGGAAAAAAATATTTATGAGATTTAATATTTTTGGTATGCCTCGTTATTCTCCTTTGCCATTTGTGTGGAAACATTCTTTTTTTTAAATGGTTTTCGGCTATATTTCGGCTATTTTCGCACCTATAAAATTATGTCCCGTCTTTCCGGTTTATAAAAAATGGTCTGATTTTTCGGATTGAAATTTTCAAAAAATCGCCAGGGTTTCAAAAAATACGATTAAAAAAAAAATACAGGTGTCTTAGAATATTTGCCTAAACCGGATTTTTTTTTTTTTAAATGTGATGCTAGTGGCCTATTATTTTAAACTAGTAGACCCAACCACACGTTGCTATGATTAACGAAACACAACGACATCTACTGACAACGCAATTACCCAACCTTTATAACCAACGCCATCTGTTAATTTGCATACATATCAAATCCAGACCTATCGCCCGCAGCCCACTGCCGCTGCCACATTTATCATATACTAGCTGGTTCCCGGCATGCGTTGCTATGCCATTAAATAAAGAAACTGTTTCTTCCTGCGTGTCCTTTCCCAATCGTCCCGTTCCCCTTCCGCCTCCCCTCCCTCTCGCGCGTCCCCTTCTACTCTGATTACTCCACTCCCCTCCCTTCCCCCGTCCAGCGAACCCCCTACCCGAGTTCCCCTTTCCCTCCTGTATTCCATACATTCAGTTTTCAAACAGCTCGCGTGCCACCTGCTGCAATTTTTTATACAAATTTCATAATGCCAGAGCTCACCAATAGTTTTATACAAACCTTGTCCTGATAATAACAAACGCCCAACAAAAAGAACTATCCAATTTGGTGCAGTCGTTCGGAAGTTATGCGCGTACATACATTTCGGCGATTCATTTTTATTTATATAGATTTCAACCAATTTACACAAAACCTTGACAAATATACCTTAAAACCTTCTTCATGAATCACTCTATCTATTGGTGAAAACTGCATGAAAATCCGTTGCGTAGTTTAAAAGATCAAAGCTTACAGACAATGGGAGAGTCTTTACTTTATACTATGTAATGGTACGTATAAGGTACGCCAAAATCCAATCAGTACTTTCATGAATGTATCCGTAAACTGGTTACTTGAAAATATAAAAATCCGCAGAGATATCCAGGGCAACAAAAAAAATTTTTTTTTTGTTGAGCTGTGTTATCTTTGACTATTTTTTTTCCACATTTTTGGCAGCTACCTTTTTAAATGGAAACAAATGTTCAAAGAACTGGTTTTTAACCTAGACAGTGTCTCGGATAAACATATCTGATTTCATTTATTTACATTTAAATTTTTATTAGAATAACTTTTGAAGGTAATAGGCCACTTGCATGGATTTCATAATGACTTGGAAAAAATCGTGTGGATAGATTTTTTTACTAAAATTACAAAAACCTTAGTTAAAATTTTTAGAAGTTTACCTTTTTTTTTATTAAATAAATCCATTATTTGGGTTCGTGACGTCACTGCATGAAAATGTCCTGTCTCCGAAAATGTTCCTAATAATTTTGTAAAATTCCACACTGATTTATTTTTTTATATGGCAACACTTTGATTTCAGGCGAATTTCTGAATTTGACATTTAACGTTCACTAGATTTATTGTTTGTTCTCTGCGAACTTATCATTTGTTTTGACTTTTTGACAGATATTATGAAGAGAGCCCCGTACATTTTATGCTGTCTGTACGTGTTTTAGAGGTATAATGGTAATGGTGCTGATTTTAACAAAATCAAATTTTATAATATTTTTTACGCACCAGATTTAAATGTCCGGGTTGAATTTTCCCTACAGGAAAAACTAAACCCTTTCACACACTTCCCAAATGATCATCTGGTCAATCCACGCTATGCAATTGCACTATATAAGTATTATAAATACAAAACAATACAAGAACAACATGTCAACCTACCAGAGACCAAATGGGAAAATAATTCACTGACTCCAGATATTTTAATATCAGAGGGTTCGGCTCTGTGGAATTCCTAATTGAACCTATAAATCCTACTGATCCCTCATACATAAATATTTAAAACATCTTTTGTAATCCTACATGTATTTAAAATGACTGATTTTTGCATTTTTATATATAAATTCTTTGACAAATCTAATATGCCTAAACTTATTATTATTATAATTTACAAGTACAAGTATATTACATTGGATAGTAATATAGATGTTGAACATTTATGATCAATAAGATGGATCAAGGAAAAAAATATTTATGAGATGTAATATTTTTGGTATGCCTCGTTATTCTCCTTTGCCATTCGTGTGGAAAACGTTCTTTTTTTAAACTAAATTTTGGCTATGTAATTATCGTTTTTTCGCACCCATAAAATTATGTCCCGTCTTTCCGGTTTATAAAAAATTGTCTGATTTTTCGGATTGAAATTTTCAAAAAATCGCCAGAGTTTCAAAAATACGATTAAAAAAAAATACAGAATGTCTTAGAATATTTGCATAATCCGGAAAAAAAAATTAAAAAATTTGATGCAAGTGGCCTATTTTCATCAATTTAATATATCTTGATGAAGAAGAAGAAAATACTAACAAATCTAAATGAAATATGAGAAAAAGAGTAAGACAGAAAAAATTATAAAATATGTCATAAGAAATCAAAATGGCAACTACATAATTTTTTTTTATTTCAAGAAAGCTCAGGAATTAATGTTTAGATGGTGAGTAAATTTTGCTTACCAATAAATGATTCTTTTTTCATATGGCATACATCTCCATCCAACACACAAGTACACTTTTTTTCCTTGCTTGCTAGACTGGGTTTATCACTTGTCGCACTCGACCCCATGCTAACCTTGCTGGGTTTAGCATTCAATGCACTATGATCGGCGCTAACCATGCCGGACTTAATGATTCCTTCACCGGATTTAAATGTCCTCTCACTGGGTTTAGCTGTCCCATCGCTTTGTTTGATATTCAACAATCGGCTATCTCTAGTACTGGCGATACTGTGGAGTTCAGCCAACTCTTCAACTTCTTCCGGAGCCTCTGGAATTGAATGCAAATCGGAGATACCCTCGGTCTTCAGGAATACTTGTGTCAGATCGGACAGCTCTTCTGTAAAGAGATATGTTCAAAATAATTAGAATTGGGTAAAATTGTCACAATGTTAACTTTCGTCATCTAAGCGTCACAATATTATGTCAAATTAGGAAAACTGATTTGCTTAATTGAATATATTTATTTATTTAATTTTATATTACAGAAGCAAACAGTACATTGGTTACAGTGATGAGACAATTTACAGGTAAGTACTAAATAAAATTTCATGGTGGGTACAGTCTGTCAAATAAGAGTAGAAAACATAGGAGGGCGCCACTATTGATCAAATGGCAATACTAAAAATACAACACATGGTGGCGATGTAAAGCTGTGTAACCTACATTTTTTGTAAAAAATCAAAAACACATAAAAGTGGGAAAACTATTTTTTCATTGCAATTTCGAAATCTACTGATCTCAAAATTAGAATAGCATATGGGTATATTATACCTTTGCAATTTTTGTTAATGCAATGAAAAATAACGATATTATATGAAAATAAAAAGCACAGTTAGAAATTGCTCACATTTATTTAATACTTATTTATTTAGTAGCCAGCATTGCCCGGGTTTTAGATCATGTCTCTAATTTTAGATCTGAATATATTTAACTCAGTCAGACCCCAAAAGTAGTGTAACTAAACTAACCATTAGTGATTCTTCCTTTCTACCTACTGTTAAATTCAAATTTATGTTACCTAAATTAAATTATAGCAAATCACTTTACAAAACACAATTTAATCAATTTTATGAGGAACCTTAACATCAGTGCTTCTTTGAATTTATTTTTTTTTCTTTAAGAACAAAAAAATGTTTTTTTAAATGTGATTTACAGTGTTTTATACATTCAGTGTAATTGCAATTTGAAATAATATTTGACAGTTAAGGCTGGCCGCAGAAGGACGTTTTCCTTATTCGATTTCCTGATGCGGAATTCCGATTCGGAATTCCGTGAGACTAGCGCAAACGTTCGTTTTTCTTCATTCGGAATGTATACACGTCAGTACAGATAGTGATAGCGTGGTGAACGCACGACGATGGAGGACGAAGATTTATTAGCAATTGCATTTCTGTTAATAATGAAGAAGAAAAAAATAATGGAATGATGAAAAAGAATGAATTAATAATGAATTAATTAATTAAGAATTAGTAAGAGGTCATTCCGTGCTTGCTTAAATACTGCTTCACAGACAACACGGTGCGAGCAGGTGCATAAAAGGCAATTTTCGGCAAATATTAGGCAAAATGTTTGCAGAAAACTCGACCCTCGAGATGATCAAGGTGCTACCCCGCCGTCATCGGTTCCTCCAAATTTAAGTATTTAAGTGTTTAATATTTAATTTCTCATGCTTACTTGTTTTTATTTAATTTATGTGTTGCTGTTAATAATTTTTTTACCTCATCTTATTATTTATCTTTCTTTTGTTATTTCAAAATATGGAATGTATTGCATTGCACTTCCCCTGCATACATTCTGGAATAAATGATTATTATATTATTATTATTATTGCGGTTTTCATATGAAAAAGCTGAGGATCCGGCATCGGGATGTACTCCAAGTCTTACGAGGGCTTGATATTAATAAAGCTAGTGGGCCTGACGAAATACCTGCCCTGATATTGCAGAGGTTCGTTGCAGAAATAGCCCCAATTTTGACGAAGCTTTTCAAAATGTCACTGAAGTCTGGCTCTTTGCCCTCTGGTTGGAAAAAAGAGATCATTCACCCTACTCCAAAGAAGGGTGACCGCTTCAACCCAGTCAACTACCGCCCCATAGCGATCACATTAGTTCTGTCTAAGGTGATGGAACGTGTGATCAACGACAAACTGTTCACATACCTCAAAATTATTAACGACCATCAAACGGAACCGCTCGTGCGGTGATCTTCTCGCATATGTGACGCATGTTTGGGAGCGGTGCCTGGAACGTTTCGGTGAGACCCAAACGGTTGCACTGGATATTTCTAAGGCCTTTGACCGGGTTTGTCACCGAGGGCTTGTCAATAAACTGCCTTCTTACGGACTTCCCTCATCCTTGTGTACGTGGATTGATTGATAACGTCTCAAAGGGATCGAAATGAAAATCTAGTCTCCTTCAACGGAAGCAATCTTCCGGACAGGACTTCCATCGATATGCTTGGTGTAACTCTTAGTGACCAGCTCAGGTACGGGGGCTCCATCGAAACCAGAGTAAAGTTAGCCTCTCAGAAACTGGGCGTACTGTACAGGGCCCGCAGATACTTTAATAGTACACAACTGGTAATCCTGTACAAATCGCAAGTGCGCCCCACGGTTGAATTTGGCAGCCACCTCTGGTCTGGAACTCCAAAATACCTTAAAAAAACCCTTGACTCTGTGCAGAAACGGGCGGTCCGTTTGATAGATTCTCCCATCTTAACAGACAGACTGCAATCTTTAGAGCATAGGTGTCAGGTGGGAATGCTGTCCTTGTTCTACCGGTATTACAATGGAAGGTGCTCTGAGGAACTAGCGCCATTGATCCCCTCGGCACCGGTGCATAGTCGGGAAACACGCCAAACACGCGCCCAACATTTGTACACGGTTGACATTAGTCACATGAGAACGGGTCGTTTCTATGACTCGTTCTTGAGTTCAACGGCTCGGCTGTGGAACGATTTGCCGGCCTCTGTGTTTCCTCTCTCCTACAACATGGGTCTCTTCAAGACCTTCCTTCCTTTCTTCAAAAATAAAATAAAATTAAAAGGAAATTATCCTGTGTGGAGTTAATGTAAAAAAAAAAAAAAATTGTCCTGGTAGAAGAACCACTCTCCTGTTCTCCAAGGATTTTTCCTGATGCTCTCTCGCAACCTCTTTAGTACCTCCATGTAGAACTGTTGGTTAACTGTTTGGCCTGGAGGAACAAACATCTCTGAAAAAACCAATGAGCATCGTCTTGATGTTCGATTTCACCTGACTTTTTTCTGAAGAGGAGAGAGAGCACTCTTCCATTGGCTTGACTGTTGCTTGATTTTGGGATCGTACCCATAACACCACGACTCATCACTCATCACCAATAATAATCTTGGAAAAAAATTTGGTCACCTGTTTTGAATAACAAACTGGTTCGGACACGCGCAGTGTTTTCTTGCATGAGTTGACCTTATTACTCTCGGGTGCACCTGTTGTTTTATGTCTTAAAATGCAGAATTTTTCATCAATAATAATGCAAGAAATGTTGGTTGCTAAGCTAAGTACTTGGTTTTTGAATAACACGTGCAGTCTTTTATGTAACATTTCGCAAGAATCAACTTGTACATGTTGTTTACTCTTCTTTGAATGTGGTCGGCAATAATATTTTAAAGGAACACGTGCGGCGTCCAGCTGCAATTTTTCAAGAAAACAAGATCTGGTAAGTGCATCAAGAGACGTCTGTTACAGATATGTATGTGCTCCTTTTAAATTTGGGCAGTGATCCGAGAAAATGCCAATGTTAGTGTTTGGGAAAATATTATTAAATGTATGAAGAGCATGGTTAATTGGCGAATTAGTTGCTGCATTTGTTTTGTAATTAAGTGTGTAGATATATAAACATGAATCAAGAGTTGGAAAGTATGTATGTCTATTACAATTTGAAAGCTTGAGCAACGTTTAGAACCCTAAATAACTCTTTACCATGTCTAAATCTTTAATACACTTTTTGCATTGATTTCAGGATATAATTTGTTGCAATTAAACAGAATGATGTCCCAGAAAACCGAAGTAAATTAGTATTCATTTCTTCGTTTGGTTTTTGTCCCTTGGGTTTTGTCCCAAATAACTAACTGGCTTTTTTAATAAACCGGGCTTGGCTGTTCACGGAATCATTAAATATTAGAATAATTGAAGCTGGAAAGCATGGAAATATAAAGGTAATTATTCTCACGTTTTGACGCCATTTCGTAATGCCCGTAGCTATATGTCTGAGCCTGGTCGTAGGTCGCCAGAGCCAAGTGCTGCAGGTGTGGCGGCATATCGTAGTCTATGATAGTCTTGAACTTGCAAAATGTCACTGGGCACTCCTGGAGGAAAAAAGAAATCAGATGCGATATATTGCAGTAATTGGGGAAACTTTAAAAGCGTAATAACCATTAATACTTTCAATCATTTCACACAGAAATTAATAAAGGCATAGATAATTAAAGCAATAATTTTTTTTCATCATAAAAACCTATCTAGAAATAATATAAATACATCATCTGTAAGTGGTACGACCACAAATTGATAATGCCTTTATAATGCAGAACAGCTGTCATGCGTTATAATAATTACATAGCAGAACTTGTTTATAAATTTACTGTTATAAATTGAACATAATTATAAAAGAAATAAAGTCTACAAAATTGTTCTGAACTTCAAAATCAGTGAAGAGAGGTTTCTGTTCGCCACAATAATGACCAAATTCACTTAAAATGATTGCGCTACCTACTACAACTCAATCGAAAAATAATTGCCGTAGCTGCACCTAAAATCATGAAAAATCGAGTTCTTCAATGGCCTGCATTTTATAAATTAGCACATACCAGTATTAGATATTTGCTACACCTTTTGATTAAAAAAACTAATTATTCAGTTTCTTCAAGTACTAGTGAGTCCCCGACACGCCACTTAATAGAGAAATTGTTTCTCCCTGCGTGTCCTTTCCCATTCGTCCCGTTCCCCTTCCGCCTCCCCTTCCCCTCCCGCGTCCCCTTCCTCTCCCCACTCCCTCCTCATGGTGGTCATAAATGTTTTACAACATTTACAACATGTATTCGGAGTATCCGGACCTGAAGCTTGGAATAAACTTCCTAGCGAATTGAGATGCATAACCAACTCAGCGGAATTTAGATCCAAACTGAAAACTCACTTTTTCCGATTCTCATTTCCATAAATTCATCATTCTATTTAGACTTGCAATTTTTAATAGTTTTTTCTCTCTCTTTGTTTATAGTTAACTCAATCTGTTTAATGTAACCTGTTAATTGTAATACCTCAATCTGTTTAATGTTGAGTAATGAATCACCTTAATGCGGTAAAGATCGACTATTCATTTTATTAATTTATTTAAAATATCTACACCTTCCTGTAAATCTAGTTAACCCATTAAGATCATTTTTGCACCCGTGTTCTCGAATTGTAATATTATGTAAAAACTTCCTAGGTACTTCTTCTGGCGCTAATCTTAATTGTAAATATGTATGTTATTAAGTCACTAGTTTTAGGTCAGAATCTACATGTATTAGTCATAAGATAAAAACCCCGATACAGGCGAACCCTAGTGGGGTTAATAATTACATGCTAAAAATATATGTATATAAATTGTGAAGAAGCAATAAATAAATAAATAAAATAAGTCACTAACTATAAGTCTTAGATGTAAGTGACTAGTTATAATTGTAAATCTTAGTTGTAAGCCAGTAATTTGACGGCCGGCATAGTCCAGCGGTAAGGCTCTTGACTAGCAGTCCGAAGGTCGCGGTTAAGTTAAAATTAATACTCAAAATGAATTAAGAAATGTAATTCACATGGCAGCAAGGCATTTGCTATATTAAAGCGAATCGAAATGATTCACGTGGCATTATTGTACTTCTTTCTGTTAAAACTATTTACTGGGTGGGTTGCACTTGGGTCGATTCCCTTCAATGAAACACCTTGTGATATCCAACATTTTTCGTTGTGTTGTTGTTAGATATCTTCCCAGTTCCACCGGGCGCATTGAGGAAAAATAAGCCACCATTTCCATCATCAACAGCCTTCATTAACGTATCGTGAACTTCCTTCTGTTGGGGGTACAATAGTAGTACATTCGTTCAAACTGATTGGTTCAATGCATCTTGATCATATTCACGTTCGCGTACCAATTCTTGATTGAAAGCATCATTCATTGCAAGTTTCATTGCATTCATTGCATTCATGAAGCGTCGATCTGGCGTTGTTATTCCTAACTTGACTAACAAACTGCCGCACATGAAGTAAAACATGTCTTCGATCAAAAACAAAGCCTGTTTATGTATATCCTCATTCACCTCGAGATCAGGATTCCCTGAACTGACACGAATTCGATGTAAAATGCCTTCTGACATTTCATCTTTGTACTTGTTCCATAGTTCACGTGGATTCGATGGGAAACATGTCATATAATAATGTGCGTATCAGACTGGAGATGCAGAAATAATTACTTCAGTGATTGTCATGTCCCAATGAGTATCATTTTCAAGCAAATTGATCTGCTGACATGCAACACGAATTGTTGGGCACACTACACCATTGACTTGTGATTCAAAGGATGTCGGCCCACGAACATTCACCAGCAACAACCAAAAGTAGAAGCATTCGTTACTTTTTACATGAACTGTGTAAATGCGACCAAGAGCATCAGTAGAACGCACAACCGGATGATCAGTAACCACATCGCCGTGCTTCCGACGTGGAAATCTCTTCGACAAAGCGTTCGACAAAGTGTAATAACGTGGCATCTCAGAGTAGAGCAACGTCCGGGCAAACAGATCACATTGGCAAATCGAAAAGAAACTGGTCAATGTTGTTGCTGGAGGTGTTTCAGCACGTTTGGCAACAATCGATTTAATGAAATAAACTCGTTGATCATTCTCCAGATGCAGCGCCAAATATACAACAACGGAATGTCGTTCATGAATGGGGAATGAGAATATACACCAAATCGCCTCATTGTAGCTCACAAACTTGATAGAGTGTGATTTCATTGTTTTTTATTTGTAATTTTAACGCCAAAAACCGCCATATCGCTGACTTTTGTGACAAATTTGCAGATGTATTTGATTGACTTCACCGAATTGCAATAGGTACCCCACGTCACAATGCGCCTTGAATGTTTTGAAAAGAAGTGGCTGTTTTCCTGGAGTTGTGCAGACATACGTTCACCATTTGTCCCATTTACGACTGTTGACATTTAGTGTGTAAGAAAGAGAGGCAGCATTATATGTTTAAGAACAAAAGAAAAACAATCAGCACATTGACATTTGATGTTTTTGAATTTTTGGAATGAAAACAAACTTCAATATTATACCTACCTACCACAATATTCCTGCAGCTCTTTCAAAAGATGAAAATTCGTTCCATATTAAATGTATGAGGAAATGAATTTTCGTCATAACTTTCTTTTTCGTGAATTTTTGCGATGTTTTAATAGTTATTATGTTATCCGAGGCGGAGACAAATCAAAGATCATCAAAATCAGTTCAGCCGTTCTCGAGTTATAAATAGTGTAACTAACCCGACTTTGTTTTATATATTAAGATTTGTACAACGCCCTTGAGATGTTTTTCCACGAAAACGGTGCTATATAAATTAGCCAATTATTATTATACGCCTTATGGATCTCATTTCTACACCATTCAGTCTACTTTCATCCTTCCTCTACCGGTCTCATTTCCATATATCAGGGTTGGTTCTAGCACACATTGTGGACTGCTCGCCTCGCTTCTTTTTTAATTAGAAAAATATTACCTTTAAATTGGCTACGATGGAATGTCTCAATGGTTTCACAAGCGTCAGACTGTCACGATGAACACTGCAATAAAAAATTACAGAACTCTCATTATAATTTCAAATTAAAATACTGAAAAAAAATAGGACCCTGACACCAGGAGTGACAATGTCGGTGACATTTTGTAAACATTATGCTGGACAATAAATAGGTACGTACCCACTATGAAATATAAAAATATACTAGCCCACGAACAATATGCAATTTACTATTGTCTGATTTCAGAATATAAAATTAATATTCTGAATTGGTTCACTGGTATTTTTCATACTACAGTTAAACATCATCAATAATAATCACTGTTAAAATGTTTATTTTCATTACGTAAATTTCTTACGTAGGTATATCACTCACTGTATGTTTTTAGGATAAATCTCATACTAATAATTACAGTTAAAATATTAAATTTCTTTATATTTAATTCATGTTAGTTTTTCTTCGTCTTAAATGGTCATTACATAAAA
Organism: Limnephilus marmoratus; assembly: GCA_917880885.1. Taxonomy (NCBI): domain Eukaryota; kingdom Metazoa; phylum Arthropoda; class Insecta; order Trichoptera; family Limnephilidae; genus Limnephilus; species Limnephilus marmoratus. Next base: position 13,500,985 of record OU862926.1, read on the forward strand.
ACTTCTGATTATTATTTTGTACGATTTACTTACATCGAAAATTCTACTATGTAATCAAATTCTACTATGTATAAATGATGACGGACCAGGTTGGTGGCATTCGCGGGCCGGTTTTTGGAGACCCCTGCCCTAGGCAATGCATGTCTCAGGGCCCCGTCTACCCTAGACAGTTGCCTACACTGCCTTATGGATAATACGGCCCCGGCTTCATCCATGTTGCCAATTTCCTGTCTTGATACTTAGAAATACTATGGAATATTATTGATACTGCTATAGAAATATTATTGATACGTAGAAATACAGGAGACACTGCCAGATACTGAATGAGAATCCTGGATCTTATTCTTTTTTCGTATAGCTAGTGAGTAGCTGCCGGGGAATACATTGAGCAAATGCAGTGGCATAGCTCCCATCGGGTGCCACCCGATGGGAGTGACACCCGACCTTGGAATTTTTTTTTACCCATGAACCCAGTCTGTTATTTTTATTTTCGTAGCTCTACGGCTCCCCTGTGGAGTGCCCCGAAAAGGAGAATTTTGTGTCTTAACGGTCTTTTTATAGGTGAAAATAGCCTATATTTAGGGAAAAATTTGACTAAATAGTAATGTAAATTTTATGAAGTCGAAATTTGCATTTTGAATTTCTCAAAGTCAACTTGAATTTAAGTATTTATATGAATACACCGTAAGTACTGACATCACGTTATCCGCCCCGGGTGCCACCCATGTTAGCTACACCATTGAGCACATGTTCGTTGATCTCCGTATTCACTCATGGCATATGCATATGAATGAAGTATTCATATGAATACCCAGTAAGTACTGACATCACGTTATCCGCCCCGGGTGCCACCCATGCTAGCTACACCATTGAGCACATGTTCGTTGATCTCCGCATTCACTTATGGCATATGCATATGAATGAAGTATTCATATGAATTCGCCGTAAGTACTGACATCACGTTATCCGCCCCGGGTGCCACCCATGCTAGCTACACCATTGAGCACATGTTCGTTGATCTCCGCATTCACTCATGACATATGCATATGAATGAAGTATTCATATGAATACGCCGTAAGTACTGACATCACGTTATCCGCCCCGGGTGCCACTCATGCTAGCTACACCATTGAGCACACATTCGTTGATCTCCGCATTCACTCATGGCATATGCATATTAATGAAGTATTCATATGAATACGCCGTAAGTACTGACATCACTTATCCGCCCTGGGTGCCACCCATGCTAGCTACACCATTGAGCACATGTTCGTTGATCTCCGCATTCACTCATGACATATGCATATGAATGAAGTATTCATATGAATACGCCGTAAGTACTGACATCACGTTATCCGCCCCGGGTGCCACCCATGCTAGCTACACCATTGAGCACATGTTCGTTGATCTCCGCATTCACTCATGACATATGCATATGAATGAAGTATTCATATGAATACGCCGTAAGTACTGACATCACGTTATCCGCCCCGGGTGACACCCATGCTAGCTACACTATTGAGCACATGTTCGTTGATCTCCGCATTCACTCACGGCATATGCATATGAATGAAGTATTCATATGAATACGCTGTTAGTACATTTTATATACACGTGAATATTATTCCCTCGAGTAGACAATTATTGAACAGACAATTATTCCCTCGTGTTGAAGAAGGTTCAGAAAAAATTTCTGAGATTTCTCTACTTGAGGGAGTATGGCTACTACCAGTGGCTCTACCCTACCGACATTCTCTTGGGCATGCTCGGTGTGAACCATCTACGGGTCAGCAGGGATATGCTCGTTGTAACACATTTCTTCAGACTGATTCGTGGAAGGTTCAAAAACTCGACTTCTATCTTCCTGATGGTTATCTCCGTCACCGACAGCATAGACTGTTTTATCTCCCGGCTTGCAGAACTAACTTACCAATGGTCACGCCAGTCGGGAGAACTGTCTTGTTGTGAAATAGAATCACTTTGAATATGGATATGTTTACCATCGATGAAGTACAATTTAGACGGCAAGCTTTGTTGCTGTTAGTTTGAATCTGCTTATCTTATCTTAAATATTTTCTCTCTTTTAAAAACACTTTGAAATGTTAATTTTGTAATGTTTTTAAAATTAATAAATTGAATTGAATTGGGTTGAATATGCATCATGTAGGCACAACAGCTATCTTATCCTGTTTCAGGGATTATGAGGCAGTGAGAACAAGATGGTCATTTCGCAAGTCAGCAGATTGCCACTCAAGTTTCCACTTATCCCGCTGAACTATTGAAGGGATTGCACTACTGTCAAGGGAATAAGGTGATATATTATGGAAGATAATACAATGGGTCTACGACTGGAGTGCTTAAGGGAACCATGCAGATTCTCATTTGTTTTTTAATGTAATTTATTGTTTACAACAAACCTGAGTTTCTCATCGGAACTGTCCATGTCAAAACCTTTAGATATTGCCACCGACGATTTTCCTACAATTTCCGGAGTACTTTCGGAATCCATAATCTGAGAAAGTCTTTTATCAAATTCCTGAGAAGTCTCGATTTCGGGAAAAAATTCTTTACCACCGCTTGGTATGAAGTCATGGCCATTCTAAAAAAAACATAATTTATTCTTTATGAATCATGTTGCTTCGTCATTCACGGACACACTGTCCCTCAGATTCCTACCCACCCTGCATACTTTTTTTTTCCACGACATAACAAGACAGGGACAAAACAAATCATTGAAAAAAGTAATGAAAAAAAAACTGAACTAACCCTATCTTTTTTTCATGTTCTGATTTGTCACTGTTTTGTTTGATCCGGTTATGTAAAATATCATACCTTATATACATTTTTTAAAATATCTTAGAAAGCGTACACTGAGTTGTTTGAGTTTAAAATCAACTAGTTTCAAACACAGCCATGTCTTCTTCAGGGCAGTAGGATGACAAATGTTTTTCATCAAATAAATATTACAATATTAATAAAATTCAAACCAGAGATTTATTTTTTAGTCAAATAAATATTTCAAAGCTCCATAAGTAAAGCTCTTTAGCTCGTGATGATAATGAGATGGACAGTTGCACTAACATAGAAATTTCAGATAGAAACAAATTATGCAAATTTCATGTCGTCAATTCAAAAGTATTTGCTGCTCCAGACAAACATATTTTTATTTATTAGTTGCTAGTTACTATATACGGCATTGTCGGTCCAAAACCAATTGATTGTAATCTCAAAAAAGTGAGAGATATTTATTTCATAAAAATATGCCTATTTAAAAGTAACTTTTTTTATATTAATTGAAATTTATTTTATTTATTTACCCTTTTCAATATGCTGGTACGTTGGGTTCTGAAAAAATAATATGTGATTAATAAAGGCTTTTAAACATAAACTTCATTGAACTTACTTTAAGCAAATATTATCCTCGAATATTAAAATATCCAACTCCAGTAAAATATTGGCAGTATTTACTTGAATTGGCTGGCAACTCTGGCCAACAGAGGCGCTAGTGTAGCATGACATCGCATGACACAATCATGCATGAAATCTATTGAAAAGTGTGAAAGTCAACTGAGCCTAACAAATCATGCTGCTAGGAGGCGTCAGTGTAGCATACTCAAATGTCAGAAGTTGAAGGTATTATTACTATTTTAAAGTGTTTGCTATAAGTAAATATATCGCAGAACTTAAAAAGATTGGCACTTTATAGCCCCAGTCAACCAAGGGAAAAAAACACCCAGAACTAATTCCCTGGAAGCTGAATTTTTCGCAGACGGTAGAACACCTTTATTCATGTATTTTACCAAAAGTACCCAGTTTTCTCCTTGGACTTCCCTCCTCACCCCCTCATGAATATATTTTGCAAAGCCTTAAGCCGGTAGCAGACCAAAAGCTAAGCTAAGCCAGTTATAGATAAACTAGAAATTTGTTCGCGTGTACATCAACAACTAAGCGAAAGCTAAGTCAGTGTCATGGTCGAGTCTCTCGTGCGCATCGGTCGATTTTTAGCGTGCTGATTTCGAGCTGAGGAGGCAGAAGAAGCGATCAAAAACAAACATCCGTTAAATTTGTTCTTTGAGAGCATGTGTGAGACAAGTAAAAACCGCCCAATCAACACTACATAAATAAACGTAACATATTGTTTTACTCTCAAACAAATGGCCAACCTTTTTTCGGGAGTTATAGCTTTTCGATAGTTGGTATCTTGGTTAATAATATCCCCGATAATCAATGATAACAACTCATAAAAGTGTGCTCTAGAAACACAATAATACATTAGAAAGTGTTCATCCAATTCGTAAAATAAAATTCCAAACTTTCCACTTGTTGGCCGACATTTGATGTGTTGACATATAAAGTCTGGAATTGTGTCTCTTCTTTAGGTAAGAATACGTCAGTATTTACCTTCTTTTCCTATGTTCAATGTAATCGTCATCAGAACTTTCTTCGTCGATCATTTTAACTTCCCGTAGTGACACGTCCGTTGGGCTCATGACTCGACAATACCAAATGAAAGGTGCCAAAGGGGAGCGCGAGGGGTGAGGCGGGCGAGTCAGCTTAGCTCACTTAGCATCAGCCGGCATACACAACCAACTTAGCTTCGCATATTTCGGGTAGTTCACATAGCTTAGCTTACATAGTTTGCAGTCTGAACACAAGTATGGAGAATCACCTCCGCTACGCGAGCTAAGCTAAACTAACTTAGCTTAGCTCTTGGTCTGCAACCTGCTTTATAGAATATGTACATTAATATCTCCTTAACGACTGAAAAGAAAAGACATGGTGAATACCCAAGCAAGATTCAAATCTGCAACTGATAGGCTAGCTTTACTAAAGCTAACTAAAATTTACATCATTAAAATTTATGAGATTAACGTAAGCTTTTAACATGTTACTCCCAGGAGTAACTTTAAAAGTATATTCAACTTACTCGTGGTAATTAATGCTCACGGTAGCTGTTCGGAAGTTTGACCTGTTCGATCTGTAAATTTATTTGCCGTAAGACGGCTTCCTGTCAACAACGATCAGCTACTGTCAAATTTACGCGATGTTGTCAACAAAGACGGAAAGTCCCAAATAAAGAGTTGAAATTGAATTTGGATTTAATTAAACAGTTATCCACGCGTTTTTGTGCCGTCAAAGGCGGAAATTAACAGAGCTCTTTCATTTTATCCGAATGACAGCTACCCGTCACTCGTCAGCAACCAACTTGGAATTCAAATACGTAATGTTAAAAACAGAAACACTGAAAAGAAAGCAACTATCTTTTAATTTTTCTCGCAAATGGTGCATTTTGGTACCATTTATTCTCAGCATATCAAACTGATTTTATAAGAATTATTTTCCTTAATTATTTATCTTTGGGGATGCTAAATGGTGGGTCTTTTTAGGAAAGGAAGGAGAGGAAGTTCTGCGAAGGAAAAGGGTATGAGGGGTGGGTATGAATTTGGAGGTCAGTGTGTCCAGGAGTGACGGACATATGGATTCATACCTCACACTGCGATGCAAGGCGATGGGTCAAGAGAGTCCAGTTGGAAAGGTCGAAAGGCCTTCCACCAGTCTCTCTGGATCCGGCCCACCACGGTGGGCAGACGCATCCGCCGTCAAGACCCAGATGTAACTGCTAAGTCACCAAACGTAGCAAACCATTTGGGGTGACCTATGGCAGAGGTTTGGTTGTCCAATAAATGGTTCCCAGGGCGGCAGTACCCATACCCGTCTCCCAAATTAACGTACAGCGGTTACGGAGATATTATCGTATTCTGAAAGGCTTTGCAAAATATATTCATTAGGGGGTGGGGAGGAAAGCACAAGAGGAAAAACCGAGGACTTTTGGTAAAATACACGTCAAAAGGTGTTCTACCATCTGTGAAAAATTTAGCTTCTGGGGAATCGGTTCTGACATAAAATATTCATTGACTGGGCATTAGGCTTTGGAAGTTAATATTCTATTAAATCATTAATTTACATAATTTTGAGTTTACTACCCTACATGTCAAAATGGACCCTCAGCAAAGATAGTAGTCCTATGCAAAGATAATTAACTTATGCAAAATATTAATGGTTTCAAAACTTACGACCTCTCGAGCATTTCTACTGCCAAAGATGAATACCTTGATGTAGAAGACGGATTCTTAAAAGAATGAAAATTAATTAATTATATGATGAATATAAAAAAGGTTAGTTAAATTGATTCATAAATATATTACAAGGTTAAATATAAACTCTGTACCACTTGTGTGTAAGATCTTTGCTATTTTACACATTTTCATTTTTATTGTCATACCTACTACTTTTCTTTATTTTATTATGTTTATCCTTTGTCATAATATTATTTTATGTGTGTATATTATAAAATTTATTTTAACCTAATCTACTAAGGATGAATGTATATCTTTTTTTTTAGTAATACAAAAATTCCCAGGTTACAGGTTAAAAAACTCCACAGTCAGCGGAAAATTTTGCTTGTGATGTGATGGAAGACCAGATGAGGAATCGAACATGCGACACCTGGGTGGGACCCAAACGCAATGCCAACTCAGCCACTGACCGATCATACAATTGTGATTTTTTTTTAATGATTAATTTTTCTCTCAATTTCATTTATCCTTTATTCTACATACCTAATATAACACGTCATTATATATCTATATTTTTGTTTATGCAACCCATTAGTAGACATGTAATATTATATTAAAAAACTGTTTGTTTCCTAAACCAATTAAAATAATTAATTATACTCAACGATTAGCCACTGGAGTGTTCATTGCCATAATATGGCACCATTTAAAATACCTTGGATTGCTTTGCTACCAGTTTTAGGCAAATTTTCCCTAGGTGCATTAAATTTTTTTTTCAATTTTTCCATATTAAAACTCGGAGGTATAATTTTTTTTAATGTCGGCGGAAAATATTCAAAATGGTCACCAAAAAATCACAAGCAATCAGAGGAAATAGTTAAAAATCGCGCTGTCGCTAGAGTGGTTAAATAAAATTTTTAAAAATACCTAAGGTGTATGAAAATTTGGTGGGTGGGACACTCTTCAAAATTTCTAATAAAAGGTTAAAATGCCAAACAAAACAGGCAACAATATGAATAGAAACAGAGATATTCAAATACAGAAGAGATATGCTATGGTGTCCGCGCAACTGTCGCCGGACTACGCGCTAATTAGCATAGTTTTCATACAAAAAGAATTTGTTAATTTCGTTGATTTTTTGAAAATGTGCATTAATATTGGTTAACAATATATTTTGAATAAGGAAAGAATTCGTTCATTTAGTTTAACGTTCGTTTGGTTTATTCGTTAATTATTCGTTCATTTAGTTTATTTGTTAATTGGTAAACAATATCGGCGACACCCGGAAGCGCAGACCCACATAGTAAAAACAGCAGATGGCACATCTACTTATATTTCAATATCTTTGAATAGAAACTATTCGTTCGAAACTAAACTCGCCTGAAATTTCAGATCTCTATCCCATTTGAATTTCTTGATAATGGTGAACACATAGTTTTGCATATGATATCAAAGCAGAGAATTACCAGAATTTTGGATAAAAAAATGTTGCATTTCTTGTTCTTCTTTTTTCTACGCCCGAGTGCTTTACAGGAGTTATAAAAACCATCTGATTATCAATGGTAATCAATACTACATTTACAACACAAGTTATGAACTTGTGTTAGCGTAGGGAGTGTGGCGAACCCATCGCTCAGGGAGTGGAAACACAAACCTGCAATAGCCATCCCAAGCCAAGGTGTGAGCCACCATGCTCAGGCTGAATGACCTGGGGAACAGCGTCACGAACGGTGCCTCCGAGAAACAAGGTCGCATCTCGGAGTATTTAGACCTCACTGCACTCAGGGCTCTGCTGGAGTGGAACTTCTATTTCCCTGGTAACTCGTGGGACAAAAAAAATTGGACCATTCCAAAACTAGGGGCCTTTTGGGAACCTAGGAGTGCTGAGGCCACCTCTGTGGATTTCCTTCCTGGGGCCGTAGGAGGTACCAAGAGGAGAAACCGTGGAGAGGTGAGCTGAGGCCACCTCCATGAACTCTTTCCTTGTGGGGCCTTCAAGGAACTAAGGGGAAGGGCACCCTTCCAGCGCGGGGCCTTTGTGGAACCAAGAAGGACTGAAGTGGAGAGATGATGTCCTCTTTCCATGTTGGGCCATCGAGGAATCATGTAGGAGTGAAGAGGAGAGATGATATCCTCTTCCCATGTGGGGCCTTCGAGGAACCATGTAGGAGTGAAGAAGAGAAATGAGGCCGTCTTGGTGAACCCTTCCTCTGTGGGGCCTTTAAGGAACCAAGGAGGAGAGATGAAGTTCTGTTCCCTCCTGGGGCCCTCAGGGAACCAAGGTGGAGTGGACTCTTCCCTTGTGGGGTCTTTAGGAAACCAAGGGGAGGTGGACTCTCCGTCGTGGAACCTTCGGGGAACTAAGGAGTAGAGAGGAGAGATGAAGCCCTCTTCCGTCGTGGGGCCTTCAGGGAACCAAGGTGGAGTGAAGAGGGGAAATGAAACCTGGGAAGACACATTGTCGAACCAGAAGATATAGCTTCATTTCCAATGACAATCCTGGTGAACTTAAAAGGGACTGGGTTACTGTCAAAGGAATGAGGTAAAATGGGAGACAGTACAATGGGTCTATGGCCCAAGTGCTCACGGGAACTATGTATATGTAAACCGTCTCCGATTATTTATAAAAAAAATAAAAATATATGAACTCGTGGCAAACTCAGTGCAGACCTCCGACTTGTATAACAACCACCTTGTTTTGGACTATTCACCTGATGAACATGGGATGAGATTTGGAAAACTGCGCAAAAATTTAAAACAAAGGAATTGTTTTTTTGCGATTGTTTTCTGTTTATCACATAATATATCTTATTAGTCATTTAAATTATGTGATAATATCGTATGAAGTTTTCCCAGAATAGCTAACTATGTGTAACTAAAAAAAAAATTCTCCCATTCGGCAAACAAATAATAAAAATAAAAAAAAATATATAAAAATCAAATAAAAAAAATATATTCATACGAATTTATTATTTCTACACTAACCTACATGAAAAAAACTTAAAAGGAGTTTTTAAAGAAATAATGACATTGATACTCCTTTTGAAAACGTTAATCTCTAACTATGTGTAACTAAAAAAAAAATTCTCCCATTCGGCAAACAAATAATAAAAATAAAAAAAAATATATAAAAATCAAATAAAAAAAATATATTCATACGAATTTATTATTTCTACACTAACCTACATGAAAAAAACTTAAAAGGAGTTTTTAAAGAAATAATGACATTGATACTCCTTTTGAAAACGTTAAATATCATTATTTTCGCCACTGACAGCTGCTAAAAGTGACGTAATAATGTTTTAGACATAAATAAACCAGTTGTTTTAGAGCATTCATTTGAAAGCACTCCGAGAAGCTAGATTAATCAAATAAAGTGTTACATCAAGAAAGATGTTGGCGCAAGCGATTCTGACCTTGTCCTTCATACAGTTTCTTCATACATAAGGGTTAAAATCGCATTAAAAAAAAAAACGAAGTTTTTTTTTCCCCCGGCGGGCAAACTACAGATGAGAGGTTAAACTGCCAGATTTCTATTTCGGAAGAGGATTTCACTAAACAGCATTCGGTACAGTCACAGTCGCTCTGCGTACAAGATACACAAACGAGGAAAGAATTTCACATTCCCCTTCACCAGTTTCCTGGAGAACATCTGTGCTGAGTCAAGTGACTCCCGATGACATCATTGGCTGAATAACCTCAGCATTCCACTTTCACCTTTACCAACTCTCCTCCACCACAAGAAAAAGAAGAAGAACACAGGTTATGGCTTAGTGAAGACATTTTCTATACATTTTGGGGTTAGGTACCTTAATGCTAGACTTTCGCGCCTTAGAAGGAGACTCGATGGAATCACGAGGATGACGGCGGACTTCCTGCAGTATCTTAAGAGACTCCTTCGCCGCCCTGCAGCCTTCTCCATTCAACACTGGAATAAAGTTTTAATTAAGCATAATATTGATGTATGCACTTTTATTATTACCACGACATGCGATCCATGATTACGGTACCATGACAGAAAAAAAAGGCAATAAGCGTACATTCCTAACGCTGCAGCTCTTTTAAAAGATGAGATACACAATGTACGTACGTCTGTTTCCTCCAAAGGAAAAAAGTAATAATTTCCTTGCATCTCTTTCACAAGTGACGCACGTGACATCTCCGTAGACCCCTACAATACTACTAGCCGTGATGATGATTTTGAAAGTATGGAATATTACAAGGAGACAATTGAAGTGTGAGTGAATTCCAAAAATTTAAAAATGTCGAATGTCAATGCGCTGATGGTTTTGCTTTTGTTTTTAAACATAATATAATGCTGCAGCTCTTTCTTACACTCTAAAATAACAACAGTTGAAAATGAGACAAATGGTGAATGCATGTCTGCACCCCCCCAAAGGAAACATACAATCATTATCATACATCTCCCTCACACGTATAAAGAAAATGAAACACAACTCCTGTCGCCTTAGCTGAGTCATAATGAAAAAGTTTTACCTTACAATAAAACTTATATTATGTACTTAGCTTTATTTAAAACCTATAAAGTGAGATAAACATTACCATTTTGCAGCCAAATCGACGTTCCTTACCAATATTCGTATGTAATTTTCAGTTTAAATCTGCCGCCAATGTCACCTGGCAGTTCCAATTGTATCCGTCAGGCGGCGTTACTAACAGGGAATGCCCCAATAATATTCATTAGATCTCATCAGGCAGCCCTTGCCTAGGTTTTAAATAAAGCTAAGTACATAATATAAGTTTTATTGTAAGGTAAAACTTTTTCATTATGTAGCATAGGCTTTATTTAAAACCTATAAAGTGAGATATTGTTTGTTATCGCCTGGTGACATGATGCTAATGTGAATCAATTAAAATATTTATATGCTAGAAATTGGGGCAAGATTTCTAGGAATCGGCTAACCAGTTACAGTGGTTGAAAAAGGTCAGCAATAGATGGGATTCTGCAATTTCCCTTCTATAGAACTTGGCAAAGGTATTAGGAGTTCTCCAGTTGCCACACGACAGTACATCATCTTATATCAGTAAATACTTCTGCAACCAGTTCAGGGATGTCACCACTGAATGGATTCTGTCAGGTGGATCCTCTACTCCGGCAACCCTGAGGATTGTCCTAATCCAACCTGCAAGTACTGCCCTGGAGGCCGCCTTCACCATCCTACAAGTTGTAATAAATAGATTAGGTAATATCGCCTGCGCTTTCCGTCCCCTTGACAGTTCTAGGACCTTATCTGTTTAATAGACGGGGTCTATGTTCCTTGTCTCAGAGCGAGCCAGCTTCCATCCTGATTGCTGCCAGTCTACCGAATCTGTCTTGGCACCAGCCACTTGCCAAATGGAGATGCCTTCTCTGTCCACTGACAGTCTTTCAGCTGTGCAGTGGAGTAAGGTGAGATCGTGGACTCGGCGCCCTGATGCCAAAAGCAGGATTGTGGCTGCTCTCCTTGATGCTTCAAAGAGTGTTATGTGTTGAGGCAAACTCTTCTCCAGCCAAGATGATACAATCTTCGGGTCCCAAATGGGGGGGGGGGGGGGGGGGGGGGGGGGGGGGGCTTCGAAGGCTTCACTGCACCTAAATATATTCCCTTTTAATATCTTTTTCAGGATTGGAGTTCAGCTTTCTATTATCCTCTGGAGAGCCTAAGTTACACACCACTGACTTAAGAACTAAAATGGTCCTCAGCTATAGCGATAGCTTTTCCTTAATGTGTAGGTCGGCTAGGAACCTGGTCAGGTTGGGACATATGGCATCGAGCTGATTCTCTGACACCCAGTGCTGCCACCTCTGCCATGCCAGAGTATAAGTGCGAAGGATAGAACTTCTCCTCCCAGATCTAAGAAGTTCCTTCTGCTGAGTTGACCATCTTCCTAGTCCTTTTGTCCCATCCCCACAAAGCCAAATCTCCAGAATGAAGGATTCTACTTGAGGAGGAGGGTTGTCGGTCCTGGTGTCTACCAGTGCTTCTTCTAGATTGTGAATCGTGAGAGGTGGACCTAAGGCCCGACACTTCAGATCCGCTCTCCAAAATGCCCTCTCCCAACGAGGAGCCACTATCAGGTATAATTCCCTTGCTCTGTTCAGGTGGCAAAGAACCCTTAGCAAGAGGCATGGGGGAGGGAAGATCCAAGCCAGCTGATAGTCCCAATCCCTGGTCCAAGCATTGTGGTATCTGCTTTATCAACCTGAAAATCAAGAGAAACTTACCTCTGAACCTCTGTGCTGTCTTAGAGCCAAATAGGTCTATCTCGGATCGTCCCCATTTTCTGAATACTACCTCTGTAAAAGAGGGTAGCAAGTGCCATTCGGGTACAGCACGATGACGAGATAGACAGTCCGCTACTTCATTGAAGCGACCTGGTAAGTATTGTGCTGTCATGGAGATATAGTGTTCGTCCAAAACATCTAGCACTAGTCGAGTACAACTCAGGAGTTGAGTTGACCTGGTACCACATTCCTTGCGGAGGTAAAATCCGACAGATTTGTTATCCGACTGGAAGACCCGAGCCGGATAGCTCGAGCGCGTGAGGAGACAAGGCAGCCAACACGGCGAGCATCTCCTTCAGATTAGAGTGAAGGTTCAGCTGATCTTCAAGTCGAGTACAGCTCAGGAGTTGAGTTGACCTGGTACCACATTCCTTGTGGAGGTAAGATACTACAGATTTGTTATCCGACTGGATCAGAAGACCCGAGCCGGATAGCTCGAGCGCGTGAGGAGACAAGGCAGCCAACACGGCGAGCATCTCCTTCATATTGGAGTGAAGATTCAGCTGATCTTAAGTCCACACACCACAGAGAAGCCTCTCGTCTGGCTGGGCTCAGTTGTCAGGTAATGCTCAAACAGCGGCAGATGTATAGGTGACGTCAGGGTGAGCGATCGAACCCACCATCTCAATTCCCAAGCGGTAGCTGCAGGAATCGTGGTGATAACTCCCAAGGGTGATAGTGTCAGAGTCCTAAGCACCCTTTCCGTATATACTGGCTGTTGAGTCTGCCTCTTGGAACTGCAAAACTAGCAAAGTTGAAAGAACCCAAGAGGCTGCGCGCCTTATTTAGTGACCACCTTCCTGTCTGATTCAAACCCTTTAACAGATAAGATAGGACTAAAATCTTGTTCTGAGGGAGACTTTTCATTAGTTACAGTATTCCAACTGATACCAAGAAATTGGACATGTGATGGTTCTAGTATTGACTTATCAAATTGTACTTGCCATCCCAAGTCTTGTAAAAACTTCACCATTTCGCCAGACTACTGTTTTAAAGTAAGCAGGCATTGGTTTACTAATAAAAAATCATGCAAATATATTCAAATTCTCATCCCTCTCTTCCGCAGTTCCTGCGCTACCCAGTTAGTGATAGTTGCGAATGCCTTGGTGCCAGGTGAGGCGGCCAGGCCAAAGGAGAGGGATGTCATCAAGAATTCATTCCTGTAGATAAGGAAACATCTATACTGCTCACTCACAGGCACATGGAAATCCAGGCGTTTGGTTGTAGGAAAATAGGAACTCAGTAAACATTTACCAGACAAAAGTTACTAATATTCAGAAAGTTGTCTTTGAACCATCTGATTTGGGGACGAGAAACATGTTAGAAATAAATGAGGGAGTGGCAGGTGCCGACTCTAAAACTTCAAGGGCCTTGAGTTTTTCAATTTGTTCCGTCATTGCCACAGAAGTCTTAGAAGCGAATGGGGAGTTAAATAAATTAATATTATTATTCAGCGGAGGTTTTGAAGAAAATGGAATTCAATAGCCCTCTAATATCTTAAGAATGATAGTAGGGGTGCCAAGGTTCCTCCACTTACCTGCGAATGATTGCAACTGACCCCCCTGAAAAGGGGGCTGGGTTAAAACCTCTTACCATCTGACTTCCCCGTCCTTTCAATGGGCCTAAACCTGTTTCGGCGAGTGAAATCTTTAGCAGTTCTGGGCTGGTTCCTGTTCTCGGCTCTCTGGCTGCTCCCTTCTCGCGATGGTCCTCCTCTGCTGCATTCTGGGACGAAAAGGGCTGCAAGTTCTGTGCTGCAACGGGTTTAACGGGTGGAGCAGATCACGATGTGCTAGGCTGAGGAGCGAAGCACTTCTTCACTCCTCCCAACCTATCCAGCTGCGCCAACAGGATGTTTGGGTTGAAGAGATATTCTGATGTGGGTGGAATCCTTCGTATGGTGGAATATTTTGGCCATATGAAAGACTCCACCCACCATCTGCACAATGTCTTTGGACACCTTCTGGGAATCATGGCGAAGAGAGACTGTACTTTCTCATAAAGAGTGGAAGTGCTCAGCTTCATGCCCGGTTGCGCGCTCCAGTTGACCAGCTCCTGCAGTGAGGCCGTCAGGAGATCGGAATGCAGTGAAAGCGCATTGGTCAGGGATACGCAGGAGTTCGTTGACGTACTGGTTGATTCTTCCTGGGCTACGCGCTCAACTCCAGTTTCAATGCCAACATTGAGAAGAGAGGGGTTGTGGTTCTGGATCTCGAGGTAGCGGACATTGTTCCAATTAGCTGACCCCAGATGCTGAAGGAGTTCTACTCTTTTCACCCTCCCTGGGTCGGCCGACGGTATCTTCGGCTGCTTTAGCTCTTTCGTCCAGTCCCGAGATCCAAGGCACGAGATGGCAGGGGACAGGTGAGACTGTGAGACATTCATCTCTGTCAGCTTTCCTCGCCAATTCTTCCCTGAGCGACGCGGGGGTGTCCAGGTAGATGCTATCCTTATCATCGTCTTCCGAGGCGTCACGGATAGGGACATCCGACCGCTTTTCCAAAAACAGATGCAACATCTCCTACATCTAGGACATTTGCGTGTGCATGTCAATTCGCGGGTCGCCGGGTATCGGTTCACAGACCTTCTGCCTTTCGGCATCACCGCAGACCCTCGAACGTTTGCCCCGCGCGTCCGTATGAATAACCTTCATAATCTCCGTTTATCTTTCGAAATTTCGGCTCCCGCAATCCGAGCTTCCCGAATTCGACATAATCACAAAAATCACAAAACACACGAAACTGGAATGTAATTTCGGGATTCGAACAGTATCACTGTTAAAAATATCCTCGAAATTAAAAATTTTGCACAAAATACTGTAGAATAACTATTTTTATGGTATTTTGGAGTTTCAAAACAAAAACGAACGTGTTTGACATTTGCAAAATAAATGCTAATGAATATTATTGGGGCATTCCCTGTTAGTAACGCCGCCTGACGGATACAATTGGAACTGCCAGGTGACATTGGCGGCAGATTTAAACTGAAAATTACATACGAATATTGGTAAGGAACGTCGATTTGGCTGCAAAATGGTAATGTTTATCTCACTTTATAGGTTTTAAATAAAGCCTATGCTACATAATAAGATATATCTGTTTCCTTCAACGGAAAAAAGTAGTACTTTGGAGGAAACAGACACAAGTATATAATGTTAAAAGGAGGACGTGTCTTGCATGAAAATGAAAAAGACAGAAGATACTAGAATGTATATCCTCTCTCTGCGACTATTACGTCTGTAATATTATACCGGAGAATTTAAATATAAAATACTTACGCCATTTGGGCAGATAACTTTCGGAGCTGATAACATCCTCACTTTCATAGACCCTTTTGGATATGTCTGCTTTTTCACTCATGTCTCCATAGATTATGAATGGACGTTTTGCTTTCTTTTGTGACCTTGTTGCTTCATTGCCAAACATAAAGTCACTATCTGTAGAACCTATAAATAAAATAGCACTTGAAATCTTATATAATTTTATTTTATTTATTAACAGAAACAAACAGTACATTAGATACATTGGTTAAAAAAAAAATAATACAATTATTAAGTATATACATGGTGGGTACCTATTATGTGTTTCATCGTAGTGTCTTATTTATGGTATATGTATTAAGTAAGTGTGTGTGTGTGTGAGTATGTATGTATGTATGTATTGACCAAATTATATTATTGACATGATGCTCTTTTTAAATTTGGGCAGTGAATCGGAGAAAATGTCGATGTTAGAATTTAGACCAATAATATTGAACATATGAAGAGCACGATTCATTGGCGAATTAGATACTGCATTTATTTATTTATTCTTAGTACATTAAGCGTGTGGAATAGTTCTGTATGGCGTGTACGTCTTAATGGTATGTTAAAATTAACTAGGGAAAGAAGTTCGCTACAGTCAATGTTATTATTTAAAATTTTGTGTATAAATGTCAAATCTACCATTGCTCGCATTTGTTGCAAAGTTTGAAATGTGCATTCAAAGTTATTGTTGAATTTGAAGGTAAGATATTTTATAAATTTGTTTTGAATATGTTCTATGCTATCTACGTATACTTTGTATTGCGGGTTCCAAATTGGCGAAGCATATTCCAGTGTACTTCTAACTAATGCAAAATATAACATTATTACTGTACGCGGGTTATTGAACACTTTACTTAAGCGAAGAACAAAACCAAGCATTATACCACGGTTAATATGTAACTAATAACAATAACCAACTATTTTAAACAACTAAATTTATTCAATATTAATTTAAACAACACTCAACCTTTTTCACTTTCTGCCTCTTCTCCCTCTATCGTTTGCTGATCTGCGAAGGTCTGCTCCTTGTCTCGTCTAGGCTGTATCTCGCAGTGGGCGCTCTCAATAAAGATATCTTCAAGGTTAGGCAGGAAACCCAGCTAAAAGGTTTTTATGTCAGATTTAAAACAAGTAAGAAATACATTTGTAACACACCTATCATTGTAAATTGAAAAGCAAGTTGCAATAACAACTTAACCCATTCATGACGAACTATTTTTTTCTCGAATTTCGTGCTGAATTTTCACGGGGGGTTGGTTTTGGAGGTAGAAAATGAACATTTTTCTCAGAATTAAAAAAAAATGGTTTCTTCACCCCCCAGGAAGCTAGAGAAGAGTGAGTTTCATATGGCACTTTCGGCAAATAACTAGTCAGAAATTATTTTTTTTCAACTTTAATCTACATAAAGCAAAATTTTGAACAAACTTATTTATTGAAGTAAGCCTCGAAGCATTTCACGCATAGTCCAACCATACAACATGGTCCATTCTATCAGTTCCGCCCAAAAGGAGGTTCCTTGGTTCCCTGAAGCCCCCACGAGGGAAGAAAGCTTCATCTCTCCTCTCCACTCCTTAGTTCCCCGAAGGCTCCACAACGGAGAGTTCTCCTCCCTTTGGTTCCTTAAAGGCCTTACAAGGGAAGAGTCCACTATAGCTTGGTTCCCCGAGGATCCCAGGAGGGAAGAGGAGTTCATCTTCACTCCTCCGTGGTTTCCTGAAGGCCCCACATGGGAAGAGGATATCATCTCTCCTCCTTGATTTCCCGAAGGCCTCACGCCGGCAGAGTGCACTTCCCCTTGGTTCCCTGAAGGACCCACAAGAGGAGAGGTCGTGGAGTTGACCTCAGCTCTCCTCTCTACGGCTTCTTCTCCTAGTTTCTCCTGCAGGCCCCGTGAAGAAAGTCCAGAGAGGTGGCCTCAGCACTCCTAATTTTCCCAAAGGCCCCTAGTTTTGGAATTGTCCTGTTGATCTGATCTGTTGCAGGTTTGTGTTTCCACTCCCTGAGCGATGGGTTCGTCGCACTCCCTACGCTCCATAAGTCGAGGTCACCGCAAGCTGAGTCCAAGGGCACATCTCCTAAATGCTCTAGATCAGGGTTCTCTGGATCTGAATCAGAATCGGACGCACCTTTTCCCGTTTTGTGTCGACGACGCCTAACAATTTGGCAATTAGAAAATAATTGTGCTCGAGAGATATTGGCAATTTTTCCTCCGTCATCGTCATCAGCTGAATCTGCTCCGGACAAGTCACTCTCAATTGGCGGCTCCACAAACACATCCACTACTTCATCATCATCCAAATTCGTATCCAAGCAATAACATCACGTCTTCAACAGTCAAACCCCTAAAACTTTTTTTTTTTTTTTACATGAGCTCCACACAGGAGGCCCTGAGGAAAATAATTTCCCTCAGGGCCTATGTCATCTTTGGGGATGCTGTGTGGAGGGTTTTTTTGGGGAAAGGAAGGAGAGGAGAGTTCTGGGAAGGAAAAGGGTTTAAGGGGTGGAAAAAAGTTAAGTTAAGAAACACACGAAAAAACAATGAAATCTTTGAAAAATTACATTTTATGTATAGTGAGATCTGCCGAAAGATCCATATGGAACCAAAAATCAAAACCTTTAATTCACAGTACTCGTTTTAATATAATAATGAATATTTTTCTAACAAAATGTTTGTAAATAGGCAGAGAATTTCATTCTCTACAAATCATATTCAGTTTTAGAGAAAAAAATCAAATCTACTATATAAATTTAATGGATTACTTACTTCACTTGTTTTGACATTTTGAAAAAATTACACTTTTTTTCTAACTCAATAAAGACATGTCTGTCCACGTCGGCACACGCAAACGAATTGAACACAACCAAGACAAACGTGTTCATACATGCCTGTAGACTATGTCAAACTGTATTTGGCACTGCTATTTTAACATATCGGCATGATGTGACTAAATGAATGCCAATACTTTTTCGAGTTCCATATGGAACCTTCGTCATGAATGGGTTAAACGCGCTATTAAACTTTAACAGCTATTTTTAATTCCATTGGCATCTCCAATCCCTTCTTTATCTACTATGCAAATATTACTTCTGCAGGTTTTACAGACAGAGCTACATGAAAATTTTTGAACATTAATTACAAGTTACTAGTGAAAAGTTAACAACCAGCTCCGCAGGATTTTGATGCTGGGCCCTGCGGGGTGCTTTTGGTTCGGCTTCGCCCAGTTTGAGCGTTTGTGACCATTTTACAAATCCGATAGGAACTGGTTCCAAAACTAGCCGGTTCCTCAGATTCACTGCGATCCAGTGATAGCTAGTCACCGGGAAAAAGTAACCGCAACAGGCAATGACTTCATATATAATGGCTAACTAAACACAATGGCATGCCATAACCCAACCTTTATAACCAACACCATCTGTTAAATCGAATCCAGACCGCCTGTATGCCAGCCCGCTCTCTTTATTTATATATTTCAACCAATTTACACAAAACCTTGACAAATTACATACCGAAAAACCTTCCTCATGAATCACTCTATCTATTGAAGAAAACTGCATGAAAATCCGTTGCGTGGTTTAAAAGATCTAATCGCACAGACAGCGGGAGCGACTTCATTTTATACTACGTAAAGATATAGACGCGTGGTATTATTATTCACAACTGCCAGTAACCATAATGATCATATTATCGTCAATCTCTCCGTATCTGGTAAATTTCAAATCCAATAGTACTTACGCCTGCTAGCTGATGCTCCTCACGCTAGCCGTTAACGTAATTGGCGCCATTGCTTTGATTCGGTTCTATTACAAAAGTAGATTTGTATACAAACTCCACGTACGAAAACAGTTTTGCGTCAGAGTTGTACTCTTAGTCGCATTCTTAAATTTCATCTGTACAGTCGCAAGGCTATCAATACTGTTTGATGATCATACATGCTGTTTATGAATTTAAACTTAATAGGATTTGTTGGAACACAATATCTAGGACACAATTTGTATAAATACAGCTTACTTGCGAAGGTGGCAGATTAGTATGGTAAGAGAATAGTTTCCTGAACTCCTTGCAGAGGCTCCTCATGTTTTCTTTGATCTTGCTATCCATACAAGAAGTATACTCCAGTTTGTCTTCTGTCTGTTCCAGTTTCTCTTTGTAGTTCTCCAGTTTCTCCTTGAGATCAGCTATTTGCTGACCATAATCTACAAACAAGTAGTAAGTTTATTTTGATTCCTAAATTATAGATATCATAGAAGTGTAATATTTTTCTTTTATTTTATTTATAGAGCGCACAACAAACGTGATTAAATAAAAAATAACGAATGTATTGTAAGTGTGTGGGGATGGGATCTATGACAGAAAGAGAAATGGAGCGCTGTAGATGATGACCGCCGATAAAAACAAAAAAAAACACCAACTAAAGTAGGAAAATGAAATAAAGAAAATCAATATGAATTTCGAAGAGCAATTGATTGTACGATATTTTTTGTCAGTCCGTCTTTAGCCAACACAAATAAGCTCGATGGTTTGCCCACGCGAGAACATGATGCCGAATGAAATATCAAAATGACGCGACGCTTCTCGTGAATGTCTTGCGCATGTGTGGATGAAAGTTCGATGAGGCGGACGTAGCGCCATCTGTCATTCAACAACATAAATAATTTAGTTCTGTTTGAATTATGAACGATGGTTAAGTTTGAGGGTAGGGGTAGGAGGATTAAAATTTGGGGTTATTGGTATTTTTGATGGCAAATAATAAAAAAATCACAAAAAAAAAAATTTGTCAAAAAAATAGATTTTTTTTTCTGGATAGGGACACCCTAATCACCTAGAGGTATGAAATGTACTTTAAAACCTTTTCTCAAACCTACCAAATATACATAAAAAATTTCATAAAAATCGGTCAAGCCGTTTCGGAGGGGTACGACCACAAACACCGTGACATGAGATTTTTATATCTATAATATAAAAATGAATCGCTGAATGTGTTGCTAAGTGCATAACTTTCCAACGACTGCACCAAATTGGATAATTCTTTTTTTGTGTGTTGGTTATTGTCAGGACAAGGTTTTTATAAAACTTCCGGTGAGCTCTGGCATTACGAAATTTGTATAAAAAATTACTATTGGTGGTACGCGAGGAAGTGGCTATTGCTATGGAAAGCGGGAGTGAGGGAGAGATTGGGGAGGGGAACCAGGGAGGGGGAGGGGAACCTGGGAGGGGGGAGGGGGACCTGGGAGGGGGGAGGGGAACTCGGGAGGGGGGTAGGGGGGGGGAGTGGAGTGGGGAGAGGGAAGGTGGAGGTGACAGAGTGGAAACACGAGAGGGGAAGAGGACGCAGGAGAAGAAGGGGAGGCGGAAGGGGAACGGGACGAATGGGAAAGGATACTCAGGGAGAAACAATTTCTTTATTAAATGGCATAGCAACGCATGCCGGGACCAGCTAGTATAAGATAAAAATCAATATCTGTTTGTTCATATTTATGTGTTGCCATACCGTTCATCCGATTGCGATGAAACGTTGGTGATTTATTGTGCACAAGCCCAAGAAGGTTTCTATATAAAATGGTAAGCTCTGGCATTATGAAATGTGTATAAATGAAAATGTGTATATTTCATGTATTTTAGCGGCACCGTGGGAATAAAAAGGAGGTGAGGTTCGCGGGAGATATGACGAGGGAGGGGGAAGGCGGGAAGGTGGAAGGGGAACGCGGGAGGGGAAAGGGATGCGGGAGGGGAACGGGGATGCTTGGAAAAGGAAATGAAGGGGAACCGGGAACATCATTGTAGAACATTCCAGAACACTCTCGAATGTTGGGGAATGTTCTGGAACCTTGTGGAGCATTCAAAACCTTGGTTATGGCTAGTATATTATAAGCATGTTTTATAAATGTTCTGTTTTATCTCAAATATAACAAATAAATACCTTGTTCAATGATGGCCTGTTTAATGAGATAGTGATGTCTCTCAGAGCAAGCCGTGTAGAGGACATCCACAATTCCTCGGCATTCTATCTGATGGTGCAGAGAGCGTTGGCGTTCAGTCAGCTCATGGGCGAAGCGCGCTTGTTCCAAACTATTGGACCCACAAATAAAATTATTTATTACATATACAAGTCTCTCAAAGTGTGGAAACAAATTGCGGGCATTGCGATTGTTAAAATTGTGCATACACAAAAAAATCGGAAGGAAATTTAAAAAAATGAAGCATTATTTTTGCGACATCTTTCTTAAATTTTTTATGTGATACCTCACAAGATGATGGCTTCATGAGAACGGGCTGTTTCTGTGCAGTCTAAAGACGAGGATAAATATTTCGCCAACTTATTTTGTTGGAGGGGATTAATTAATGCGGGTCTTTCTCATTCTCACGAAGCCAACCAAACTGGTGTTCATTGGTGAACCGGGGATCAATGCAGCTCTTAGAACAGGCTCCATAAAATACCTGTTGAACAGACTAAGCATGCCTACATTGTGTCTGTGCTTTAGCGTTGGCTAATGGTCTGTAGATTGTCAATCAGATGGAAGTACCCTCCTTTACACAGAATCAAGTAGGTTTACACTTCAGCCCAGAGGTGGTTTTCAAATTCATTTGTTGGGCATAATAGAGAATTGTACAGGGTTAGCAGCTGGTTACTATTGAAGACTGCAAGCTTTATACAAAAAGCCTAGTTTTTTGGAAGAAAGAATCCCAGATTTTTATATTAATTTTTAATTTCCACTTACGCCATGACCACATCAAAGTGCTCCTTCAGTCTGGTGGTCTCCTCCATAATCTCATTCTCGAAGTACTCCGTCAGTTGCTTGGTCAGTTCCCTCAAAGCCACCTCTCCTTGCAGCCGGTGCATGTTGGCCATTTTCTTTTTCATCTCCTCGAGCCTCTCTTCCATCAGCAGGTTGTACTGCCGCTGGACATTTCTTACCTCACCCTGGTAAAAAAAATTAACTCATAATGTTTATTTTATTTTTAAAGTTTTTTTTATTATTTATTCAATAATATTATTATCCAATTCACAAAGACAGTTTATTTATAAACTAAAGTTCTGATATGTAATTATTATAATGCGTGACAGCTGTTTCGCCTTCTGAAGGCATTGTCAAACAATAAGGGGTCTGTGGGCCAAAAGGGTTTGGGAACCACTGATCTAAATTATAGAGTTAATTGACCTGTAAAAAATCACTGAGGAATTTTTCTCCAATAAGGAACTCCAGTGAAAAATATTATGGCTTTAAAAAATATCATATAGACCAATAAACGCTGATTCTGAATATATAAGTTTTATTTAATAATATTAAACGCTGAGTTTTAAAAAAATATTAAAAAGACCATTTTTAATCGGGTTGTGGAAACACGCCGTCAAGGTGGCATTATTGAAATGTTTAGTGGTGACGTCACTGCTCATCGTGTCGTGACGTCACCGTAAAGTCATTGTATGGGAATGTAGGTATGACACAAGCCATCGTATTAATTTATTCATTTATTTACATACTATTTATGGAGATTTAATTATTGTGTTTATTGAAACATTATTTAGGCCTAAATAAATCAGTTTCAAAAACAAAGGTATCTCTTATTAATTTATCTCTATTATTAAAAATATTCAAAAACTACTGTACAAAAAAAATAGTAATGCTACTCTAGGGAGAATACTTCGAATGCCAAATTTCAAAATGGCGGTCAGCTGGTTTTATAGTAACTTTTCAGGAGTGATGACGTCACACGATTCACTACACATATGGTGGTTTTCGGGGGATATTGAAAAATTAAAACTTTGACAATTATTTTAACCATTAAAACTAACTCTAAAAATAAAAAATGCAGATATTTAAGTTATTCATTATTCATTAAAAAAAAATTAAAAATTGGACTGCAGTTCTTTATACCAAAAGAATTTCAAGTTCTTATTACCTTGTAAGAATCATTATAAACGTTGATCATTCTCTTGGCATCACCATCATGAATTAACCTCTCCTTCTTCACAGCTTTCTTGACACATCTTCTGCAATGCTCCTTGGCCAGCCACTTCCATACCTGGTCATTCTCCGAAATGGCGTTCTTAATATCCTGCTCTTTCTCGTAATTTAGTTTTTCCAAAGTTTTATCCCCAATTTCTGCAAGAATTCAATTTACATTTTAATCTATTTGAGACGAGCGTCATGTACACATGCCAACCGTTCGCATGCCTAAAAGACGAGCGTCATCTATACACGAAGCATATTATGTTATTTAATTGTTCAAATATTAACATCTACGTCTTTGAATACATTTTAAGTGACACTATATTAAATTAAAATAAGATTTATAAATCGCGAAAAATCGGCCCGTCCACAGGTATTGCAAATTCTTTAATATCATCATTGTAAAAAGGTTAAAAACCAAACAGTTTTTCCTTTGTAGACCTTTTTTTTTTTTACATTAACATCACTATGTCATCTGGGATGCTGTGTGGAGGGTTATTTTGAGGAGAGGAAGGAATGAACACTGGTCTTGAAGACACCCATATTGTAGGAAGGAGGAAACACAGAGGCCGGCAAATCATTCCTCAGCCGAGCTGTTGAACACAAGAACGAGTCGAAGAAACGATCCGTTTTCATGTGACAAATGTCAACCGTGTACAAATGTTGGGCACGCGTTTGGCGTGTTTCCCGACTATGCACCGGTGCCGAAGGGATCAATGACGATGGTTCCTCGGAGCATCTTCCATTGTAATACCGGTAGAACAAGGATAGCATTCCCACTTGACGCCTGTGCTCTAAAGATTGCGATCCGTCTGTTAAGATGGGAGAATCTATTAAGCGGACCGCCCATTTTTGCACAGAGTCGAGGGTATTTTTCAGATATTTTGGAGCTCCAGACCAGACGTGGTTGCCAAATTCAACCGTGGGGCGCACTTGTGATTTGTGCAGGGTTAGCTGTTGTGTACTATTAAAGTATCTGCGGGCCCTGTACAGTATGCCCAGTTTTTGGGAGGCTAACTTTACTCTGGCTTCGATGGAGCCCCCATACCTGAGCTGGTCACTTAGGGTTATACCAAGCATATCAATGGAGGGCCTGTTCGGAAGATTGCTACCGTTGAAAGATGCTAGATTATCATTTCGATCCCTTTTAGACATAATCAGACAAGATTGGGTCTTTGAAACATTAAATTCAACGAGATTATTTTTACCCCAAGAGAAAACACTCTCGAGGTATCCGTCCATTCTTTGTTTCAAAGCCCTACGAGCCATTGGAGTTTGTGTAGAGTAGACCTTGAATTGAGGAAGTGGAACTGAGGCTTTTATAAGCCATTAGCTATCATCCAGGGAGACAGAACAGAAGTAACTCTGTACCGGGTCGAGAATCAGCACTTATAGTTAAACGAAACATGTGATACCTTCAAATTCAACAACACTTTGAATGCACATTTCAAACTTTGCAACAATGGCGAGCAAACCTTGAGTACCTCAAATAATTCACAGGGGACTCGGGCTGGATGCCTGTTGTTTCGATTAAAATATTTCGGTTTTTAAAAAGTGTCGATTATGCCCATCACTACATGGTTATAACTATTCACATTGTATCATAGATATCTATCTATTATCTATGGAGGGATTGGTTTATTTATGTATAGTTTGGCAAGAAAGTGTAGAAATTAAATAAATTGGAACTAAACGTTTTCATTACTATGGCAGCACCGAATTATATGACGTTTCCTATGGCTGCATGTTATTGCATGTTACGGTTGATTTATTGTCTTAAATCTGAGTAGAAGATCGCTGATTTGATAATATTTTTATTCATTGTTTGCCTGAATTTAATTAAATTGAATAAATCATTACATAGTGATGCAGAGGGGTTATATTCTGCATTTTTCAACGCTGCCTAGCCGAGTATCATGCGAAGAAGCTTCTATCTGATTTAGAAGATGTTTACAAACGAACTGCAGAAATGACTGGTACGTAGTATAGTTTGTTTAATAAATTTCATTAGTATTACAAGATTTATGCCAATTTTCGAGCGATAATAACCATTACAATCTGATTTGAGGTTATGTTAAAAAATTCGAATTTGACATTTCGATTTGATATTTAATATGCGGCCACAGGAAAAAGGGAATAACTCAATAGAAAAATAATAATATGCAACTTCTTTAAACTCGTAGAAAAGTTACTTTTTTCTCGTTTTCTCTTTTTTTCTTTCTAAGTGAATATTATCTAGTGTGTGTTTTTAAAACTACCTTCTATAATAATAATTTTAATGATTTTTTCACACACAGGTAAATCTGAAACAACGGTAAGACGAATCGTCAAGGAAGGGGAAAAGGCAGATGGAAAATTTGAAACACTGGGAAAACGGAAAATGGGCATAATAATAATAATATGTAATAGCATAAGTGCTGATGATTGGAAAAATTGTTGCAAACACGTGATGAAAATTGAGGCAGAATATTATGCACGAGGCAGTACATATGATGATATCGATGAACTGCGTTTAGATGAAGATGAAGATACGGAAGAAGAAGAATCACACGAGGACAAAGACAATAATTACATGTCGGGTGTTGAATTAACAGACTTAAATTTTTAAGTACCTACGTTTTTATATCGAAATAAACGCCCACTTAAAACTTGTTTTGTTTTATTTTGCTTCTATTAAATTACAGTTTTTTGTGCAAATTTTTTGAAAATACAAATATGCTATGAAATATGCATTTTGCCAGAAGTGTTTTTTTAAAACATACATTCTTTGTCTTATGAGCCATCTTGGTGTTGCCATTTAAAACTAGAAAACGATCGCAGCGCCATCATTTATTTTCTACACTTAATTGCCAAACTGTATATCCTAAATATACTCAACTATTTATTTATTCCGAACATGAAAATTGCACCATACTAGTACCTTCCTCAAATATGGGTGATTTTTGCGATATGGCAATCTTTTTTAAATATTAGGTCCTTACTTATGAAATTGGCATTTTGCCGTACTGGCAACTTTGATCTCAAATATCTTCTCTTTGGTTAGGAATTCCAAATTCAAATTTATACAGCTATTTACTCATGTATTTGTGTTTCGAAAATTATAATTCGTTTGTTTTTTCCTTAATTGTTTTTTTTCTTTGCGTCACTTAGTTTACAAAATGGAAAACTTGAAATATTGCGTTATTTACGAGTACGAGTTCCACTGTGGCACCAGTGCTGCAGAAACGGCTCGAAGGATTAATGATGTGTATGGCGATGGTGCCGCAAAAGAAATCGCAGTGCGTTTTTGGTTCCAACATTTTCGTTCTGGAAATTTCGACCTGCAGAGCAAGCCCCGTGGACGGCCGGAGACCAAAGTTGATAATTAAGAATTGAAGGCTATTGTGGAAGTGGATCCATCGCAAACCATGTCCGAGTTAGCTGCAGGCTGCGGTGTTAGTGATAAAACTGTTTTAATCCACTTGAAGCAAATTGGGAAGGTGAAAAAGCTTGAAAGGTGGGTACCTCACGAATTGAGTGAAGCAAATCAACTAACGGGCGTTAGAACGCTAGACCACACACTGCACAACAGATGGCTACCAAATTAGAGGAGCTTCAATTGGAATGTGTAAGACATCCACCGTACTCTCCGGACCTTGCCCCAACAGATTACCATTTTTTTCGAAATTTGGATAACTTCTTGCAAGGGAAAAAATTCAACTCCGACGGGGCAATCGTTCAAAGATTTTATTGATTTCCGTCCGAATGGTTTTTTTTAGTAAAGGGATCGACGAACTACCTATGAGATGGCAAAAGTGCATAGATAGCAATGGTACATACTTTGATAAAATAAATATATTATATTAAAAAAAATCGACATGTTCCTCCCATACAAAATGTCAATTTCATATGTAAGGACCTAATATTTATCGATTGGTACCCTAGAAATCGTTCAGTATGCGAAATAATATAACTTGAAATGTCAGCCGTAATGAGAAATTACGTACAATTTTTTTTTATGAAATGTAAATTTAAATGTATATTTTTCCACCTGTCCCGACTGAAACCGATGATTTTTGTGGTAACTAAGTTTAAAAGTAGTGTACTTTTCAAAATCTGTGCCTATTAAAAGTGCGGCGGCTTATTCATAAATTAATAAAATGCCTAGTAATATTGGTAATTAGTCTGTGATTTACCTAAAATTCCTTGATGCGTCAGCGCTTTGATTTCCATTGCAGAGACTGGCTTCAGTTTCGGTTGATCGTTTAGCTCATCTTCTGGGTAGACCCACATCTGGTCTCCGGGTCCCTCGAGAGGGGGCTCCAGCCCGATGATGACCCGGGACTCTTTAGACATAGTCGAAAAATAATAGTCTGCCAAGTCATCTCCTAAATTTTCATGGATCTTCTTATGTGTTGGAATAATATCATTTTTCAAATAACTTTTGCGGGTGTAGTAATTTTCTGATAATAATTCCCCAGTTGGGTGTGAATCCATAATTAAAAAAAAATATATCCTTACACAAATAATTTTGACATTCCCCAGAATTTTGAGACCCAAAAAAAAATGACAGTTTTTTTAGAAAATTGTCATTGAAAGAAAAAAATTGTTAATTTAAAAAAGGAATTCTTACCTTCTCTATAAATAATGTTTCTATAAATGGTATATCTGTTTAAGTAAGAACTAAATCTTTAAAAAGCTGTCAATTTTCTATTCAAACAAAGTTATTTTAGCAATGTTATCCTACATTTTGTAATTATTATAATTTTTTTTTTTAAAACGGAGACGGTTTACCATTAGTTCCCGTGAGTACTTAGGCCATGGGCCCATTGTACTTTCTCCCATTTTACCTCAATCCTTTAACAATAACCCAGTCCCTTTAACCTTTTCCCCGCGTTGAACTACTCCGTTTTTTCAATACCCATACGCGTTACATGTATATGTCATATTTCAAATACCTACCCAACCAATTTTATGTCAAATACAGCATATTATGGCATGATTTATCATACTATATAAACAGATGAGATTATTATCTACAATTTGAAACCAAATTGTCGTCTGTAAACACTCCTAGGTGTTTATAAAAAACAAAAAACGTAAAAAACGTACCCATATTATCTTAAAGACGGCGCCATTTATCCGCGTGCGTGTACTCAGGACACTGCGTTGATAGACACAAGTGGTACCTCAATCACTTATTATGATTAATTCGTATAAACAAGTTCTAAAACTTCTGATGACACTAAAATTAATAAAATTATTATGTAAATTCAAAATCACAGTTTCACAACGTGTGCAAATACGTGCGATCTCGATAATAAATGTTATCGACGCTTGTCCAATTTGGTCAGTTGGAATCGCATGGATGCGCGTGCGCAAACTACTAGCGCCATCTGTGGAGTAAATTGAGATCTATGAACTCAAATGCACGAGGATACATTCACTTGATTATAGAAGTTTTTTACAAAATACAATTTTACTTTCGAAATATGCCTGAAGATGTCAGCATCGTGATAGTTACAAGAATATCCTAGCAAGCGGGAAAAAATAGTGTGATATAGGAACGCTGTGATATTGGCAGTCGAATTTAGCGTAACAAGGGCTGATACGGGCGCGTGTGAGGCATGGCTTTTTGCCGTATCAACTGTTGTTACGATCGCGTGGAAAAAGTTAATAAAGTTCACCAGAGTTGTCATTCGATATGTGGCTAGGTCTTCTGGTTCATGTCTCCCCAGGTATCTGAGCCTAGTTCCCACCAGGGCAGGACATTAGCACCATAAGTGAATTGGAGTCTCTTCATCCTCTTCATGTTTTCTACATCTATTGGTGCTTTCCACTCCCAACAGCTGCATGTGTCTCCTGAGATGCAGTGACCCGTTAGTAGGCCTACCAGTTCCCGCAGCGAGTTTCTGTCCATATTGAGTAATTTCCTGGTCCGACTGGGGTTGGGTCTGTTTGTGAGTACTTTAGATTGTCTCATTCCGGGTGCCCTCTCCCATTCCTTCCAGTGCTGGGATTTGACCCACCTCTCGATATGTAATTTGGTGTGGCAAGCTGCTACTCCTACGGCCGGCTCAGTTCCAGCAAGTGGTGCTTTCGCCCCTTTCCTTGCTAGTTCGTCAGCCCGCTCGTTGCCCTCAACACCCTTATGTCCTGGTACCCATATCAGGGTTATTTTATTGATGGTAGTGAGTTCTGTAAGAACGGTTCTGCATTCCATCACCAGTCTGGAGTCGCATCGGTTACTTTCCAGTGCCATAAGGGCTGCCTGGCTATCAGAACAATTAATTAATTAAATATTTATATTTAAAAAAATTACACAATAATTTTATTATTTCATCCAATTAAATTTAAAATCATACTAACCATCCAAAAATTCCACACGCTCCGAACCTGGAGATTGTGAATCCCCGCAATATAATTTGTACAAATAATAATAAATAGTTTGTTTCGAGACGCGTGTTCTCTACCATCTGGTCTAGCCCAAAATGTGGCTGGGACCGTCCGCCGCATGGCCAACCAGTTTTCAGTGCTTTTTAAAGAGTGGGATATATTTTAAAATAAAACCTAATTTATGAACAATTGCAGTGGACAGCAGACAGGACTGCTTACATTAATAAAAATCCAGAAAATTTCATATCTGGGTCATATACTTCGAGGGGAGAAGTACCACTTGCTCCATTTAATATTGAAAGGCAAGATAGAGTGTCGCCGAGGGCCTGGTAGGAGACAAATGTCTTGCCTGCGAAATATACGAGAGTGGACCGGCATTAGAAGTGTGGAGGAGCTATTCCGGGCAGCGCCGTGGAAGCCTTTGACAAGTGCAAGGAAGCACTTGCTCAGGCAACCCTGCTCGCTCACCCCAAGTGCGAAGCTCCACTCTCCATAGTCAGCGACGCGTCTGACAACGCAGCTGGTGCCGCGCTCCAGCAGCTCATCGAAGGTCACTGGGAGCCGTTGGGGTTCTTCTCCAAGAAATTCAGGGAACGAGTGAGAGAGTGAGAGTTCAGGAGCCACTCAAGGGAAGAGGTGCACGGCGCGGGCCGGGGCACAGTGTAACGCTCTAACCGGTCACGAAAACATTTTTCAAAAAGAAATAGCATTATCTCGTAGTCAAAATATTGCAAGGAGCATTGCTTTTTTCCTTTTGTGGGAGCAAATTTGCTTTCCGGCAAGTTTGCGCCGGCGATAATTACTTGTTTTATGAAGATCATTTTTTAAACACAAGGTACAAGGACTCCATTGTTCGTGAATTTCAAATATAACGTAAATATTATCTTACACGGTTCTCATAAAGCCATCAAATGACATCACTCATCTCAAACACATTAATATTAGCTATATAAAGATAAGATTTCTCGAAATAATAATCTCGCAATAAACAATAACATGTTAATGTAAACACACACGCCCAGCTGGCGGCAATGGCTCGACACTAAAACATAAACACATTGAAGCGCATCACGAGGTGGCAAAAAAGTTCTATGTTCGATGAGATTTGAAAGGGTCATTGTGATAGAAAATGTAACTAAAAAATAAATGTAATAAAAATGCTTTACTGTTAAAGGACATTGTAGAAAACATTCAGTTTTATAAAATTAATATTTTACTTCGAACATTTACTAGTAAATTAACTCCCGCTTTTGTTGAGAACACCAGATGGTGAGTACCATTTAAATAATAATAAAAATATCATATATTGAAAAGCAAAAACCTTATTGTGTTTAATTTTTTAACTCCCCAATGGGTTACAATGATATAATATTACAGTTGACAGCATTTATTTTTAGGTCAAGAATAAATCACTGTTTCAATGTTTGATGATTTACAAACATTACTCGACTCATTAATTGTTTCCTATTCCATGTAATTAAACTGAAGTAAAGTTCGTTCACAACTCCTACTTTTACTCCTCGTATGTTATTATGATTCCCCAACTCCGTAACACCGAGTACGGCGAGTCCAGCTGAA
The DNA here is from genome assembly GCA_917880885.1 of Limnephilus marmoratus. Lineage (NCBI taxonomy): Eukaryota > Metazoa > Arthropoda > Insecta > Trichoptera > Limnephilidae > Limnephilus > Limnephilus marmoratus. The sequence goes on from OU862926.1 coordinate 13,532,555, forward strand.
TCAACTCTCAGCATTAAATCAGCTGGAGTCAAACTGAGTTTGGTTCCGGCCGATTCGACGACTCCGGCTGAGCGCCACAATGAGTTTGAGTCCGGCGGAATCAGCAGGAGCCAAACTGAGTTTGGTTCCGGCCGATTCAACGACTCCGGCGGAGCGACACAATGAGTTTGATTCGGCGAGTCCGGTAAAATCGCCGGAATCAAAGGAGCAAGTCCAGTGAATCGAGTCCACTCAGTCGAATACGGGTCTGGAATCGATTCCGTAAAATAAGTGAATCGACACACTTCTAAATGACAGGGGTGTTGGTTATCCAATAAATGGTTCCCAGGGCTGCGGTACCCATACCCGCCTGCCAAATTTTTTACACATTCCCACCTCCCAAATTTTAAGTAATACGACTAAGAAATCTTTAAAAGAGCATACCTACAGATAATATTTTTATATTTAAAAAATAACTTTGTCATGAGTAAAATAAAATTATATAAAAAATAAATGAAAAATCGAATGATAAAGCATCGGATGCGTTAATTTATCATAAAATATTTTTAATAACTTTTTAAAAGCAGTTCTACAAATTAAACTAAAAAATAAAATATACTTTTTTAAACGACTTTAAAAAGAAGGAGGTTCTCAATTCGACTGTATTTTTTTTAATGTTTGTTACCTCAGAACTTTCGACTGGGTGAACTGATATTGATTATTATTTTTTTATTTGAAAGCTGGTGCTTCCCGTGTGGTCCTATTTTAATTTGGTCCAGTTCCGGCAATGGCATCCATGAGAAAACCATACAAGACTTACATTTGCATCAAGTATGTGCGCGACAAATGGACGAATAACTCAATATCACTCCAACCGATTTCGATGATTCTTTTTTTATTGGAAAGGATGTACTTTAAGGGTAGTTTGATGAGAGTTTGGTTAGGTTCTGATTATGGGATCTATGACAAAGTAACGGAACTCCTCAATTCTTAGGAGCAAATTAACGATACTCGGCCGAATCCCTTAATTTGACCCTAACGTCGTTATGGTCAAATTATGTCTGTCTCATATGAGCAGCACGTTTAGTAGGTCTACCCATATACAAACAAATTAGTTAGTGTACTTCAGATTCACTAAAAATCAAAAAATAAACAAAAATTTTAACAAAACAAAAAACGACTTCAAAAAATGCACAAAAAAGTAAAAAAATAATTTCGTATTCTTCTACAACTTCATAATCAACTTACTTTTTCTACTCATCAATATATAGGTACGAACGTTATTTTTGGAGTCGGTGTCAGCAAAGGTACCAGGCCCGGCGTGTTCACTTGACAGCTCCCTTCACACCGCGACCCCGCTCTCGCCTCGTCAAGTCGCTCGTGCGACACAAGAACATTTCACCTATAACTATGTAACCTACCTTGACTGACACCGACTCCAAAAATAACAATCGTACCTACATATTGATGAGTAGAAAAAGTAAGTTGATTATGAAGTTGTAGAAGAATATGAAATTATTTACTTTTTAGTGCATTTTTTGAAGTCGTTTTTTTGTTTTGTTAAAATTTTTGTTTATTAAAAGAACTTAACACTATGTAACTTCACTTTTGGTCTAAAATAAACGTTGAAGAACCCCAGAAACTAAACATGTGTTCTCTACAAAAAGGTAAAAACTGACCGAGACCGTCGAAAGATAGGTACAAGGTACAATTGCAGCATGTAACTGGCGGAAAGTTCGCAAAAAGTATAATTGTCTCGCTCCTTCATATCTGTGTTACGGTCGATCTCGGGTGGCTAATCAGGTATGTTAGACTGAAAAAAAAAACATGACTCAGGAACGTACAGTGAAGACAAGAATGATGATATCTAAACGCAAGCAATTTACTAGCGGGCAACGCGATTTGAGCTAATATTTATCAAAAACATTTTTTTCTACGTTACTTGCTTTGAATATTGGATAACAAAAAATGGCAAAAAGATTGTTTGTATTTTCTTAAGGATTACAAAAAATGTGAATGAAATTGTACCATTAATTATTGAGATATCGTAAAAAATGTGGATCTTGGGGACCTTGTAGTCCCTTTTCCGGGCTGGCTGGGTTAATAAAAACTCTAATACAAAAATGAATCGCTGAATGTGTTGCTAAGCGCATAACTTTCGAACGACTGCACCAAATTGGATAATTCTTTTTTTTATGTGTTCGTTATTGTCAGGACAAGGTTTTTATAAAACTTCCGGTGAGCTCTGGCATTATGAAATTTGTATAAACAAATTGTTATTGGTGGCACGTGAGGAAGCGGCTATTGCTATGGAAAGCGGGAGGGAGGGCAACCAGGGTGGGGGAGGGGAACCTGGGAGGGGGGGAGGGGGACCTGGGAGGGGGGAGGGAAACTCGGGAGGGGGGTTCGCGGGACGGTGGAAGTGGGAACACGAGAGGGGAAGAGGACGCAGGAGAAGAAGGGGAGGTGGAAGGGGAATGGGATGAATGGGAAAGGACACTCGGGGAGAAACAATTTCTTTATTAAATGGCATAGCAACGCATGCCGGGACCAGCTAGTAATCAATTTACGATTTAGAAACGAGTCCCACTACGATCAAGGGAGTTATATGTTGTGGTAGCCCTCTATCCCACATTCATGAAGGTTTCCGTTTTTACCTGAAGGGCGTGGTTGAGAGTATTTGAGAGCATTCCACAACATTCTGGAATGTTGTAGAATGTTCCGAGAAAATTCTGGAATGTTCGGGAACATCCCAGATCATTGTGGAACATTCCAGAACACTCTCGAATATTGTGAAATGTTCTTTTTTGTGTGGGTGGGGCTACCCGTTGGTAGGGGTATATACAGTAACATCCATCGTGGGTTTGACCGTCAGTTCAATCTCATACCAACTCCCTAATCAAAGCCGGGTGTCAGCTACCCCAGCTAGATATAATAATAAATTGACTTTTACTTCAAAACGAACTGAAAACAATTAATATTTAAATTTGTATGAGATAAACAAATAAATAATGCGATTGTAGAAATAATGTATTTATTTTATTAAATAACATAACACATCTTATAAATTCTAGCAAACTGATAAAACCTGGGATGTGTCTAGACTTTAAAAGCATGGTAAATAAGTTCTATAAAAGTGTTGTCATATTATAAAACTAGTTTTATATTTTGAGCAAAATAAATTATCCACAGTAAAAATATCATAGTACAGAACACATGAAAAGGGAATTAAAAGTACAATTCACAATAAATACATCATTGACCAACAGATTTAACTTACTCAAAAAAATAATTATGTATATTATAATGCACCATCAATGTGAATCCATCTCAGCAATTTTGATCTTTTAAAATGATTTAATGGTAAGATTATTGGAAGAGTGGGTAGAAAAGTATCACACGTTTGGTTTTGAAGCTTTCCTGACTAGAATTAGTGCAGAAGGGAGATTCTGAATATTTTGCGACAGCGCAATGCATGTTAATTTGGCCATATTAGACACATTTTGACAGTTTTGTTTTCTGTAACCGATGTGACTTCAGACTGGTGATGGTATGCAGAACTATTCTTATAGAACTCGCTACCTTCAATAAAATAACCCTGATATGGGTACCAGGACATAAGGGTATTGAGGGCAACAAGCAGGCTGACGAACTAGCAAGGAAAGGGGCGAAAGCACCACTTGCGGGATCAGAACCGGCCGTAGGAGTAGCAGTTTGCCACACCAAATTACATATTGAGAGGTGGGTCAAATCCCAGCACTGGAAGGAATGGGAGAGGGCACCCAAAATGAGGCAATCCAAAGTACTCGTAAACGGACCAGACCCCAAACGGATCAGGAAACTACTAGATATGGACAGAATCTCGCAGAGGGAACTGGTAGGACTACTAACGGGACACTGCCATCTCAGGAGACGAGGTGGTTGAAGAGACTCCAATTCACTTATGGTGATGTCCTGCCCTGGTGGGAACTAGACTCAGATTCTTGGAGAGACACACCGTAGAACCAGAAGACTTAGCCACATATCCAATGACAACGCTGGTGAACTTTAAAAGGGACTGGGTTATTGTTCTAAAGGATTGAGGCAAAATGGGAGATGACACAATGGGCTTAGGCCTTGTAATAAGGCTCATCGATACTAGTCGTAAACCTCTGCAACCCCTGCTCTGTATATATATATATATACGGAAGTAAAATTGTGAGGTCATTATCCACTGGAGCGCTTTTTACCACAATATGGCACTATTTAAAATACCCCGTATCGCTTTGCTGCCAATTTTGGCAAATTTTCCCTTATTTTAAGTAATTATGTAGAAGTTTACGATTTTATTATATATTTTTTATAAATTCTACGAATATGTGATAATCGACAAATATAGGTGAATTCATTGACTATAAAGAACTATATCAGTTTGTATGTCTCCATATTAAAATTCGTAGGCATGATTTTTTTAATGTGGGTGGAAAATTTTCATAATGATCACCAAAAAATCTCGAGCAATTGAAGAAAAAAAGTATTAAATTGCGCTATCGCTACAGTGGTCATTATCTGTGAGCTGTGCACTGGTGGATTCACAAAGATGATAACAGTTACTGCAATAGAATAATTACAATGATTAAGTTTGTGTTTGAGGTAGGTTGTAATATTTATGTTAACTCTATAGTACTAATACAAAAAGTAAGGACATTCAAAGGAATTGCAGGTATGCATTGGATAAAAACATTACATAATTACAATGTAAAACAAGCTTCACAATAAAATGGATAGCAAAAATTAAATATACTTATAATAAAAACAAAATTATTATTATCTTATTTGGAATATTTTGCAAGGAAAATAATGCATTCAATGGTCAAACCAGTAGGTAATGACGAAATAAAAAAATATATTCTACATTAAAAAATGGTAATTGGATTTTAAATAAAAGCATCTTATCGAGATTCAAAAAATTTACATATCATCAGTGTAAGTTCAAGACTGCAGAAGAACCATTTGTAAAGATGTTTAGGAAGGATAAAAACTATCTAGGGATAGTTATACAATCTCTTGCTTGCTTATACAACGTGTCCGGAAACTCGTAGTACAAGCGGGAAACTGGTGAATCTACATCACTTAGAGAACCCAAAAAACTTATTTTTTTCGATCTGAGCATTTCGATTTTAATATTATTTTTTTTCTATTTTTTAATTTTTTCGGCAACTAAAGGGTTAAAAAAACTTTTGAGCCCGGTTTACCCTTCGATGCATTTTATAAGACATTACACAGCTGAAATCAACCCCCTAGTGAACAATTTTTTCAAATTTTACCAAAAGAATTTTAACTTCGGACCCGATTTAGTCGAAAACGAAAGCTCAAATCAAAAAAGTTATACCACAAATCGACTCCAAATGTGATGTAGATTTACCAGTTTCCCGCTTGTACTACGAGTTTCCGGACACCGTGTATAGTGGGGACGGTTAATTTGTATAAGTACAAGTGAGGAGCTCAGCAAGCTCAAAGTGGGACATACTCCACTCTTTCTAAAATGCATATTTTGATTGATTATGGTGGTATATCTGATTCTTTTACTGAATAACTGAGAAAATCTATCGAAAATGGACAATTAATACAAGAAATCGAATGTTAAAGTTTGCACTTTGTTTCAAAAGCGGACACTTGCAACTCATGTTTGCAACAAACTCGGACATACAATACAAAAGCGTTACAAATGTTATGGCGGCTGTTATTTTGAGTCAGGCACCAACCGCCGAATTCGAAAGTGTGTTGACAGTTTTAGGACAAAATTTGAGATTTATCAAAGTTTTCCATCACAACATTGACCAAAATACGATAAAATGGAGATTACCAATACTCGCAAGTGCGTAACAAACTCCAAAAATTGGAAACAAGCAAAAGAAAAGACGTTAAAGTAAATCACTTCTCTCATTTTAGTATCAAATGCGGACATAAGCATTTTTAAATTAAAAATAGTCAGAGTATTAAATTATATAATGTTATGTATGGCTTGTGATTCTTTATGCGCAAGGATTATACAGGTAGAAAAAAATATCAGAAATTTCATACCGGCATATTCAAAACAAAAAACTCACTGTACTGAAAAATAATCCAAATGGCAATGTCCTACTCTGATACTGAGCTCTTCAAGAAGTCTAGCGGCCAATTTAAAAATTTGAAAGCATCAATCAACAGCAACAAATCATTTTACACAAAACAGCGCAAGCTGTAACATATTGGTTGAAATTATTGGTTCCTACGAGGTATTCAACTTACATAGACAATATCAGTTCAATAAAGTCAGCTATACTTTTTTCATTTGGAAAAGTGGGCCAATCTTTATTATTTTTTGGAAGCAAAGGCCCATCTACACCAGGTGTTAAGGGAAGTACTTGACTTACTTTAATTAGTGATTCCTAACATTTCCTGGAGAGACCACATTATAAATGAGGAGGTTCTCCAAAGAATCGAAGGAGGAAGGCACCTGCTCAGGACTTTGTCCGAAAGGCATGCAAGATGGGTCGGTCATGTAATACGACAAGAAGGCCTCTTGCATACCATAATGTGGGATATGACCGAGGGGAAAAACTCTAGGGGATGCCCACGCCACGCATATATATAATAATAATATATTTGATATACTATCCAAATGAGGACATATTTTATATTTTAAGTGGAATTGCAAAGGAAAAGCATTTTTAAAACAATTAAAAGTAGTTCAAATGGAACGATAAATAGAAAGCAATATAACAATAATTATACAACTCTTACAACCTAAGCCTTTTATTTCAAACTTTTCAAATAAATTCTTTTATTTTTTATTAATTGTAATTAAATCATTCGAAAGGAATTAGTTTTTCAAAGGCTATTCAAGAAAGTAGTTTTTATTAATGTTAACACAAATAAAATTGTCAAAAGTGGAGATGAAACTCACGACAAAATATTAACAATCACTAAACACAACAATATACATATATAATGTATTTACTACCAAGTAAATACATAGATTCTCTTAAAAAGTAAATAACATTATTGTCAATGAAACAAAGTTACACTGATATGGCAAATCAAATAATATCATATCTATTATAATAATAATAATAATAAATTAAAGAAATTTTACAAAAATCATGATTAGGTACAATTGAAATGTTGATTCCATTCCACACATTTTTTAAACATAAATTTCTTATACAAAAAAAAACAATTCAAAATTGATATTAGATTTTTTGTTGTTGCCAGAAATAAAAGTACCTAATAAAAGTCTAAAAAAATGCTTTTTATAAATCTATTATGTAAAAGAACATAAATGCATTTCACGACACAACATCAAATCTAAAAAATAATAATAACATTCAAAATTATTTATTGTCATTCTTACAAGTCTATTAGGGGTAAATATCCATTCTCAATCAATAAATATATATTATTTATAAATTGACTGATTTATTGTTAGAAGGAAAACAAATATATATATATAAAAAAATCAATAAAAATGAAACTTATTTCTAAATGAGGCATAAGTTTATAGCTGCTCGCAAGCTTGTTTTAAAGCTGTGCAAAGGGAATCAAGTCCAGTTACATATTAAATTGCATACTTTAAAATTATGTTAAACTAAAAATAATTAACATAAATCAAATAATGATTTTTATCTATTCATTGACATAAATTATATGGAATATTTTTGTTTGAAATTATTTGTAATTCCAAATATTTTCAACCAAATTTCTTACAATCCCTTGTTGTAGTAGAGGAGTGCGGGAGGATTAGTGGGGAATTTATTCTTGATTTCCTCCTGTAAAGAGAAAAAACAATTAACATAGTAGTAATTAGGTAGGTACTTATTAATATGTTTTTGAGGTGGGTACCTACCTGCTTTCTTATAATAGTGTAAAAACAAAAACAAAGCGGGTTTTGGTTTTCTGATTAGTCGGCGCATTGGCGGCAGACTGGCGCAGGCGTGCCGACAAGAATGTTTGTATGTCAACATATCAGACCGAACATAGTGAAGGCAGGTTCAGATTTGTGTCCGCACGAGGCGGCGCCGATAAGATTTACCGAAATGAATTCTTAATTCTTGCTCGTCGGTGACAACTCAATGTTGCCATGTGCTTGGTTTTTGCCATGTTTTCATGGATTTTGGATCCTTTCATGATTTGTCACCTCCATGATTGTTTAAAAAAACCATGTCGAACACAAAGACGTGGGGTAGAAATCTCAAAGTGAGAAGCCAAAAGCAAGGCAATTGCACTGGTCTCGATTTCTAGTACTTTAGTACTAAACTGTCACTCGTCAAGTAAGGTCATGTCTTACCAGTGGGAAAATTGCATTTAAAAAGCGCCAAAGTGCCCTCCTGTATATGTGAGAAATTGTTTCCATTACACGGCAAATACTAGTAAAAATGAAGAAATAATATAAGTAAAAAGCCATAGAAAATCACACAAATCTGACAAGAGTTTTCGCCTGATATCTATCTCGATAGTTGTATCGGATATCGGGATAGTTGTTGTAAGTGGCTTTGGTTGAAAGGTGTATTGATGATGTTGGTTGTGTTGATGGATAAACACAACAAATACTAGCCTGCAGTTCCGCCTCCAATCGACTGGCAGGAATGGCGGCCCTCTGGGAGAAGATGGCGCAGCACAAGGGGGTGGCCAGCGTCAGGCAGGATGCCACCAGCATCACCTGCAGGGGCCCGGCTAGCCACGGCCTCCTCACAAACACACCCTTCCGCTCCATCAGGGATATCACCACCGGGGTTACGACTGGAATATAAAATAAGATTTGTTAATGAGATTATGAATAGGATACTTTTAATAAAAAAATTATTTGACCATAACCGGTTTCATCTTGTTAAAGCCACCTTCAGACTGGTACAAATTATTCTTAATCTGTGGTTTATACACACAACACATGGGGGAGGGGGAGAGAGGTGGTCTACAAGGATTTTATTCAATTATGTGGACTTTCTCACATTTGTCACTCAGTCGCCTTTGACTGTCGAATTTATAATTATTTTGGTTTAATTAATTTTTATTTTTGTATGTATATCACACAAGATTCCCAACTGCTCCGACGACCTCCTCCGACGACCTCCGTAGTCCAGTGGCTAAGACTCTTGACTCACATTCCGGAGGTCGCGGGATCGAACCCGGCATGCGCAAATAAATTTTATTTGATTAATTTGTGTTATTTCACAATTAATTCATTTAAAATAATATATACATAGTATATTTGTGGCATGTTCCAGAGGGAAGATACTATTAGTATCGCCCTGGTGTATAGCCAGGTACTTCCCAACCTTCCTCTTCCCCACTACCTTCAGCCTCACAACATACCCCAATTGGGGATGCCATAGTCTCACTGGCTCCAGACGGAAGCAGTTGAGATTCTTGTGCGGTATTCACTGTAAAAAAAAAAAAAAAAACTGCCCCGTCTGGAGCCAGTGAGACTATGGCATCCCCAAATGGGGTATGTTGTGAGTCTAAAAGTAATGGGGAGAGGAAGGAGACGGGGAAGAGGATGGTGGGGAAGTACCTGGCGATTCAGATCTGGTCACCAAATATTTAATATAAATATAAAGCCATTTCAAGCATCGTTTCAATTCTCAATGGTGGTCTTACACCAGGGTGATACTGAGAGTTTCTTCCACCCTGGAATGTACCGCAAATATATTATATATGATTTTTAATTAAATAACAACACCAATTCATCAAATAAAATTTATTTGCGTTCGCCGGGTTCGAACCCGTGACCTTGATTGTGAGTTAAGTGTCTTATCCCTGGACCACGGAGGCCGTCAAATTACCTCGGGTTTGTAGCTTACTTTGATATTATTTGGGGAAAATCTTACAAGTAATATGAATTATTAATGACCTAATTTGATTTTTGCCATGAATATATTCTTAGTTAAAATCATTGTTATATTTGTGATGATGTGGAATTGTTGATTGATGGAATGATTTTTAAAGGGACATTAACTGAAGATCCTGAAGGATACTTTTGACAGTTTCTAGATAATTAAGTAAAACTTAGGTATCTGTATGGTCCTGCATGCTCCCCAATATAAGTATAGAAGAATTACCCATGAAATCAATGCTATAAACTGGCTGGTAGACCCCATACTTACAATGTAAAGTGTCAGAAAAAGGCTACTGTATATATTTAACAGTTCCACATCATTTATTGTAATTGTCATATTTGTTGCACAAGATATGTAAAACCAATCTCAAATAAGGGTTTACAAATGTTGGGATTTATAAGGGGCTAACTATAAACTTCAACAATATTAAATGTATGACACTGTTACATTTAGCCTTTGTTAGAAGTCAGCTTGAATACAATTCTCCTATCTGGAACCCACATTATTTATTTATTGAAAAATAAGAAATACATAAAAAACATAAGCTGCACATCTCACTAGGGAATTCCTGTATTAAGATATGCAGTTTTACAATTTAATTAAAAAAAAAACACACATACAAACTTAATTGTTAAGAAATTAAAGTTGATATTTAGTTGAGCAAGGGTTGAAATGTTTCTCCGCTTTTAACAAAGAGGTCAGGCATAGTTGTGGTTCGAGGATTTACACATAGATGTCAGGGTTGGCTATAGTCTTCCCTCCCAAATGGACCCTGTTGTAAATTTATAAATAGGATGAATTCATTATTTTCTACCTCTTTCTGCATTAGTTTGCCTTTAAAAGGAAACGTTAGATTATCAGTCCGTTGGGGGGATTTAATAATTTATTTGGATTGGAATTGTTGTACATTATTGCCAATAAATTAATTTTGTATCTACCTTGAATTTCTTGTTGAAGTTTTTGAAGACCTAAAAACTTACATTATTTGATTAATCGAATCAAAACCCTAACATTTGATCCTTCGAGCCGGATTAACGATTTGAATCGCGAGTGATAAAAGAACCAGCATCTTCAACATTCATCAAGAGAGATCTTCAGAGAAAAGGGCAAGTGACCAATTCCCATTCCTATATACCTTATTTTCCCAGGCAGGAGAGCATGATTGATGGAGTACATAACCGTATTTCTTTGTTTGTTTTAAATTTATTTAAAAAAAACGGGCTGATTATTGCTGTGGTGTTAAATTGATTTCATACCCAACAGCAACATTGTCGATAAAAATTGTTACATCAATGTAAAAAGAAGTTTTAGAATACTGAGAAAGCATTTTAAATTTCATAAAAGATTAATTACGAATGATTATTTGAAAATCCGTAAGTTAAAATTCGAATTTTACCGCGAGGCGGTTGTTTAAACGCAGCCGTAAGCCTAACGCATGCGCGGTAGGAACAAATAACAAATAATATTATTCTTAATTTTGACAGCTAACGGGCTGTGGCATTTTGCGAGATAAGATTCATTTCATGGTTAAAATTCATTGTTTATCGGTTAATAAGTAAAATTCTGTGATCAAGGGCAGTGCACGTGTAGTGATTAATTACAAGTGATTATAATTTAACGTTTGTGTTCTGTGAGTACCTTATTTTTGATATTTAAAAAATGGATCTCAAAACATTAGTGGCCCAGAGGGGAATCTGTAAAGCTAAATTAACTCGATTCAACGAATACATCCAAGGAAATAATTTGTCGCAATCTGAAATTGAAGTCAGGTTAAAGAAACTCGAACCAATTTTAGATTCTTTCGATATAATCCAAGATCAAATTGAAGCGCTTTCAGCGGACGAATTGGCTAAACCATTGGAAAGGCAAGCATTTGAAAATTCCTACTATAGTCTTGTTGCCAAGGCTAAAGATAAATTGTTAATTAAGGTTCCGAATGCAATTTCACACAATATTAGATTACCTATTTTAGAGTTGCCTAAATTCGACGGCTCCTATGAAAAGTGGTTAAATTTTAGAGATACTTTTGTAGCTCTGGTTGAAAATAACCCATCCTTAGAAATTATTCAAAAGTTGTATTATCTGCGATCATGCCTGGAAGGTGACGCGGCTAAATTATTGATATCATTGCCAAATCACCAAGACAATTATTACACGGCCTGGGAAATGTTGACCAGCCGATACCAAAATACAAAATTTATTATACATAAGCACGTGGAAGCATTATTCAAATTGCCTGAAATAAAATTTGAAAATTCCACAGCATTAAGGAATCTTATTGATGAATCCGAATTACATTTAAAATCGTTGAATAATTTAAATATACCCACCGAAAATTGGGATATTATTTTAATATATTTATTGTCACATAAACTAGATAGCGAAACTCGAAATCATTGGGAAACATTTGCAACCAAAGATAACCTACCTACATATAAGGAGTTTATAAAATATTTATCAGATCGCGTCCAGATTTTAGAATTTGCCGGGATTACTGAAGCAAAGGTTAATCAAAATAAAACATTCCCTGTCAAGTACAGAAAGGAAGCTATGATTTCATTAACGCCGCAAATGATAAAATGTATTATTTGCAAAGGCGATCATAGGATTTATAATTGTAAAAAATTCTTAATATTAAATGCTAAGGATCGAATTATAAAGATACGTCATTTAGGTGCGTGCTTGAAATGTTTGTGCCTAGGTCATAAACTAAAGGAATGTAAAAGTAAATACAACTGTCGAATATGCGAAAATAATTCGCACAATACATTGTTACATTTAAAAAAGGAAATAGATAATTCATCTCATAATAAGTCTCCTCAGAATAATGATACACAATCAACATCAAATAATGAAGTTTTAGTTACCAATCATTCAGCGAAGGTATCTAATAATTTTATTTTGTTATCTACGGCCGTTATTAAAGTGTTGAATAATAATGGAAACTTAATTAAGGCAAGAGTATTATTGGATAGCGGAGCGCAGTCTAATTTTATCTCAGAGAAATTCGAAGCTAGGTTGCAATTAAAACCCAAAAGTGCAAACATACCGATTACCGGAATACAAAACAGAATATTGAATATTAAGAAAAGTGTAAATTTAAGGATTTTTTCAAGCTATTCACCTTATGAAAGAGACATAGAATGTCTCGTTTTGAAGGAAATAACGAGTAATCTGCCGCAAATTTCTTTTCAGAAAAAGGATGCTAGCGTACCTGATGGTCTACAGTTAGCGGATCCTACCTTCTACGAAACAGGCTCCATAGATATGCTACTCGGAGCGGAAATCTTTTGGGAAATTTTGAAACAAGATCAACTACGAAATGGAGACTCAGGACCTGTACTGCAGAGAACGGAATTCGGGTGGCTGGTGTCAGGACCTATCGTCACAACAAAAACAAAAAGGCCAGTAAAATCTTGTCACCTATCATTAAATATATTACATAAACAAATGGAAAACTTCTGGAAATTAGAAGAATTCCCGCCGGTGAAGCACCGGAGCCATGAGGAGCGAGCGTGCGAGGAAATGTTCAAGGACACGCATAAAAGAAATGACGAAGGTCGTTTTATGGTAAGCTTACCGCAGCGCCCCTGTGTTAAACAGTTAGGCGAAACACTGCCTATGGCAGAAAAGAGACTTTGCAATTTGCAAAGAAAATTTTCTTCAAATCCTGACCTGATGAAAAAATATAAAGAATTTATGCAGGAATACATAGACTTGGGTCATATGACCCGGTGCGAGGCACCTTCTAATGAAAAAAAAAATTATTATTTACCACATCATGCAGTAATAAAAGAATCGAGCACTACCACGAATACTCGAGTAGTATTTGACGGTTCTGCAAAATCATCCACTGGTATATCCTTAAACGATGCGCTCATGATAGGACCTGTTTTACAGAAAGATTTAGCTGCACAATTGATATGTTTCAGAAAGCACCAGTACGTGATAACAGCAGACATAGAGAAAATGTACAGACAGATATTGGTGCGACCCGAAGACAGGGATCTACAGCGTATAATATGGAAAAATTTCCCGGAGGAGGAAATTCAGCATTATCAACTTAACACCGTTACCTACGGTCTGGGGCCGTCTTCATTTTTGGCAACTAGATGCCTAGAGCAGTTGGGAAATGAAAATATGTCATCAAATCACAAGGTCAGTCAGATTATAAAGAATAATTTTTACATGGATGATTTGCTTACTGGTGATGAAACAGAAGAAAGCTGTTTATTAATTAAAGAGCAATTAATATCTATCATGGCATCCGCTGGAATGAACTTGAGAAAATGGCGATCAAATTTGCCCTCATTATGTTCAAAGCAAGAAAGCATGTCGGATATGATTATTAGTACAGATTCAAATGACAGCAAAATATTAGGCTTGTCATGGAATAACCAACAGGATAATTTCTTATACACGGTGAAGTTAATAAAAAATCCAATTGTTAGCAAACGACAAATGCTATCAAGCATTGCGTCCATATTTGACCCTTTAGGATTAATAGGTCCTGTCACTGTTGTTGCTAAATTGTTGATGCAAAAATTGTGGCAGACGAAGGTTCAGTGGGATGAGCCTATTCCACATGGCATGTTGAAGACATGGGAAGCTTATGTGAGTGAACTGCCTCAATTAAATAATTTAAGAATAGGTAGAAAGATTCAATGTCAAGATCATGTAAATTTACAGCTACATGGATTTTGTGATGCCTCAGAGAAGGCATATTCGGCCTGTGTCTACCTGATATCTACTGATAAATTGGGTAAGAGATACTCCAATTTGATAATGTCCAAGTCACGGGTAGCACCTTTGAAAAGCGTGTCTCTACCCAAATTAGAATTATGTGGAGCTGTATTATTGACAAAGTTAGTGAATTATATTAAAGAAGCCATATGTACACCGGATATACATACAACATACTGGTGCGATTCTCAAATAGTACTGTGCTGGGTCAGGGAGCAGCCTGCAAGATGGAACACTTTCGTTGCGAATCGGGTGGCGGAAATCCAGGAAACCAGTCAGCCGGAGCAATGGAAACATGTAAGGTCGGAAGACAATGCAGCAGATGTGCTCTCCAGAGGAACCGGTGTTTCACAATTGTTAATTTCCAGCATTTGGTGGCATGGTCCAGCTTGGCTGATACTGGATTCAGCGTGCTGGCCGAATGCCGACACATTTTGTATTGATCCACCAGAGATCAAGACAAGCTCGGTTCTGTTGTCTGCAGTGAAACAGGACTGGGACATTTTTAATAGATATTCTAGTTTTTCCAAATTACAAAGAGTAACGGCATACATTATTAGATTTCAGTTTAATTGTAAAAACCCTTTGCAGCGCCGCTATGGTAAATTAACAGTTAGTGAGTTGGAAAATTCAGTAAATAAATTAATATCTCGGGCGCAATCATACTGTTTCAGCGTCGAAATTCGAGCTTTAAATAATGGCAGTAATATACCTAGAAATAGTTTTTTTAAATCATTAGATCCTTTTATTGAAAGGGATCTAATTCGAGTGGGGGGAAGACTCTCCAAAGGTAAAATGGTAGATGAAAACCAGCAGCACCCAATTATATTACCTTCACATCATAAAATAACAGAGCTAATTGTAAGACACTATCATTACTTGAACTTACACTCGGGAACGCAGTCATTATTGGCGTTGATTAGAATGAAATTTTGGCCGATTAAGGGAAAGAATGTAGTAAAAAGGATAATTAAAAAATGTATAATTTGTTATAGATGCAATCCCAAACCAGAACAGCAGTTGATGGCCGACCTACCAGCTGAAAGAATAACTGAATGCCGGGCATTTCAAAATACGGCAGTCGATTATTCCGGTCCAATACTGATAAAATCGGGTATTCACAGAAAAACCCATAGCGTTAAATCATATATTTGCTTATTTGTATGCATGGCATCTAAGGCAGTGCACTTAGAAGTTGTGCTGTCTTTGAGCGCAGAAAGTTTTTTAAACGCTTTGAAACGATTTATCTCGCGTCGTGGTAGACCAAGTAAAATGTTCTCAGACAATGCAACCAATTTTAAAGCGGCTAATAATGAATTAAAGGAAATTTATAATTTTTTAAATATGTCCAATGATAAAATTGATAAATATTTATCCACATTAGGTATTCAGTGGAGATTTATACCGCCTCGTGCCCCGAACTTTGGGGGGCTATGGGAAGCCAGGATAAAATCAGTTAAACATCACTTAAAAAGAATAACAAGTATCGCTTCATTAACGTACGAAGAAATTAGTACGGTGTTATGTCAAATTGAATCTTGCTTAAACTCCAGGCCACTGACTCCCTTATCAAATGACCCTTATGACCTTAATCCCTTGACCCCTGGTCACTTTCTCATAGGAACTAGTATGGCAGCGATTCCAGAGCAAAATTTGGAACATATCACGTTCAATCGATTAAATAATTACCAAAAACTAATACAAATTGTTCAAATGTTTTGGTCGAGGTGGCGGAAGGAGTACCTGGCAGAGCTACAAACCAGGAACAAATGGACTAACAGGAGTCAAGGACAGTTACAGCCTGGCGACATGGTAATACTGAAGGAGGACAACGTCCCTTCTTGCTACTGGAGGCTGGGACGGGTGAGCGCCGTACATCCTGGCGCTGATGGACGAGTTCGCGTGGCGACCATCATCACTTCGAAGGGCATAATCCAGAGGGCCATTTCAAAATTATGTCTGCTACCAATAGAAGACAACGGACCCGACGCAAATGATGTTCATACAAAAACTGATGAAGAAAATAATTGAAGGTTCCACAAGAAAAAACTCGACGCAGAAATCTAATAAACTTCCCGCAAGTAAAACCAAGTGGCAGTGAAAATTTATTTTCTAAAAAAGTTATTTTAAAAAAAAAAAACAATGTTTCAAGATATAAATCAAGATTTAAATAATTAATTTAAAGCAAAACTACAAATTTAATTTAAATCAAAAACAGCAAGAGGCTTAAAATTCAAATTTAAATATCAATTTTTCTACACACTTCAAGATTCAAGATGGAACCATATCCGAACATTCAAACCTAGAAGGAAGACCAAGGAGCTTCGCACGTCAAGATCTCAAGATTGCTATTTATTTATTTTTTATTGTTAAAATTATAAATTTTTGTTTTTAAATGAAGTTATAATGTTTATTAATAATTAGATTATTATTAATAGTTCTTAGAAATAGGATAGTTTTTATTTGGAAATTTTTATGGTTTAGTTAAAGTTAAATTATTATTATTTTTTGTTTCTTCCAAATTGATTTTAGCATATGTTTATATTTAGGTGTTTGATTTTTTATCCTTATTTTGTTTTGATATTTTAGAAAAAGTGACCTCCGTTCCCTTTTTCGGGGGGAGTATATGTTAAGAAATTAAAGTTGATATTTAGTTGAGCAAGGGTTGAAATGTTTCTCCGCTTTTAACAAAGAGGTCAGGCATAGTTGTGGTTCGAGGATTTACACATAGATGTCAGGGTTGGCTATAGTCTTCCCTCCCAAATGGACCCTGTTGTAAATTTATAAATAGGATGAATTCATTATTTTCTACCTCTTTCTGCATTAGTTTGCCTTTAAAAGGAAACGTTAGATTATCAGTCCGTTGGGGGGATTTAATAATTTATTTGGATTGGAATTGTTGTACATTATTGCCAATAAATTAATTTTGTATCTACCTTGAATTTCTTGTTGAAGTTTTTGAAGACCTAAAAACTTACATTATTTGATTAATCGAATCAAAACCCTAACACTTAATAAAATATAATTATAAACCTACAAAAGAAACACTGAGTACAATTATTCAAACATAGATTATTAATAATTTCAGCTGGGTAGTATGCTCATCGTTGGCAACAATAACATTATACTGTAAACTAAGCTTGTAAATACAAGGTACCTGTTAGTTGTGGCTTACCAGATGCATTCATATAACCATACCACAGTAGCATTTAATTATTAACAAAAAATAAAGATTGGTAAATAACAACAGCTAAATAATATCAGGTAAATAATAATAAACAATTATGTATATTAATACTAATAAAGTAATAAATTTATATAGTTTATGTAATAAACGTAATAAATTAAGTAAAAAAATATAAATAAATTAAGTAGATAATATCTAATATATAAAATTCTCGTGTCACGGTGTTTGTTGCCATACTCCTCCGAAACGGCTGGACCAATTTTGATGAAATTTTGTGTGCTTATCTGGTAGGTCTGAGAATCGACCAACATCTATTTTTCATACCTCTAAAAGTAAAGGGTGTTCCACTCCGAAGAAAATTATTTTCCCCATACATTTTGTATGGAACCAATTATCCTATTTTGAAAGAACTGCAGCAATATTGTAAGGGGTATAATATTGAACTGTGAACCGGGGGAGGGGAAAGTGGGGGTGGGGGGAGGGGGGGGGGGGGGATAAAGGGGGGGGGGGGGGGTAGGGGGAGGGGGGGGTGGAGGGGGGAGGGGAGGGTGGAGAGGGGAGGGGGGAGGGGGGAGGGGAAAGAGGGGAGGGGGGAGGAGACGGGGAGGGGAGGGGGGTGGGGGGAGGGGGTTGGGGGAGGGGGTTGGGGAGGGGGGAGGGGGGAGGGAGGAGAGGGGAAAGGAACTCAGGAAGGGGGGTTAGCGGGACGGGGGAAGGGGAGAGATGGAGTGGGGAGAGGGAGAGGGAACGCGAGAGGGGAAAGGATACGCAGGGAGAAACAATTTAGATCAAGGTATGGTATACGCAGGGAGAAACAATTTAGATCAATTCAGCTAATAAGTTGACAACAGTTTTTGATTCTGAGGCGGTACGAAGTTCGCCGGATCAGCTAGTATAATATAATTATGAGTAAACAATAATAAACAACTAGCTGGGCCCGTTGCAGAAGCAACTAACGGGTTAAAATACTATGCGATTTGACATGTGAACGCCGACGAAGCGAGCAGGAGTGTGTGTTAAATTACATATATGAAGAAACAACGATGTCTGAATGCGAATGGAGCGAGGAGTGAGCACCTACAAAGGGAACAGGTAGTCGACGCCCCCTCCAAAGTTTCATCGCAATAGGATGAACCGTTTAGCAATGCATAATTTCATGATGCCAGAGCTCACTATTTTATACAGAATGAATTGACTGGATGCGCACATCAAACCCCAAAATATTCATCGCAATCGGATGAACCGTTTAACAATGCATAATTTCTTGATGCCGAAGCTCACTATTTGGTGCAGATATAATCGACTGGATGCGCACATCAAATCTCAAAAGTTTCATCGCAATCGGATGAACGGTTTAGCAATGCATATTTTCATGATGCCGGAGCTCACTATTTTATACAGAATGAATCGACTGGATGCCCAAATCAAATCCCAAAAGTTTCATCGCAATCGGATGAACGGTTTAGCAATGCATAATTTCATGATGCCAGAGCTCACTATTTTATACAGAATGAATCGAATGGATGCGCAAATCAAATCCCAAAAGTTTCATCGCAATCGGATGAACGGTTTAGCAATGCATATTTTCATGATGCCGGAGCTCACTACTGTATACTAAAACCATCGCGGGCATGCATACATCAAATCCCCAAAGTTTCATCGCAATCGGATGAACGGTTTACCAATGCATAATTTCATGATGCCGGAGCTCACTATTTTATACAGAATGAATCGAATGGATGCGCAAATCAAATCCCAAAAGTTTCATCGCAATCGGATGAACGGTTTAGCAATGCATAATTTCATGATGCCAGAGCTCACTATTTTATACAGAATGAATCGACTGGATGCTCACATCAAATCCTAAAAGTTTCATCGCAATCGGATGAACGGTTTAGCAATGCATAATTGCATGATGCCAGAGCTCACTATTGTATTCAAAAACCATCGCCGGCATGCATACATGAAATCCCCAAAGTTTCATCACAATCGGATAAACGGTTTAGCAATTCATAATTTCATGATGCCAGAGCCCAACAGTACTTTGATACAAACCCTGTCCTGATAATAACGAACAAAACAAAAAAAAAAGAATTATCCAATTAGGTGCAGTCGTTCGGAAGTTCGTTGAAGTTCGTTTCGGAAGTTCGTTGCGCGTACATATATTTCAGAGATTCATTTTTAAACAAATTTCATAATGCCAGAGCTCACCAGTAATTTTATACAAACCTTATCCTAACAATAACGAACACAACAAAAAAAGAATTATCCAATTAGGTGCAGCCGTTCGGAAGCTATGCGCGTACTTACATTTCCGCTACTCATTTTTAAACAAATTTCATAATGCCAGAGCTCACCAGTAATTTTATACAAACCCTGCCCTGGACACAACAAAAAATAATTATCCAATTTGGTACAGTCGTTCGGTTCAATTCACTTCGGTTGTTAAAAAAAAATATTTAAAAACCTTCAATTTTTCAAGTTAATTTTAACGTTCTCTGAAAGTTCTATTCAAATTCTATTCAAGTGCTGTAATTATTTCTGTTTTGAAATAATAAGTATAAATAAATAATATAATAAGTTTTGAAGATAATTGAATAAATACAACTCGCACATTACGTGAAAATGAACTAATTTAAAAATAACGTTCCCACCAACAGTGGGTGTCCAGAAGCAACCTCCGTGTACCTACATAATTCAAAAAGTGACCATCTTGGATGATTTTTTTCATTTCATATCAATAATTTTCGATTTAACATTTAAAGGAAAGAAGTTCATAAGTCGCTACCAATAATATTGGTGTAGGTACCTATGCGTTTTCTCAATAAATACTTGACAATCTTGAGTGATTTCTTTTAATATTTAAATGCTTCATAAGCCGGTACCTACCTAGTATATACCGAGAAAAATAATATTGGGGTAGGTACCTACGCGTTTTTTCTTACGTACTTTATTACTTTTCTTTAACGAATTTGCACTAACTCGATGGAAAGGTAGGTACCTACCGCGTTATAAATTGTGTTATTTTCAGATGGCCAGCAATTTTCACACTATCGAAGAATTTAGGAACACGTTTTTGACATGAATTTTTCAGAAAATTATTGATTTTCGTCGGGTTCTCCTGACATATTTCATATGAGAATCGTATATAATTTTGGTATTAAAAGTTGCGGAATTCTCTACTGTAACGTATTTTTTACAAACATCCAAGCGGGGATCGGTTTCCGGGTCGCAATGCCGCGTACCGTAAAACCACTACCGAAAACTCTGAAAAGTCTGTATTATTTAGGCTAAATTTTTGACACTCGGAATCCTGACCTATCTCAAGATTATCTGACTCGCCGCCAAGCCAAAATGGACCTAGAAACGTTCCAAACTCGAGGAAGCGACCGTCTATTATGGCATGCGGGGCCGAGGCCTGGGCTGGAAAGTAAGAGGGCTTAAGCGTCTTTGCATTTTCAAGCGAAAATACGCCGTAAGGTGGTACGCGATGCGGGGGAGAAGAGTCCGTTATCGCATCACCAAAACTGGAACCGTCGTTTGTATGGACTTTTTGACACGTTTCCTTCCGAAATGGATTTTCGTCTTTCGACTGGCGAACCTGTCGGCGGAAAACATAACCCGGGCCGAATTTCTTCGTCGGATAGTGAGAGATTACAGTTTCCGTCGCCAGGGTCGCACTTCGATTCTGTATCAGTCGTTTTGTATGAAACCGGTGTCAGAAAAGGCTGAAAAAAAAGGTGAGTTTTCAAAACTGAGCATTAATATATATATATACATTATAATATTCATATACAAGCTATCATGGGTGTAGGTACGGTGGGGCAAAGTGGGGCGTTTGCCTTACCCTGGCTGGCCGATGCATGATCTCTGGGAATGTCGATCGAGTCGCATTTTCAAATTTTCAGCACTTCATAGGATGGTTTTTCCCCCTTCCGTTCATATTATTTGTATTCGTAGAGCCTAAAGCATGAATAAGCCAATTTTTTTTCCATACCTACTGTAGATTTTTATTTTTTGCCCCACCCTAAATCAAAACCTGGCTATGTCCATGCAAGCTATTGAAAGCGTACAAAATAAATTCTTACGTTTTATAAATTTTAAAATGGGTATTCCAGCAATTATAAGAGAAATTGTAAAATAATTGCATGTTCTAAATTGAACTTTCATGTCAGAAATGGGGTTATACCAAAGATATTCAAATATAAAAGAGATATGCTATGATGTTCGCGCAACTGTCGGCGGACGACCTAAGCAGGGTAGTTTGCATACGAAAAGAATTTGTTCATTACGTTGATTTTTTTAAGGTGGGCATTAGTATTGGTTAACAATATAGTTTGAATACGGAAAGAATTTGTTCATTTAGTTTTTAACGTTCGTTTGGTTTATTTGTTAATTATTCGTTCATTTAGTTTATTCGTTAATTGGTAAACAATATCGGCGACACCCGGAAGCGCAGTCCCACCTAGTAAAAACTGCAGATAGCACATCTACTTATATTTTAATATCTTAGGGTTATACTCTCATATCAGTTTGAGTATTGGTGACCATTATTTAAATCCGAAAGGATCTGGTTCCAAAAATAGCCGGTTCCTCGGATCCACTGGGATCCAGTGACAGCTAGTCACCGGGGCAAAGTAACGGCGACAGGCAATGATGTCCTCCATATCTGGAGAGATTCATGAAATTGCAAATCCAATAGTACTTACGCCTGCCAGGCAATGCTCCTCATGCTAGACACAAATGTAAGTGGCACCATCTTTTGGCATTGCTTTAATTCGGTTTTATTACAGAAGTAGACTTGTATACAAAATGTATGAAAACAGGTTTTGGGTAAGGCGCGGCATCAGAGTTGTATTCTTAGCCGAAATCTTAAATTTCAACTGAACAGTCGCTACGCTATTAATACTGTTTGACAAGAAGTGTCAATGAGGTGATCTAATCACTAAACTATATAAAATTGACCGGTGAAAATAATAGCTTCTGTGAAGAGTTTTTTGTTTTAAAAATATATTTTGTGAGTAGGTTCAACAGAATGATTCAATATAAATTTATACTTTTAAGCATGTGAAGTTGCCTCGATTCAAGGAATTCAAATAACAAAGCTGTTTGCTCTGATACCAGTCATACTTAATGTTATTTGTAGTACCTAAATAATATGTAACAGACTGAACAAGTAAAATGTTCCAAATGAAATTTGTTTGCTTAGAATCAAGGCAAACAAATCGGCAGTATGTATTTACACGCCAAAATGACATTGCAAAATACAAACATTGGATTACTAAATGCTCTAACGATGAAACGATTTATTGGACCATTCGGCCAGACTCGGACAATTTCAAATTATCTATTATCTATCTATCTATCTATAGAAATAAAATAAATCGCCGAAATGTATATACGCATATAACTTCCGAATGACTGCACCAAATTGGATAATTCTTTTTTTTGTGTTCATTATTGTCAGTACAAGGTTTGTATAAAACTACTGGTGAGCTCTAGCATTATGAAATTTGTATAAAAAAATTGCAATAGGTGGCAAGTGAACTGTTTGAAAACTGAATGTATGGAATGCAGGAGGGGGGAGGGGAACTGAGTTAGGAGGTTCGCGGGAGGGGAACCAGGGAAACGGGAGGGGAACTTTGGAGGGGGGTTCGCGGGACGGGGGAAGGGGTTAGTGGAGTGGGGAGAGGGAAGGTGGAGAAGACGGAGTTGGAACGCAAGAGGGGAAGGGGATGCGGGAGAGGAAAGGGAGGTGGAAGGGGAACAGGACGAATGGGAAAGGACACACAGGGAGAAACAATTTCTTTATTTTTTATTTAATGGCATAGGAACGCATGCCGGGTACCAGCTAGTTTAAATATAAAAATTATCAATCTTTGAATCTTAAATAACTATAAAATAGCAATAACAGTCCACGTTTTGCTATTAACTTTTTCCACGCGATCGTAACAACAGTTGATACGGCAAAAGCCATGCCTCACACGCGCCCGCGCCCTTGTTACGCTAACTTCGACTGCCGATATCTCAGCGCTACTATGTCACAGTATTTTTTCCAGCTCGCTAGGATATTCGTGTAACTATCACGATGCTGACATCTTCAGGCATATTTCAAAAGTAAAATTGTATTTCGTAAAAAACATCTATAATCTATAATGCATGTGTCCTTGTGCCTTTGAATGCTAAATAGTTCTCAATTTACTCCACAGATGGCACTAGTAGTTTGCGCAGGCGCATCCATGCAATTCCGACTGACCAAATTGGACAAGCGTCGGTAACATTTATTATCGAGATCGCGCATATTCGCACACGTTTGTTTATGTTGTGAAACTGTGATTTTGAATTTACATAAAAATTTTATTAATTTTAGTGTCATCAGAAGTTTTAGAACTTGTTTATACGAATTAATAATAATAAGTGATTGAGGTACTACTTGTGTCTATCAACGCAGTGTCCTGAGTACAAGCACGCGGATAAATGGCGCCGTTTTTAAGATAATATGGGTACGTTTTTTACGTTTTTTGTTTTTTATAAACATCTAGGAGTGTTTACAGACGACGATTTGGTTTCAAATTTTAGATAATAATCTCATCTTTTATATAGTATGATAAATCATGCCATAATATGCTGTAATTTGACATAAAATTGGATGGATAGGTATTTGAAATATGACATATACATGTACCGCATATGGGTATTGAAAAAACGGAGTAGTTCAACGCGGGGAAAAGGTTAAATTATACTAAACCTCGAAAGAAAACAAATACACATTTCAAACAAAGAATTATTGATTACAATAAAATAATTTTGTACCTATTTTATCCCTTGTCTAGAATCACTTTATCCACGCATCAATAACAAAAATTAGTATGTTTTAATGAGTCGGGTCTAATGAACTGTTAGATTAATTAAAATTTTTGTTTTTTTCACTGTGCAATTAAAGCTCAATAAAAGAAATATTTATGAACGTAGCCGAATACCAAAAACTGTTATAAAATACACTTTTAAAATTACAATTAAATTATTACAAATGAAACATTAAATAATTGTAAAAATGGTTAACGTGATGTTTTTACGAGGAAATGGTACTAAAATCATGAATAACAAAAAAAAAACACTTATTTTATCATACAAAAATATTAAATAAAAAAATAACTAAGTCTAACAACGCATAACGCAATTTGGCGGGTGAAACTGTTTCTACAAAATAAGTATTTTTATCTATTTTTATGGACAACTTTGAATAGAGATGTGAAGCATGGTTTATTAAAGATATTCTCATTTTTGTTTTAGGGTTGTCACTAGAACAGAAGCAAAGTTATAATGATTTCTGTAGGAACACACGCGTTAACTTGACAACAAGCTTATGGGACTTGACTTCTATTGTTATATATTATTGTGAAAACAAGCTTAGGGGTCTGAGTGGTTAATCTGAGCTGGCCTTGGAGCTGGCTTGCTAAGGACCCAAGGAACAAAGGCGCTGATAATATCTAAAACACGGCGCCGTTTGGCTCACGGCCGGTTTTAACTATATTTAAAACTAGATTTTTCCCACGGCTTCGCTTGCATGGTATTAGGGGTTTCCCACTCCGCCTCCTCCACCTTCCCTCTCCCCACTCCACCACCCTCATCAACCCCCCTCCCCCTCCACCCAACCCTCCCCCCATTCCACTCCCCCCTTCAACCACCCTCCCCCTCCCCTAACTCCTCCACCCTCCACCTTTCCTCTCCCCACTCCACTCATCCATCAACCCCCCTCTTCCTCCATCTCCTTCTCCACCGACCCCTCCCCCACCCCATACCCCTCCCACTCCACAACCCCCCACCTTCCTCCACCCCTCCCCCTTCCACTTCCTTCCCTCCCACCTCTCCCACCCCACTCCGCCTCCTCCACCTTCCCTCTCTCCACTCCCAATAACCCACTCCCCCTATACCTCCACCCACCCCTCCCCTCACCCCTACCCCTTACTTCCCTCCGACCTCTCCCACCCCACTCCGCCTCCTCCACCTTCCCTCTCCCCACACCACTCCCCCCATCAACCCCCTTCCCCCCATCCCCTACTCCTCCCCACACCCTCCTCCATCCTTCCCCTTTCCCCTTCCTTCCCTCCCGCCTCTCCCTCCCCTAACCCCCTCCCCACTCCCCCCTCTCACCTCTCGCATTCCACACAATCATTCCCGATACATTTAGTTTTCAAACTGCTCGCGTGCAACCTATTATAATTTTTTATACAAATTTCATAATGCCAGAACTCAACGGTAGTTTTATACAAAATAACGAACAACCAAAAAAAGAATAGTCCAATTTGGTGCAGTCGTTCGGATTTATGCGCATACATACAAAGCAATCTTTTTAAGGTGAATTGCCAAATTAAAAAAAAAAAAACATCGTTTCCAAGGTGACAATTGGTTTGTTTTTTTCTGACGTTTGCAATAAATCGATTTTGTTACTGACAGAATATGTATGAAAAATGAAATTATTTTTCATAACGCCCGAGCTCTAAGCTATAGCCTATAGACTATTCTGATGTATGAGTTATATTATTGTAAAGTTTCATTCAAATCCATTCAGTAGTTTTCGCGTGAAAGAGTAACAAACATACATCCATACAAACTTTCCCCTTTATAATATTAGTAGGACTAGCTGGTACCCGGCATGCATTGCTATGCCATTCAAAGAAATAAATTGATTCTCCCTGCATGTCCTTTCCCGTGCATCCCTATTCCCTTCCATCTTCCCCCTCTCTCATGTCTTCCCTCTCCGCAAACCCCACCTTCCCCTTGCCTTTCGTTCCTGCCGCTAACATAAATGAAATACACACATTTTCATTTATACAAATTTGATAATGCCCAGAGATTACCATTACATATAGCCTATATTACTCGCTGATAATGTAGCTTTCTATTGGTGAAAGAATTTTTCAAATCGGTTCAGTAGTTTCGGAGCCTATTCAATGCAAACAAACAATCAAATCTTTCCTCTTCATAGTATTTAGTAGATATAAAATAATAATATTTTACCCATTCCTGGCAAAGCCATGGCCACACGAGACATGGTGACGAGGGCTATTCCTTCCTTGGCTGCAGCGGCGGATTTGCCTATCCTGACTCCTTCCTCAGACTCCACTGGCACTCCTTCTGCGATCTCCCTGGAAATAAATAAAATAAATGTTCATAACAACACACTTCAGGCAGGCAAAAACAAGGAACCCAATAGAGAAAATGAAATTTGTTTCAATCCAATATATATTTGAAAATAATTCAGACATGTGAATGAACCGTACTCGCCACACCCCAACTGTAAAATAATGGCCCAAAATTATAGCCAACTTTGTACTAGGACTCCATAAACAGAAGTTAACCACCGGAACGATCATGCGAAATAAATAAATTTGCCTCGATCATTTTTTAAATTTTACACCAACATTAAAAAAATGATTCCTTCGAATTTTAACATGGAAACATAAAACTTATTATAGGGCTATATATGTATTTTAGCGTTTATCTCAAATATATTCAAATACAAAAGAAATATGCTATGGTGTCCGCGCAACTGTCGGCGGACTACGCCCTATTTAGAGTAGTTTGCATACAAAAATAATTTGTTCATTTCGTTGATTTTTTGAAGATGTGCATTAGTATTGGTTAACAATATAGTTTGAATACGGAAAGAATTGGTTCATTTAGTTTAACGTTCATTTGGTTTATTCGTTAATTATTCGTTCATTTAGTTTATTTGTTAATTGGTAAACAATATCGGCGACACCCGGAAGCGCAGTCCCACCTAGTAAAATAAAAATAGCACATCTACTTACATTTCAATATCTTTGGTTTATCTCATATTTGTAAGATTTATAAAAAAAATATTAAAAAAATCGTATTAATTATAACCACGCAAATCCTGCGTGTTGTTACTTTGAAACTGCCGTGAGGGGTACTTATTCGAGTCAACATAGAATATTTTAGATTTCTGTATATTGTCTGTGGTATACTTAATAATGAAAGGTGCGTATCTATGGAAAAAGAGACTTAATTTTAACCGTAAACAGCTCAAAAATGCAACGTGAAAAAATATAAAAAAAAAATATTTTTAACTTCGTTCTAAAATAGTCTGCGAAGTTCGGATTTGCGACATCTATGGTCATAATAGATAAAGCATTTCAATAGCTTCGTTTTAAAACAAATGGCTAGCTGGGGAAATGTTTTAAATAATTACAATAAAAGTTTTACGAATGGTAGGAAAATGTGGTCGAATTTTGGATCACAGAAAAATAAAAGTGATCCGGTTTTCGACCATAATCGCTCCAGCGGTTAAAGTCAGTGTTGGGCTTTTTAACCCCTCAGCAACGTAAGCAAGTATACTCGTTAAAATAACGATAGCAGTCAAGTACAATAAGCGAGTTTACTCATCAACGCGTGTGTCTCCATAGAAACCGTTATAACTCCGTTATTGTTTTAGTTACATCCGTAAAATAAAAAGTGAAAGGTCGAAAGTGAAACATGCTGCACATCTCTATTCAAGTTGTCCATAGAAATACCTAAAAAGAACATTCTGTCAGACGCGCAGTCTGACACAAAATTAATCCCGCCAAATTTCCTACGTTGTTTCCCTCTACTCCCGACATTGTTAATTTTTATTAAACATTTTTATATGAAATGATTGAAAAGTGAGGTGACAAAAATGTTTATTACACATTTATACAATAGAATAAGTATTGTTGTTTACATAATCTGTGATTTTAGTACCGTTTTTACATAAATACATCACGTGAGTCATTTTGACATTTTTTTAATGTTTGCATTCTAAATTTTAATATTTACAAATATTAATATTTTTTTTGTAACCCGTCTAAAACAGTTATTACTATTCGGCTACGTTCAGAAATGTTTCATTTATAGAGCATTAAATGTGAAGCGGTAATAACACACAGTTTTCGTAAAATGTCATTTCGTTTAAGACATTTAGAGTGCAAATTGGCGATTTTCTGAGGGGTTAATGGTGTTTTATGTGTAAAAATTGTACTGACGTATTTTATTAAATTACAAAAAAAAAGAATAATTTGCACATTTCAGTGCCGAGGAGAAAGAAGATTTCCCATCTTGTATCACGTTTACATATAAGTTTAAAAAAAAAAAATAAAAATAAAACCTTTCACCCTCGCCTTCACGGCTCGCAACATTGTAAATTACGAAGTGTGTAAAAATAAAGCAAATTCTTAAAATTCTCCAGACTTTCAAAATAAATATTAACTCAACTTTGGCATTAATCTTCTTATAAATATAAATGTAGAACCAACAGTGATGAGGGTAGCAAGGGTAAAGTCATGCAATGTCCAGTGTTTTGAATATAATGTCCTCCACGCGCAAATTCGTATCTTCCCCAAGCATAAACTTTTTAATAAAGTGTGTTTTATCGGAAGTGTCCTGCAGGTAAATATGTTTCTGTATCTGTTTGTAAATAATACAATTAGATAGAGCCTAAGATTAATGATAAATTGTAAAGCGCCCTTGAGGTGATTTTTCACAAAAACGGCGCTCTATAAATTGTCCAATTATTATTATTATTATTATTATACATACATATAGTTGTTGCTTTACAAAGATATTAATGTACAATATTCAAATTAAAATGTTTGACAGCAATGCCTTTCCAGACATTCAGCAGAACCGGCGTAAAAGGTAGAACTACCCTTCCCGCCCAACGTGTGTTAATTACAGTAGACCACTATCAGTAAAAAATTAAAACAAACAAAAAAGTTCACACATCTGTCGGATCTGCCCTGATGATGGACAAAACGCAACGCTGTCCGAAACGTTGGCTAAAGAAGGAGGTAGCGCAACATGGCAAAACACCCCAAAAACAAATAACGAAAATATGAAAAAGTTGTTTTACTACTGGGATGCCGAGCTCCCACCAAATATAATCCCCCCTTGTGTGCCGGCAGTAAAATGACATTTCGCCCACTGAGCAATTTCATAATTACTCACTGTTGTTTCATCCACAAATTTACTCACAAAAAATGCTTCTAGTTTAAGATGTAGTATGGCGGTTACTTACTTCATTCTCATCATGGGAATATTGATGCAGTTGGAAGCAGCCACGGCAGCAAAAGGAACGAGGCGACCAACCACTTTGGGCATGCTCTGGAAACACAACAACAACATACTTTTCACTATAAACCAGTGATTTCATTGTGAGGCACAAGGCTTTTTGATTTTTACCTAATATTTTAAAAATATTAAAAGATTGATTAAAATTCTAAGCGATTTGACGTTTGAACATGGACGAAGAAAGGAGAGTGTGTTGAATAAAATATTTGAAGAAAAAAAATAACATTTTAATGTAGATGAAGCAAGGAGTGAGCGCAAACACAAAGGGCACAGGTAGTTTACCGCTCAATTTTGTAAACCTGCTACTGAGCCACTTCGGTCGAACGGGACAAGGCGTTCAGTATGGGCCTTTTCTCGCAAAAAGGGGCCAAGGAGCTTACTGCTCAATTTTTCACCGTGACATTCGGGTTGTGTAGGTTGATACCCATAATTTGATACCCATAAAGCCTACTTTCTTGTATTAAAAGATTACTTGCTCGATTATGATCGTGAGTCCATTGTAAGGTTCTGTAGATCCTAAATAGAATAGAATAGATAGAACATCAAAAGTTATGACTGTGTGGGTACCCCAAAGGAAGCGACCTAGAGACAGGCCGAGATTGACTGCATGGGCGAATTGGTGATTGGTGCATTACAGAACAGACAAGAGGACTGGACGAGGGACCGCAGTCAGTGCAGGAGCCCGAATCCCCCCCCAGAATGTACATAGTGCTGATGATAGTGAAAACATTAGGTCATACCTTAGTGAGAGCATTCAGACTAAGAGCTGTAGCCAGAGCTCCTCCTGTGGCACAAACATAAGAAGTGAGCAGCTGCCTGTAACGAGAGAAGAAATATTATAGTACAGATAAAACTATCACTGGTGCAATGGTAAAACAAGAATTTTGGGAGCATAAGGAAGCTGATGCAACAACTGGATATTAAATTGTGGTTCCATAACCATTGGAGCGCTTTTGGCTACATTTTGGACAATTTGAAGAGATATTTTATAACATTTATTGGACTTATTTCAAAAGTTCCCGCGAGTTGTATACTTTGATCAGTCACACAGATATCTTAGTATTTTCACTTTTCAAGATACGTCTCACATATCTTCTGAATTAATTTTAATTAACATTTCGCAAACTGAAATTAATGAAATATTTTGAAGTGAAAACTTCTTTAGCACCGTTGTGATTTGAAAATCGGTGAAACAGAAACGAGCGACACTAAAAAGAGACAAACCCATACATCTATAGGAGAGAATGAGAATTAAAATACAGCTCTCTATCTGAAAAATATAATATTGACAGATGACATTATAATTCCTCAGGTGTCAAGATAAGATTTCAGAATTAATCAAACACAGAAACTGACGACAGTTTGTTTTGTCTTAATACTGTTTTAATGTATATCAGAGCATAAACTTTAATTTAGAAAATAATCAGAATTTCTTCGAAACCCGAATTACATATCACAATATAATATATTACAGAATATTAATTACAAAAAGGTAAAAGATCAAAACAGCCAAATTTAAAAAAAAATCAGAGTGTGTAATTAACACACAGTAGAGGTGAAACTATAAATCGCTAAATGTCACTTTCTTTTCCTTTGCTTGTTTTTTTAAAGTGGTTTGAAGAGTGGATTGATGATAATATGCATGATGACTCATTCTCTTGCAGGCTAAATCCTATAGGTGCATGCGTTTGTCTTTTTTAGTGTGCTTTTTGTTATTTCATCGAGTTAAAATCACAACGGTGCTAAATACTTTTCAATTAAAAAATAAGTATAATTAGTTAGGTGGTAAAAGTGTTACTTTTGTGAGATGGGAGAGTCACCGGAACGGTTGGTATAGTTGACCAGAGCGTTGAAGGACTGATTGGTCCACTGCCAGAAAACCACCGCTGGAGTGGAACGGTAGAACATCAGCATACCTGGGACAATACAGAATATGGATATAAAATAATATAAAAGATAATTAATACACAAGTATCATAATAATCTTATGAAACATTTCTGTACAAGTAGTTTTGTGAATAGTATAGCTCGCGTCTAAAAAAGTGTGATTCTAATTTTCAATTATTTTGAATCAAATTTCCTCTTAAATCATAAAATTTGTAAGTAGGCCCATAAATCTCTACATACTTAAATCATCGTCGGAACAACTAGTATAGATATCATAGAAATCGTTGTCTCTCCCTTACTATCATGGTTAGAAATTTGACCTTTTTTTTTTACATGAATACCGCACAAGAGTCCCAACTGCTCCCGTCTGGAGCCAGTGGGACTATGGCATCCCCAATTGGGGTATGTTGTGAGGCTGAAGGTAGTGGGGAGGGGAAGGAGATAGGGAAGAGGAAGGTGGGGAAGTACCTGGCTATTCAGATCTGGTCACCAAACACGGCTAAAGCCATTTCAAGCAATGTTTCAATTCTGCATGGTGCTCTTACACCAGAGCGATACTGAGAGTATCTTCCACTGAATATTATTTTTAATTCACTGTACATATTACTAACAGACCTGGCCACACGTTGTTGTGGCTAACGAAACACAACGCCACGCCATTAACCAACCTTTAAAACCAACGTCATCAGTTAAATCAAATTCACACTGCCCGTATGCCAGCCCGCTCCCTTTATTTATATATTTCAACCAATTTACATAAAACCATGTCAAATTATATACCTAAAAACCTTCCTCATGAATCACTCTATCTATCGGTGAAAACCGCATGAAAATCCTTTGCGTAGTGAACTCATGAATTCCAACATGAACTCCAGGCAGGAGGCTCTGAGGAAAATAATTTCCCTCAGGGCCTGTGTCAGCTTTAGGGATGCTGTGTAGAGGGTTTTTTAAGGAAAGGAAGGAGGGGAGGTTTCTGGGAAGGAAGAGGGTTTAAGGGGTGGGTAGGAATCTGGGGTTCAGTGTGTCCTGGTCATCCGCTTCCAAGACCTAGACAAAACTCACCCCGTGAACCCGGGCACCCCTGCTAAATCACCAAACGTAGCGTACCACTTGGGGTGACCATGGCAGAGGTGTTGGTTATCCAATAAAGGTTCCCGGGGCGGCGGCACCCATTCCAGCCTCCCAAATTGAGTATTATTATTAGTAATACTGTATTATTTTTAATGAAAATTGTGAAATAAAATAACACTAATTAATCAAATGAATGAGAATCGATCCCATGACCTTCAGATTACGAGTCAAGAGCCTAACCACTGGACCACGCCGGTCGTCAGGTTTTGCTTGGCACGGTATCAGAGTTGCATTCTTAACCGGATTCTTATATTTCAACTGTGCAGTCTCTAGCCTATTAATATTGTTTGATAGGTGTATTTACAGGCAGTGATGGCCGTGTTGCAGGGCACCTGGGCGCTCATGCGTCCGGGGAGCAACATCATCTCTCCGGTGTCGGGGTGGAACGCCGAGTCGTACAGGTTCTTGGAGCGCCACAAACCTTCAACGCCCAAATTTGATGGGATTTCTCCATCTTTCCTGAAAAGACAAGACGAACATTACTGTCACAGATCGATATGTTTATTTTTGGGTCAGGGGCATGATTTTAGTATTCAAAATGGAAAAGTCAAATTAACACACAAATAGAATAATGCATTCATTATTATTTCCCGGCCCGAGAGGTCAAGTTCTATATTATCCAATTACTGAAAATAAGATAAATACATCATTTAATTCAGAATTTCATTATTTATCTAGAGGTAAATAGTCCTTAAAACCTTTACTAAGTGACTTTGTCATGGAAATCACGTAGAGCCGGATCGATCATTTAAATGACCCGATGGCGAAGTGATCAGGTAGATTGCTCGCTCTTTGATTGGGTACTTTTTACACATGGAAAAAAATGCCAGAGTGGAGAAGAGAGATCGTAGTGTGCACCGCAGTAAGTCCTAAATACTCATTATGCCCGACCCGAATAACTATCATACATCACACGATCTTCGATCAGGTACTTTCGTTTGACATACGTAGGTAGTGCCTAAATCATAGCCATAGATTTCACATCAGGTTAGGTTAGGTTGTCTTCATTTGTCCTCTGCGAGAATGAGATTCGAAATGTCCGGTCCACAAAATTCATACATCTACGGTCGCTTACCACACCGGCACACATCACTGGACAAAGGTGCTGATGATAGAATAGGCCACTTGCATTGACTTCATAACGACTTGGAAAAAATCGTGTGGATAGAGTTTTTTACTAAGATTACGAAAATGTTAGTAAAAATTTTTAGAAATGTACAGTTTTTTTTATTTTTAAATAAATAAATCCATTATTTGGGATCGTGACGTCACTACATGAAAATGTCCCGTCGCCGAAAATGTTCCTATTAATTTTATAAAATTCCACACTGATTTATTTTTTTATATGGCATCACTTTGATTTCGGGCGAATTTTTGAATTCGTTCACTAGATTTATTGTTTGTTCTCTGCGAACTTCTCATTTGGTTTGATTTTTTGACAGATGTTCTGAAGAGAACCCCGTACAATTAATGGGTACGGGGTTCTCTTCAGAACGTGAAGATGATGTCGGTACATGTTTTAGAGATATAATGATTATGGTGCTGATTTTAACAAAATAAAATTTTATAATATTCTTATTATTATTACAATTTACAAGTAATTAATTAGTAAAATTGAATTTAGTAATATAGACGCTGTACATTATAATGATTTATGATCAATAAGATGGATCAAGGAAAAAAATATTTATGAGATGTAATATTTTTGGTATGCCTCGTTATTCTCCTGTGCCATTCGTGTGGAAAACGTTTTTTTTTTTTTAAATGATTTTCGGCTATGTAATTATCGTTTTTTCACACCTATAAAATTATGTCCCGTCTTTCCGGTTTATAAAAAATGGTCTGATTTTTCAGTTTGAAATTTTCAAAAAATCCCCAGGGTTTCAAAAATACGATTAAAAAAAAAAAAAATACAGAATGTCTTAGAATATTTGCCTAAACCGGAAAAAAAATTTAAAAAATGTGATGCAAGTGGCCTATTGTTTTTGAAAAATAACCCAATCACCCATTGGTGGTTCACGATGGGTTATAATGATCGATTAGTTCACGATGGACCCAAGATTATTTAGAAGTAACTAATTTTGATAACAGCTATATGATAAAATGAGAGCATTGACTTCTCAGGTAAAGATATTTCCCACGCATATTGACATATTCTTAAAATTTACACTAGACTAAACAATTAGAAATACGAACAATACATTTCCAATTCAGCTAAGTAGCTTAATTAATATTATCAACTGCATGTATAATAATGAATGCTTAACGAAAAAATTAAATGATTTTAAAATGGAGTTTATATGCCACGAGCGTGACACATTGTATGCCACTTTGACAACCTCTTGTGAAAATAATTTTCTTTAACGTCTCCGCGAGTGAGTTTTGGCAATAATTAAAATATTTTTTTATAAATTATCGTAGATTAACTAAAAATAATCTTATATTTTGAATTAAAACATCGTCGACATCAATCCATGAAAATAAACCAACATCGAAAAAAACATGTGGATACACTTCCTTCCTCTGACGACTGTTAAATGACGCAAAAAGATTTTTTAAACTAAAACTGTGAAGTCAGTATTGTAAGTGTTCCAAAACTTTGACAAACTACGTGCAGATGTTCACAGATGCCACCACAAGTCAAATATTTTCATTAAATATGACGGCACTTGAATGATAACCGCGGACGCAATGTTTCGGCCATACTCTTCTGGGCATTATTTCGCTTCGCCAAACCATTTCGGCCATACTCGTGGAGAGGTTAAAGAATGTACGTGCAGAAAACTTCCAAACAATAGCAACAAGGAAAAAGGCAAACACGGATTATAATAACACTTTCTACACTTTAATCGGTTTTGTGTTTCGCTTATTTTGTAAGTATGTACATAAATTGCTACAGATATTTTATATCAAGACCGATAAAAAATGTATGGTATTCAATAAAAATGCTACAACTTGGAAAAATATCAACCAATTGAACAGTATTAATAGAACAGCGAATGTGCGGTTATAATTTCAGAATCCGGCTAAGACGTCAACTCTGACGCCGCGCCGTACAACAAACATGGAAACGTGTGGAGTTTGTATGCAAATCTTCTTTAGTAATTGAACCAAATTAAAACAATGCCAACAGATGGCGCCACTTCCATTAACAGATCGCGTGATTAGCATCCCCTGGCAGGCGTAGGTACTACTTGGATTGTAACTTCATAATGTCTCCAGTTACGATAATATTATTATTATCGTAACTGGCAGCTATATATTACACCACGCAGTTATATATTACATATGATGTCATTGCCTGTCGCGGTTACTTTGTTCCGGTGACCGGTGACTAGCTATCACTGGATTTATAAAATGGTCGCCAACATTTAAACTGGGCGAAGCCAAACCAAAAGCAGCCCACAGGGCCTAGCAGCAAAAACCTGCTTAACTGCTGGTTTTACTGATTCTTTTTGCAATTGTGATATTTTAGAAAGAATGATATTTTATGCTCATGCACTTCCGCATTTATATTATTAGGTCCTTACATATGAAATTGGCTTTTTGTATGGGAAGAACATAAAGTCGATTTTTTAAAAATATAATATATTTATTTAATCAAAGTATGTACCATTGCTATCTTTGCACTTTTGCCATCTCATAGGTACTTCATCGATCCCTTTACCAAAAAAACCATTCGGACGGGAATCAACAAAATCTTTGAAGGCGGTTAGGACTGCCCCATCGGAGTTGAATTTTTTCCCTTGCAAGAAGTTATCCAAATTTCGAAAAAAATGGTAATCTGTTGGGGCAAGGTCCGGAGAGTATGGTGGATGTCTTAGACATTCCAATTGAAGCTCCTCTAATTTGGTAGCCGTCTGTTGTGCAGTGTGTGGTCTAGCATTCTAACGCACGTTTGTTGATTTGCTTCACTCAATTCGTGAGGTATCCACTTTTCAAGCTTTTTCACCTTCCCAATTTGCTTCAAGTGGATTAAAACAGTTTTATCACTAACACCGCAGCCTGCAGCTAACTCGGACGTGGTTTGCGATGGATCCGCTTCCACAATAGCCTTCAATTCTTCATTATCAACTTTGGTCTCCGGCCGTCCACAGGGCTTGTTCTGCAGGTCGAAATTTCCAGAACGAAAATGTTGGAACCAAAAACGCACTGTGTTTTTTTTGGGGCACCGTCGCCATACACATCATTAAACCTTCTAGCCGTTTCTGCTGCACTGGTGCCACGGTGGAACTCGTAGTCGTAAATAACGCGATATTTCAATTTTTACATTTTGTAAACTAAGTGACGCAAAGAAAAAAAACAATTAAGGAAAAAACAAATGAATTATAATTTTCGAAACACAAATACACGAGTAAATAGCTGTATAAATTTGAATTTGAAATTCCTAATCAAAGAGAAGATATTTGAGATCAAAGTTGCCAGTACGGCAAAACGCCAATTTCATATGAAAGGACCTAATATTAGTATAGAAGTATGGGTAGATGGATTTAACATGTATCTTCTACAAATGAAAAAATTAAAATGTAGTATCTAAATTAAAAAATAAATATTAAAAAAATCTCGCTCAAGTTTCCATGATTCTCGGTGACTCATTTTCGCAAGCAATTCTCTGTAAGTCATCATCATCATCATCTCTGTATCAATCTAATACTCTGTAGCATATAACTTCTGCAAGTGAGAATAGGCCACTTGCATGGATTTCATAACGACTTGGAAAAAATCGTGTGGATAGATTTTTTACTAAGATTACGAAAATGCAAGTAAAAAGTTTTAGAAATGTAGTTTTTTTTATTTTTAAATAAATGAATCCATCATTTGGGCTTATGACGTCACCACATGAAAATGTCCCGTCTCCGAAAATGATCCTATTAATATTGTAAAATTCCACACTGATATATTTTGTTTATATGGCATCACTTTGATTACAGGCAAATTTTTGAATTTGACATTTAACGTTCACTAGATTTATTGTTTGTTCTCTGCGAACTTATCATTTGGTTTGACTTTTTGACAGATGTTATGAAGAGAACCCC
The DNA here is from genome assembly GCA_917880885.1 of Limnephilus marmoratus. Lineage (NCBI taxonomy): Eukaryota > Metazoa > Arthropoda > Insecta > Trichoptera > Limnephilidae > Limnephilus > Limnephilus marmoratus. The sequence continues at coordinate 13,570,486 of OU862926.1, forward strand.
GTACATTTTTTGCTGTCTGTACGTGTTTTAGAGGTATATAATGATAATGGTGCTGATTTTAACAAAATCAAATTCTATAATATTCTTATTATTATTATAATTTTCAAGCACAAGTATATTACATTGGATTTAGTAATATAGACGTTGAACATTATAATTATTTATGGATCAAGGAAAAAAATATTTAAGAGACGTAATATTTTTGGTATGCCTCGTTATTCGTCTGTGCCATTCGTGTGGAAAACGTTATTTTTTTAAATGTTTTTCGGCTATGTAATTATTGTTTTTCACACCCATAAAATTATGTCCTGTCTTTCCGGTTTATAAAAAATGGTCTGATTTTTAGGAATTAAATTTTCAAAAAATCGCTAGGGTTTCAAAAATACTATTAAAAAAAAAAATACAGAATGTCTTAGAATATTTGCCCAAACCAAAGAAATTTTTTAAAAAATGAGATGCAAGGGGCCTATTACCTGTATTTCTGCACCGCAGCTTTGGCCTTCTCCAGTTCCCCAGGACTGGCCAGCAGGTTGAGGGGATTGGTGATGGTCAGAAAGTGCTTGGCGCGCCCCCAATAGGTGGCCTGGTCGAACTGCGGCTTGTCGATGTTCACACTGAACCTAGCTGCCATCTTGTGTTAGTTCTGTAAAACAAACAGTCAAAATACTTGTTAGATACTGTAACATATGATTTAATCCTTAGGCCTTGACCGTATTATGTCAGAGGGTCAAAATATTTCCGTATTACAATAAAATCCAAATATCCAATTCTAACTAACTAACTAACTAACCATCACGCCGTTTCTCCGCAGGGGAAGGCAGAGAGGACGGACCGCCAAACAACTCAGTCTTGGCACACACTCTTTGCCTCACTCACATTCATACATCGTCTCATACATTCTCTTCTATTATTCTGACTTTTGACATGACCCGACTCAAGTATCTGATTCACTTGATCGTGCCATGTCTTCCTCGGGCGTCCCCGACTTCTTCTACCATTCACATTCGCGTCGTATATTCTTCTTACACTACTTCCTTCGTTCATTCGCTCTACATGCCCAAACCATCTGAGGGTCCCTTTCTTAATCTTACTCATTATGCTTACATCATTACATGCTTACATTCTTTGCGGATATCCACATTTCTCACACGATCATACATTGTTTTACCACGCATACGTCTCAGGGATCTCAATTCAACAGCATTCAGTTTACTTTCATCCTTCCTCTGCCAGTTCCATGCCTCACTGCCATACATCAGGGTAGGTACCAGGACTCCATTATGGACTGCTAGCTTCGCTTTTTTTGACAGTTTTTTATTAGTGCCTACGGCATTCAGTCCACCATTAATGGAGTTACCGGCATTCACCCTTCTTTCAATATCTCTTTCAGCCTTCCCATCTCTCATAAACATACTACCCAGATACACAAACTCATCCACCTGCTCCAAGTATTCATCATTCACAACTATGTTGCATACTGTTTTCGTACTCTCTCTTTCAAACACCATGACTTTAGACTTACTTACATTCATCATTAACTCATTCTTCATACATACTTCGTTCATCCTAGATACGAGAGACTGTATATCTTCCATAGTGTTAGAAATCAGCACCGCATCATCAGCATACAACAGGCAACATACTTTCAGATTGCTCAATTTCACGCCCAATCCCACCTCTTTCAATTCTTGCATACAATTATTAATGTATAGACAATTAACCATGGTGACATTACGCAGCCTTGCTTGACACCTTTTGTGATGTCAAACCACCCCGTAAAACCACCGTTCACCCTAACACACGCAAAGCTTCCCTCGTACAGAGACGCAATTGCCTGTATGAGATTTGTATTCACTCCATACTTGGACAAAACCTTCCATAGCTTTTTCCTGTCGACTCGATCCAATTCGATTTACAAAATTTGAAAGCTTATTTTATCATCTTTCAAAAACAGTTTTTAGCTTTCAGATACATTCAGAAATATTCCATTTATTTGAATTTTCTTGCAAAGCGGAAATATTTTGACCCTCTGAAATATGGGCGAGACAAATAAATTCCATTTTCTTGAACTGGTTCCTTCCATTTTAACACTGGCTTTCGTCGTGTGTTAAAATAAGAATTTTTAAGATAAAACAAAGAATCTGCAATAAAATCAAATATTTCCACTAGATTATTTCCACTATTTGCCTATTACAAACACTTCAAGTGCATATACATAAACTAAGGTAATATATCATTATATATAAAATTCTTAAATTTATAGGTAGTAAAATATATATATAAATTTATTGAAAAACGGTCATTGCATAAATTTTCAAACAGCGAACTTTGCATAATTTTTTGTGTCTTAAATATTTTCTTTTCGCAAAAAAATTTATTTCATCATGAGCTAAGGGACATTGATATATTAATTTAAATCGTGGGTATTCAATTTAAGAGGTGGGTATCATTACCGCCGCCCCGGAAACCATTTAATGGATAACCTACACCCCAAGTGGTTTGTTATGTTTGATGATTTAGCAGGGGTGCCAGTTTTCATGGGGTGAGGTTCGTGTAGGTCTTGGTGGCGAATGCGTTTGACTACCTACTGCGTGGCGGATCAGGACAGACTGGTTGAGGGAGACAGCCAGGTTCTCTCGACCCAACATCTTGGGAGGCAGGAATGGGTACCGCCGCCCTGGGAACTTTTATTGGATAACCAACACCTCTGCCATAGGTCACCCCAAGTGGTTCGCTACGTTTGGTGATTTAGCAGGGGTGCCCGGGTTCATGGGGTGAGGTTTGTCTAGGTCTTGGAGGCGGATGACCAGGACATACTGAACCCCAAATTCCTACCCACCCCTTAAACCCTTTTCCTTCCCAGAACTCTCTTCTCCTTCCTTTCCTTAAAAAAACCTGCAAACAGCATCTCCCAATGATATACGCCCTGCGGGAAATGTTTGTTTTCAGGGCCTCCTTTGTGGATCTAATGTAAAAAATAAAAAAAAGATTCCTTCCCATACTTCATAACTGTTTTCCTTCCCAGAACTTCCTGTCCTTAAAAAACTTCCAAACAGCACCCCCAAAGATGACATAGGCCCCGAGGAAAAACTTTTTCCTCAGGCCCTACTGTGTGGATCTAATGCAAAAAAAGGTTGATTCCCACCCTTCATACATTTTTTCCATCTCAGAACTTCCTCTCCTCCCTTTCCCTATAAAACATTAACACAGCGTCCCCAATGATGACATAAACCCAGAAGGAATTTTTATACTAAGGGCCCATCTTAACTAAGATGCCAAATTTAAAGTTCAACAATGTTCAAATCTTCAGTATAAAAATATTTCATTGAATATCTAGTAAAGCCAGCTAGTAAATCTACTTTAAAAAAAACAGAATGTGCAATTTACAAGTGGTAGAAGTGAAACCTTCAGAAAACTAAAGTAGACAACAGTGGGAAGGCTACGAAGCACCGCACAAAAAGGAGACTGATTATACTATCTCATTCTCTCGCAGGTAAATCCTATAGATATATGTGTTTGTCTCTTTTTACTGTAGCTATTTTTTGTTTCATCGAGTTTCAAATCACAACGGAGCTAAAGAAGTTTTCACTTCAATAATATTATGGTAGTGCCAAAAATGATATTAGAGGTCTCAATTACATTTGACCACTTATTGTTGGGGGACTTCAAATGGCCTCTATAAATATCAATGAATGTAACCTTGTATTATATTATTTAAAATTAAGTATTTACTATTCTACATTCATTTATTGCTACCGATCACCAAGTAATAAATGAGTCGTCTTCGAAAAGAGTCGTTTCACAGATTTTTATTTTTAAACGACTTCAAAAAGGAGGAGGTTCTCAATTTTTTTTTTTTGTTTTTGTTTTTTTTTATGTTTGTTACCTCAGAACTTTTAACTGGGTGAACCGATATTGGTGATTCTTTTTTTTATTTGAAAGCTGGTGCTTCCCATGTGGTCCCATTTTAATTTGGTCCAGTTCCGACAATGGCATCCATGAGAAAACCATATAAGTCTTAAATTTGCATTAAGTATGTGCGCGACAAATGGACGAATAACTCAATATTACGCCAAACAATTTCGATGATTTTTTTTTTATTGGATAGGATGTACTTCAAGGGTAATTTGATGAGAGTTTGGTTAGGTTTTGATTATCGGATCCATGACAGATTAACGAAACTCGGCCGAATCTCTTAATTTGACCCTAACGTCGTTATGGTCAAATTATGTCTGTCTCATATGAGCAGCACGTTTAGTAGGTCTACCCATATTCAGAAAAATTAGTAGGTGTACTTCAGATTCACTAAAAATCTAAAAATAAACAAAAATTTTAACAAAACAAAAAAACGACTTCAAAAAATGCACTAAAAAATTAAAAAAATAATTTCGTATTCTTCTACAACTTTATAATCAACTTACTTTTTCTAATCATCAATATGTAGGTACGATTGTTATTTTTGGAGTCAGTGTAGGCGGGAGAGGAGCTGTCAAGTGAACACGCCGGGCCGCGGGTACCTTGGTTGACACCGACTCCAAAAATAACAATCGTACCTACATATTGATGAGTAGAAAAGGTAAGTTGATTATAAAGTTGTAGAAGAATTCGAAATTATTTTTTTACTTTTTAGTGCATTTTTTGAAGTCGTTTTTTTGTTTTGTTAAAATTTTTGTTTATATTTGATCAATTTATCAAATTTCAAATTTAGTGTTCCAAGTTCTGTGAAAGTTTTGTTATTATCTAAGTACTGTGAAACAACCAGCCCATCCTATCCTATCCTACTAATATTATAAAGGCGAAAGTTTGTATGGATGTATGTATGTTGTTACTCTTTCACGCAAAAACTACTGAATGGATTTTAATGAAACTTTACAATAATATAGCTCATACATCACAATAACATAGGCTATAGCTCAGAGCTCTGGCATTATGAAATTTGTATAAAAAAAATTGCAATAGGTGGCACGATTAGTAAGATATCTATAATTCTTTATTCGATTCAAGTTATCAGGGGAGTACTCCAAATAAATGCGGGAGTGTGGAGGGGGGGACGGGTTGGAGGGCGAAGGGGGGGAGGGAGAGGTGGGTGGGGGGGAGAGGAGAGGGGAGATGGAGTGGGAACCCCCTAATAATACCATGAGAGTGAAGCCGCGGGGAAAAATTTAGTGATGAATTAATAATAGGACTTGAATTTTAACATTGAATTTTGAAGAATTATTTAAATTCTGTGAAACAACCTATCCTTATAAATGCTTTTTTTAGTATCTAAACTGGACTTCTGCAATACTTTTTAGAATCTAAACTGGACTAATGCAATACTTTTTAGTATCTAAACTGGGCTACAGAGATAATTTTTTGGAAACTAAACTGCACCTACTTCAATACTTTTTTAGTATCTAAACTGGACTACTGCAATACTTTGTAGTATCTAAATACAGAAATACCTTTTTGGAATTTAAACTGAACCTACTGCAATACTTTTTTAGTATCTAAACTGGACTACTGCAATACTTTTTAGTATCTAAACTGGGCTACAGAAATACTTTTTTGGAATCTAAACTGCAACTACTTCAATACTTTTTTAGTATCTAAACTGGACTACTGCAATACTTTGTAGTATCTAAATACAGAAATACCTTTTTGTAATCTAAACTGAACCTACTGCAATACTTTTTTAGTATCTAAACTGGACTACTGCAATACTTTTTAGTATCTAAACTGGGCTACAGAAATACTTTTTTGGAATCTAAACTGAACCTACTGCAATACTTTTTATTATCTAAACCAGGCTTCTGCAATACTTTACCGCAGAAATGGGTTTCTATCTGCTGTTAGAAGTTTTATGGAAAAAAGTATGAGGGTCATTCATAAAGTTGTACCCGTTTACGCCGTACGGAGCTCTGGCAAATAGAGTAGCCACCAGACAAGTACTTACACGTTCAGTCGTATTTCAGCTGTCTGTTTGCAACGTTACATCTCGCTAGTATTGACTGTGTTGTTTCTGTGAGTGTTTATAATGTTCAAGAAAATAGAGAACGCCACCAGTTACGATGTTAGAGCTGTGATTAAATTTCTCAACCCAAGTGGCTTGCGATATTCATGAGCAATTGAAGAAGGTGTATGGAGACAATGTTATGAATAAGTCGTCTGTTTGGCGCTGGTGTCGTAATTTTAACTTGGGAAGAGAAACCACCCATGATGACGAGTGTTCGGAACAGCTGTCAGTAATGACCGACGAACTGACGGCTGAGTTCAATTGACGAATTCGTTAAGAAAGCTCAGCGCGTTACAATTGATGAGATCTGTGAACATTTCTGTAATGTTTCATGAACGATTCATGAAGTTATTAAACATTATACGAAAACTTGTGCAAGGTGGGTCCCTCGCATGTTTACTGATGAACACAAAACTACATGTATGGCTGCAGCGCTGATGTTGGAACGACGGAGGAATGTGACGCTGGGATACAAAAACTCGTTGTATGTTACGACAAATACTTAAATTTGCTAGGTGACCATGTAGAGAAGTAGTTTAAGGCATGTTACAAATAAAACATTCATATTTGTTTACATGTACTAGATTTTTTATATTCCTAAACGGGTACTACTTTCCGGATGACCCTCGTAGCTACCTACAACCTACTACAATTTCTGCCTACAATAACAACCGTAAAAACCAACCTTGACATAATTTTATTACTTTTCCGTAAAATTACCATAATACTAATCCATTTAATTACTCTATTAAGAATTTAGGTACTAATTTAATATCGAATCACCTAACTTTTAAAGAGATGAAACTAAATTGAAATAAGAGGTGTTGTAAATGTGAGTGTCTTTAGAAACTAAATTGCTATCTTGACGATGTCTCTAATTTGCACAAGGCCTTTAAGGCTTAGGCTCTAGACAGTCTAATGAAAACAATTATTTGTCCAAAAAATTCCACATTTCAGAAGTTTGCAAGTCAATTACCAAATTTATATAAACCCGGCCACACATTGCTGTGGTTAATGAAACACAACGCCATCTACTGACAACGCGATTACCCAACCTTTATAACCAATGCCATCTGTTAATTTGCGTACTTATCAAATCCACACCGCCCGCTTTCCAGCTCGCTGCCCGCTTGCAAGCCCGTTCCCTTTAATAATATATTTCAACCAATTTACACAAAACCTTGACAAATTATATACCTAAACCTTTCTCATGAATTACTTTATCTATTGGTGAAAACCGCATGAAAATCCGTTGCATAGTTTAAAAGATATAAGCATACAGACAGCGGTAGCGACTTTGTTTTATACTGTGTAATAGATTACTAAACTTATAAAATTAATTTAATTACATTACTAATCAGATGTTTTTTTAAATGATAATACCACACAAGAGTACCAACTGCTCCAATCATCTGGGGCCAGTGAGACTATAGCATCCCCAATCGGGGTATGTTGTGAGGCTGAATGAAGTGGGAACGGGCAGTAGATGGGTAAGAAGAAAGCGCGGAGTACCGGGCTATTCAGATCTGGTCATAAAACATGGCTAAAGCCATTTCAAGCAATGTTTCAATTCTAAATGGTGGTCTAACACCAGGGCGATATTGAGAACGTGCACTTACACTCTGGTACGTGCCACAAATATACTGAATATTATTTTCAATGAATTAATTGTGAAATAACACAAATTAATCGGATTGCTAGTCGAGAGCCTTACCCCTCGACCACGGAGGCCAATAGGAGGCACGAGGCAGTAGAAAAAAAAACAGAGTGTGCAATTCACACGCGTTAGAAGTGAAACCTCCAGAAAACTAAAGTAGACAAGAGTGGGGAGATTACGAAGCACTGCATAAAGAGGAGACCGATTATACTATCTCATTCCCTCGCAGGCAAATCCTATAGATGTATGTATTTTTCGTTTCATCGATTTTCAAATCACAACGGTGCTAAAAGCAGTTTTCACTTCAAAATTTTATTATCAGCTCATGTTTTTTTTTTACGTTACCTCCACGCAGGAGGCCCTGAGGAAAATAATTTCCCTCAGGGCCTATGTCATCTGGGATGCTGTGTGGAGGGTCTTTTTGAGGAGAGGAAGGAATGAACATTGGTCTTGAAGAGACCCATGTTGTAGGAAGGAGGAAACACAGAGGCCGGCAAATCATTCCACAGCCGAGCTGTTGAACACAAGAACGAGTCGAAGAAACGACCCATTCTCATGTGGCAAATGTCAACCGTGTACAAATGTTGGGCACGCGTTTGGCGTGTTTCCCGACTATGCACCGGTGCCGAAGGGATCAATGATGCTAGTTCCTCGGAGCATCTTCCATTGTAATACCGGTAGAACAAGGATAGCATTCCCACCCGACGAAGATTGCAATCCGTCTGTTAAGATGGGAGAATCTATCAAACGGACCGCCCGTTTCTGCACAGAGTCGAGGGTATTTTTCAGGTATTTTGGAGCTCCAGACCAGAGGTGGCTGCCAAATTCAACTGTGGGGCGCACTTGTGATTTGTACAGGGTGTAACATATCTATTTCGCGAGTAGGTACTGCTTAAAGCAGGTACTGTTTATTGTCTATTAATTTTTTATTTTTTATTTAACTTTGTTGGTTGGCGAAACTGCAACGACACCGGAAACGGGCGTTCGGGGGAAAGATGGCGGAGGACATAAGGTAGTTTTGTGTGGGGGAGCAGATTTTCGGGGCGATGGGGATTATGTTGTGAGTTACGAAGGCGATGTAGCCTAGAAAGTTTGTTTTTACACGTCACGTGAGTGTGTGACAACTCTAATGGCACTGTAGCCGATTTATTTTGTTAAATCCCCCGCCGGATGCCGCGAGATAATGTTGTCCGCGTGCTGATGTTTTTTACACCAAATTCATCGGGTGATGAACTGCCCGCAAGGATTCTTTGCTGGTGAATCCTTTGGCCGATGAGGTTCCCTCATGCCGCTTGATGGGTGAGGACCTTCCGTGCTCGTTTTGTTGGGTGAATTCCCTTTACTGATGAAGCGGCTCCTAGACTCTGTTGGACCCGCCAAATATCCTTTGTTGTACCTTTGGGCCGGTGAGATTCCCCATGCCGCCTGATGGATGGAGGCTCAACCGAGCTTTTTGTGTTGGGAGGACTCCCTTTAACCAAACGCCCCATGACGTGTGGAACGGCGTTTTGGAGTTTGCTGTTGACGATCGCTGTTGAGGATTGCTCTACACGACTGGAAGAGAATCACGACGACGGGACGTACGCGCTTCTAATAACCAACCGTAATTTTAACATAACTCTCTCTCTCCAAATCTGATAGATGCCAAAGGTATTTATGTTTCCTTTTTTTACCTTTCTTTGATGTTATTTGCAAAGTGCAATAAAGCCTTTTTTTACATTTCACTAGAAAATACTTTCTTTTATTTATATGCATGATCTCTGATCCCTATCTCCACCATCCTGAGATGGATGTTCTTTATGCTCTGGGAGGCTGTCGGATGACAAAGGTAGGTAACCTATATTAAAATGGTATTACATTTGCGCCCAACGAAAGAGTTTTTTAAGTATATTAAACAGGTGTTCGGAAGGGTATTTATAGATCATGCATATATCTATAAGAATAGTCTTATTTAATGTTATATAATTTGTCTGCTTTTTACGATGTCATTTTACAACTCATCAGTGTGTGGGTAGTAAGTTAGTTATTTGCAATTTTGCATTTGAACTTGTTGATTACCAAAGTTTGACGTTTAGTTATATCTATTGCCATATATAAAAAAAATGTGCGTGTTAATATATTGTTTCCCGCAATTTAATGTACATTGGTACCAGTGACAGCTTGAATAATTTTCAGCGAAAAATATTCTCTTTTCTGGCAATACTGGATTTAAGTGTCAGTTGTCAAAACATCAAAACAATTGTTGTGTTTTGTTTTCGCAAATAAGAAGATACGTTATATTGTGAAAGGGTTTTGTACATTAATTGGATATACTATTAAGAATTTACAAGGGAAGACGATGTGGATTCTTTTTATAATTTTTCGAGGAAAAACTTGCTTTGTTTTGAGGGAATTTTAGTTCCGGTGATACATTGGCTTTACACGGTGTCCGTTGAGCTACATACATTATAAAATGTCCGGTGAGCTACATACATTAAAAAATAATTTTTTTTTTTTGGAAAATAATTTTGATTTTTTTTTTCAGATAATTTTTTTTTAAAAAAGATAATTTGTTTACAGGGTGTCCGGTACTTAGTGCAATAAAAATTTTACGAATTTAATTCATATTATATTATTTTATTTGTCTTTTTGCAGCGACAACAACTTTCGTCAACAATAACAAAGATGCGTTATTACTATTTTGAGGGCATTTTTAACAACTATTATGGAAATTGTTTTGAATAAATTGAACACTTTTATTGTCAATCGTGACATGTTCATAGGTTTGTTAAATTTTATATAATTACAGGCATTATATTTTTGCAGTTTTGTGGACTTAGAGAATTCATAATTTTTTCTTTTTTGAAAAAATTTTTTTTTTGGTGTGGACATTGATGCTGTTTAACTTGGGTTCTTGTGTTTCCTGCCGTGCTTTAAGTACCGCAAGATTCATTTTATAACACCCAAGTTAAGACATCATTTTTTTGGATTATGGGAGTACACGGCCCCCGGCCACCCTTCCTAATCCTATTTTTTTTGTGTTCCACCGTGTAATGTCGCGAGTTCGTTCGGGAATTGTCGATTTGTGTTTTTTTTACAATCCCAACAGCACGCATCCAATCATATTACTCCTTTTCTTTAAAACGAGTTGTGGTTGCATATCACATTACTACTGAATTCTCGAATCAAGTCTCATTATACACAACCTCGCCTGTAATTTTTCTATACCTATCGAGCTATTGGAAAGACCAGTTCATTTTTGTTTTGCCCTAACATCCAGTAAACTCAGCTTTTGATAAAAAAAAAAATTTCACAAAAATTTCCTCAATCTTGCTTCCTCAATTTAATTTTTTTTCTTTAAATTCTTCGGAATTTTTTCTATAGGAGACGTCGTTTACAATGAATGTCGTTTCCTCTGATCCGTGTGATCAGTGGCGCCCAATATTTTGTCTAAGTCATATTTTGTAATTGACTTAGTCTTTGACGAGAATTTTTTTATTTAAACTCTAAATAATTTTTTTGTATGAAATGAGTCGTTTCGCCTTCCTTATAGGCTACAATTATACTTACACACTGATGCGTTCGTAAAACAATAGGTTATGTTGTACTGTTTTAGCGTTTAAGTCTGAATCCTTCTTCTCAAGTTCGTTGGAATTTTCTCCCGAATAATGACTTTCCAAGCACTTGGAAAGAATGATTCAAAACTTCTGTTTATGAGAGATTTGAGCGACTTTCTTATGTACAGATTGTTAAAATTTCAACAATTAGTGATTAAGTAAAGTTTTTCTTAAATATACCATAGCTATGTTAAATAGATTAAGTCTGGTATAACTTTCCTTAAAGTCAGTTAGTTAAGTTTGTTAAGAATATTTGTTAAGAAATTTTTTTTTCTTGTCACAAACAAAGGTGGTACTGCTCTGGCATACCTACCCATTAAAGTAACTCATATTTGAAGTTTATCACCTTACCTCTAATACAGGAAAGTGTATTTTGTCTTTTAGTTCTAAGTTAACATTAAGCATTTACATATATAGGTCTCTTACTGCTTAAACCAGTGTTGTACTGTTAATTTTGTCTACTAGTGTCGTTCATTTGGATATTGTTCGATCACCCCTTATCTAGTGTCGATTATCTAATAAGTATATTCGATCACCAAAATATCATTGTTTGTTCAAGAAATTTATGACTTTTCACTTACTTGATGTATTAAGTGTTATTTTTTGAAGAAATGCCACCTGAGTTTATCTTCAGTCTTTTCTTGCACAAGCAACGTCCTCTGAGGATGGTTTATAATAGTTACATCTTGTATTTTTGTATAAAATCAAGAGTACTTTTTGAGGTTCACTTTTTAATAGCTAGGTGTTTTGTTTAATTTTAATCCCTAAGCTCTAAGCCTAACATTCTAGATCCTGTTTTGCTTCTGTGTTCCTAATGAATTTTTTCATAATTTTGATGGATAGGTAATTGAAATATGTAAACCCTAATCTAACCTCTTTTATAGATAGGTAGTGCCTCGGTATTGTAAAACCTGATCTTAACTGTTTGACAGATAGGTATGTCTTTACATATAAACCCTACTCTGACCACTTTGTAATTGACAGTTTTTTATAAAACTTGTTGTACGATGGACAAGTAATAATTGTATTATACTTGATCTGACCTCCTAGACATCAATTTTTAAATTGAATGAGTTAATTCTGTATATTTGTTTATACCTTGGTCTAGTTTTAGTTGATAATTTAAGACGCGTTGAGTATAATATCTGTGACGTAACTTTTTTCAAATATCACTTTTGATTAGAATATAAGGATAGAGAGAGAGAGTTATTTTTTTTTTTTTTATGTTAATAATAACTAAGTGTTGCTTTTTTTCTATAAATGAAAGTGGGAGCTTGAATTCTCCATACTCACTAGTGTTTTCTTGAGAGATTGTCTCTCGTCATGTGAGTAACGTGTTGGTAATCTTACAAGCGAGCTTGTAAAAGTGGAGGTATTACCTCATTTTCTATGTTGTTTTTTTTGTACACCATTCTGTGAATGGGTTTGCTACTTTAATATGTTTTACGTTTATGTTTTTCTGATACTATGTTGTGTTATTTTTCTTTAACAGATGTGGAAAGAGAGAGTCGTATTGGGCGGTGTCCTAATAATTTTACTTCACTTCGCGGCGTAAAATTTTCGGGGGTTGCGGGGAAATGTAACATATCTATTTCGCGAGTAGGTACTGCTTAAAGCAGGTACTGTTTATTGTCTATTAATTTTTTATTTTTTATTTAACTTTGTTGGTTGGCGAAACTGCAACGACACCGGAAACGGGCGTTCGGGGGAAAGATGGCGGAGGACATAAGGTAGTTTTGTGTGGGGGAGCAGATTTTCGGGGCGATGGGGATTATGTTGTGAGTTACGAAGGCGATGTAGCCTAGAAAGTTTGTTTTTACACGTCACGTGAGTGTGTGACAACTCTAATGGCACTGTAGCCGATTTATTTTGTTAAATCCCCCGCCGGATGCCGCGAGATAATGTTGTCCGCGTGCTGATGTTTTTTACACCAAATTCATCGGGTGATGAACTGCCCGCAAGGATTCTTTGCTGGTGAATCCTTTGGCCGATGAGGTTCCCTCATGCCGCTTGATGGGTGAGGACCTTCCGTGCTCGTTTTGTTGGGTGAATTCCCTTTACTGATGAAGCGGCTCCTAGACTCTGTTGGACCCGCCAAATATCCTTTGTTGTACCTTTGGGCCGGTGAGATTCCCCATGCCGCCTGATGGATGGAGGCTCAACCGAGCTTTTTGTGTTGGGAGGACTCCCTTTAACCAAACGCCCCATGACGTGTGGAACGGCGTTTTGGAGTTTGCTGTTGACGATCGCTGTTGAGGATTGCTCTACACGACTGGAAGAGAATCACGACGACGGGACGTACGCGCTTCTAATAACCAACCGTAATTTTAACATAACTCTCTCTCTCCAAATCTGATAGATGCCAAAGGTATTTATGTTTCCTTTTTTTACCTTTCTTTGATGTTATTTGCAAAGTGCAATAAAGCCTTTTTTTACATTTCACTAGAAAATACTTTCTTTTATTTATATGCATGATCTCTGATCCCTATCTCCACCATCCTGAGATGGATGTTCTTTATGCTCTGGGAGGCTGTCGGATGACAAAGGTAGGTAACCTATATTAAAATGGTATTACAAGGGTTAGCAGTTGTGTACTATTAAAGTATCTGCGGGCCCTGTACAGTACGCCCAGTTTCTGTGAGGCTAACTTTACTCTGGCTTCGATGGAGCCCCCATACCTGAGCTGGCCAATTAGGGTTACACCAATTTGTGAATTGGTTTAATTTTGTGAAGGTGTTGTTTGTACATTTTTCTCAAAAAAATTTAATTTTATACCGACTACGGGATTAGAACTCGACCCATTTAACCTTTAACATAGCTCTCAACAACGGGTAATCTACCGCTTTGTTTGATTTTGATAATATTATATGAAGCATGTTACATGGACAGACAGATGTTCAAAATTATGGTACTAAATTAAGTTACGGTACTTTACTTTTCATGATTAGATATCAGACACACGAGTATAATGAATTAGAAATGGGTAATCTACACGGACATATGAATATATCTGGACCTGCCCTAAGTGATAAAAACTCGCCCTCGCGAACCTAAAACCTCGCTTGAATCTAAAATATGTGACGTCATCATTCTTGTCGTGACCAGCGCGGAACTAACATCCAAACATTTTACGAAATAACACGCCAAAAACGGTAGCTTGTGCTATACATTATACCCACATATTATTGGACATAGTGAATGTGGGCGGTTCTCCAGTGTGCTCGTCGCTGGTTACAGGGGTAAGTAAATTATGAAACATTTGTAAAAGTGTCTTAACTAAACACGGCAACAAAATATTGCTATGCGAATAGGAGCGAATCTTTTCGGGGCGAGCATTTGGCCTTCGAAAATATGTTATTAACGTGGCAAGCAATTCGCGCTCCCATGTAAAAAGGTTTATTCATTCAAAGCAGATTTTGCTTTTAAGAACTAAATGGTGATATTATAATGCGAGATGCCTACATACTGTCAGATTGATTTTTTAACGAATCACAGTCATCTCTCCTCTCTTCGCCCCCATAGTTTGGTTTTTTCCCCTCATCTGTATCTTCTGGTCTATTGATTTGGATGTCTATGGTAATCTAAAAGAATTTTGCCTGTTACATGCAGATGACGCGGTGCTGATTTCTACAGTATGGAAGATCTAGATCGAACGAAGTATGTATAAAGAATGAGTTAATGATGAAAGTACACAAGTCTAGATGGTGTTTGAAAGAGAGAGTACGATAACAGTGTGCAATATAGTTGTGAATGATGAATACTGGGAGCAGGTAGATGTGTTTGTGTAAATGGGAAGCTTATTCACATCATATGGGAAGGCTGATAGAGATATTGAAAGAAGGGTAATTACAGGTAACTCCATTAAAGCAGGACTGAATGCGGTTGACGCTAACAAAAAATTGCCTAAAGAAGCAAAGTCCACAATGGAGGGCTAGTACCTATCCTGATATATGGCAGTGAGGCATGGAACTGGCAGAGGAAAGACAAAATTAGATCGAATGTTGTAGAAATAAGATCCCAATGTGTGGTAAATTTGATTAGATTTGCAAATTCGCAGCACGGATGATGGAAGCATAATAAATAAGATTAAGAAAGGGAGACTAGATGGATGGGAATGTAGAGTGAATGAACGAAGAAAGAAAGAAGAGAACATAATGATGCAAATATGAATGGTAGAAAAAGTCAGGGACAGTTAAATAGTCCCAACTGCTAACCCTGTATAAATCGCAGGGCGCCATACGGTTGAATTTGGCAGCCACCTGTGAGCTGGAGCTCCAAAATACCTCGACTCTGTGCAGAAACGGGCGGTCCGTTTGATAGATTCTTCCTTCTTAACAGACGGATTGCAATCTTTAGAGCACAAGCGTTGGGTGGGAATGCTATCATTCTACCGGTATTTCAATGGAAGATGCTCCGATGAACTAGCATCACTGATCCCCTCGGCACGGGTACATAGTCGGGAAGCACGCCAAATGCGCGCCCAACATATGTACTATTTATCACACAAGAACGGGTCTCTTCTTCGATTCGTTCTTTAGTTCAACAGCTCGGCTGTGGAACGATTTGCCGGCCTCTGAGTTTCCTCCTTCAAGAGTTCATTCCTTCCACTCCTCAAAAAGACCCTCCACACAGCATTTCAGATGACATAGGCCCTGAGGGAAATTTTTTTCCTAAGGGCCTCCTGTGTGGAGTTTATGTAAAAAAAAGGACACCCTAGGAAGACATGGCACGATCAAGAGAACCAAATACTTGAGTTCGGTCATGACAAGACTCAAAACAACAGAAGCGTATGTACGAGATGATGTATGAAATTGAATGAAGCAAGGAGTGTGTGCCAAGACAAAGATGTGTGACAGTCTGTCCTATTTAAATAAGTTAGATGAGTTAATGATGAATGTAAGTAAGTCTAAAGTCATGGTATTTGAAAGAGAGAATATGAAAACAATGTGCAACATAGTTGTGAATGATGAGTATTTGGAGCAGGTAGATGAGTTTGTGTACTCGGGAAGTATGTTTACGAGAGACGGGAGAGCTGACAGAGATATTGAAAGAAGGGTAAATGCAGGCAACTCTATTAATGGAGGACTGAACCAGAGGCGGCTCTAGGGGTCCAGAAGTGGAAGGTCATTTAAAAAAATGATATTACCTCTGATACAATATCAAATTAAATATAATAATATTAATTTGTAGGAACCTCACGAATTTGAGAGTCAAATTCACCCACGTACGTCAAATTACGTTTAATATATTAAATTATTTCATGCGACAAGCGTAAAATATGCGAAATCAACCTACGTTTCTCTAACCATCTCTTTCAGATGCATGATATTCAGCATGCTCTCTCTCCCTCACGGCTCTGACCCAAACCGTCTTCAGAATCCGAAAACTTTTACTAAAAGGGACATAGCGCCATCTCGTTTATTGTGTGGTGCGTAAAGAGATAGAAGATATGATATAGGGGCATTTCATAATTTGACCCAGCCAATCATAGTGCGTGGGAAAGAAAGCTTCCATTTAAGATGTTAGATGTCACTACTTGCCGCTGCCGGCTATCTCTCGCGGTGCATTTCAAATATGTTAAGAATAATACCAGTTGTTTTGATTTGCTTAATATTTCATAATAATATTATGTTTTACTGTCACCTTATAATTTTGGGAGGTTTTTGACCAATTGACCTGAGGGAAGGACCGCCACTGGACTGAACACCGTTGGCGCCAACAAAAAACTGTCCAAAGAAGAGAAGTTAGCCATCCATAATGGAGTGCTGGTACCTACCCTGATGTATGGCAGTGAGGCATGGAATTGGCAGAGGAAGGATGAAAGTAGACTGAATGCTGTTGAGATGAGAACCCTGAGGCGTATGTGTGGTAAAACCATGTACGATCGTGTGAGAAATGTGGAGATCGGCGAAGAATGCAAAGCTAAGATGGTTTGGGCATGTAGAGCGAATGAACGAGAAAAGGAGTGTAAGGAGAATATATGACACAAATGTGAATGGTAGAAGAAGTTGGGGACGTCCGAGGAAGACATGGCACAACCAAGTGAATCAGATACTTGAGTCGGGCCATGTGAACAGTCGGAATAATAGAAGTGCATGTATGAGACGACGTATGAATGTGAACGAGGCAAGGAGTGTGTGCCAAGATCGAGTTGTTTGGCGGTCCATCCTCTCTGCCTACCCGTGCAGTGAACGGCGTGACGGTTAGTTAGTTAAGTCTTCCAATGCATGTAAGTACTATGACGTAAATAAAATTATTCAAATTATAAACCATTGCCAGTAATTTGATTATTGCGGACATCGTTGTTGAAACACAATCAGATAAAAATATCATAAATAAACACGAAGATAAGGTGTGAAATTTTGCGATAATGGCCAAGTAAATAAATAATTCACATTGGACACCGCTAATGTAATAAATCATGAGCTATTAACTTATTACATAAGTATTTTAACATTACAATACACACAAAAATTACAATAATTACGATAATCACATTAACCGAACAGTTATTATTGTGATAAACGTGCGCACTTTCAATTTTAAATTGTACATAATAATACTGGACAGACATTCAAGGTTGAATTTAATTCATTCCGAAGTGAGATAATTATTCAGTACAAAAAAAACGCTACTACGTTAAAACGTATCTATCACTTATCAAAGAACTGTACCAAACCGTTTCAAAATAAAATATAAGTAATAATTTTCGGAACGATCGGTCGCGTCATGTTTTAAGTGTTTTCTCTTTAAAAACATCACAAATACAACTTAAAATGCATGGGAAATGTTGAAAACATTCAAATGAAGCATTTTTAATACAACAATCAGTTAAAAAACATTTAAATTCACTTACTTTGCTGTTTTACGATTGACGTGAACGTTCAACAGGCTCCTAGCGCGCGCCGCGTTACCGAATATTATAATAGCTTCAAGCAAAGTGTTATAGCTTGCGTTTTATATTTTTAAATAAATTACGTAATCAACAGTTTAACAGCGTAGCAAACTGTTTATCTCTGCAAACTTATTAACATTGAACTTATGACACGGAAGTATAGTTTACTGTCAAATCAAAACCTAGCGTCAGTGTTAGTTTTAGCGAATACCGACCATATGAGCGCGTTTGACGGATCTGACAGGAAATAAAGGCAGCGAAGGCAGTACGGCAACGTAGAAAACAAAACAAGAAACGTCACGTAGTTCGCAGTCTTGCCAATAGAGGGGAGAAGTAGCGTAGGAACCTTTATATATATATTTTTTTGGAGAAATCTACCTCTTTGTACCACAGCTCTTTTATTAGGCACATTTAGGAAATTACACTACGTTTCAACTTTATTACTTGTAGGGTTTTTACATAACAATTTTTCCCTACCGACAAAACACAAGACCTTTAAGACTATAATAGCCAGGTAACATTTTTAAATACCCACATGAGGTAAAAATTGCAAGGCGCATATGACGCCGTTCTATTTGTATAAGGAACATTAACTTTAAATTCAGTAAATTTAAATGATTCATCTCTTCAAGATACATAAGAATCTAGTAAATGAAAAAAAAAAAACTTTATTACTAAAAGAAACAACAAATTACATTTGTATAAATGCTAAAAGATGCATTAAAATTCAATTTTTAAAGTGAAAACTTCTCGTCGCCGTCGTTGTGATTTGAAACTCGATGAAACGAAAAATAGCGACACTAAACTTGTTTGTGCGGTGCTTTTATCTATTTTAGTTTTCTGAAAGTTTCACTTCTACCGTGAATTGCACACTCTGATTTTTGAAGTGTAAACTTCTTTAGCATCGTTGTGATTTGAAACTCGATGAAACGAAAAATAGCGACACTAAATAACAGACGAACACATATCTACATCTACAGGATTTAGCCTGCGAGATAATGAGATAGACTAATCGGTCTCATCTTTGTGCGATGTTTCGTAGCCTATCGGTCTCCTTGTTGTGCGGTGCTTCGCAGTCTATCGATCTCTTCTTAGTGCGGTGCTTCGTAGCCTCCCCACTCTTGTCTACTTTAGTTTTCTGAAGGTGTCACTTCTACCGCGTGAATTGCACACTCTGATTTTTGAAATGAAAACTTCTATAGCATCGTTGTGAAAACGAAATGTGGTAGTGACACTAAAAACAGGCAAACACATACATCTATAGGACTTAGCCTACGAGAGAATGTGATAATACCTATAATCGGTCTCCTCTTTGTGCGGTGCTTCATAGCCTATCGATCTCCTCTTTGTGCCTCCCACTCCTTCTACTTTAGTTTTCTGAAGGTTTCACTTCTACCGCGTATGAATTGCACACTCTAGGACTTAGCCTACGAGAGAATGTGATAATACCTATAATCGGTCTCCTCTTTGTGCGGTGCTTCACAGCCTATCGATCTCCTCTTTGTGCCTCCCACTCCTTCTACTTTAGTTTTCTGAAGGTTTCACTTCTACCGCGTATGAATTGCACACTCTAGGACTTAGCCTACGAGAGAATGTGATAATACCTATAATCGGTCTTCTCTTTGTGCGGTGCTTCATAGCCTATCGATCTCCTCTTTGTACCTCCCCACTCCTGTCTACTTTAGTTTTCTGAAGGTTTCACTTCTACCGCGTATGAATTGCACACTCTAGGACTTAGCCTACGAGAGAATGTGATAATACCTATAATCGGTCTCCTCTTTATGCGGTGCTTCATAGCCTATCGATCTCCTCTTTGTGCCTCCCCACTCCTGTCTACTTTAGTTTTCTGAAGGTTTCACTTCTACCGCGTATGAATTGCACACTCTGATTTTTAAAAGTTCAAAATTTTCCGTATAAAACGATTCCTTCGCCGCCTTTTTTTGTGTGCATTGCGTACGGTTTTGTTTCAACTAAATATCTACGCATGAATTACTTAGTTTACCCAAACTAAGAACCTTATAACCTATTTTGTGCATGTGTGTATATAAATAGTTGTTTCTTATGGTAATTGTTGAAACGAAGTGTAATTTTGATAATATATGTCTAAAAGTGTGGCGGATGGAGAAATTTTTACCAAAATAATCCTGGAAGTACCTACCCATAAGAACTCCATCAAAAGATTTAAAAAAACTTTTGTGTTTTCAGTATTATAAAATTGTACTAAAAAAATGGTATTCTCAAAATTTAAATGAAAAAAAGAATACCTTACTGATCAATATAGCTACACTACAAGGACGAAAATCTCAAATCTACTGAACATCCCAAAGTTAAATACATCTTTTGGCCAGAACATAACATAATTTCCATCCTACTAAATTATATAATGCCCTTACAAATTAAATTTAAAATACCATGGAGATGAAAAAATTAAATAAAAACGACTTCAAAATGTGGCTAACTAAGCATGAAGATAATGAATTAGAAAATCATAACAATTATGAAGTAACACTAACAAAACTTGCAGTCAACAAACAAAGATTTTTATTTTGTGAAAATCAACATACATATGAAGATATGAACAACTCATCCATAAAACAATCTACAATCCGCCTTGGAACAGGAATCGCTAGTGGGGAGGACTGCGAATAAACTATTTTACTTAGTATTTTTTAAATAATCATTATTAAAAAAAACGAGTCTGCTTTAGACCACACGACTGAAGGACTCAAGTTACTAATATCTACAGCCTGTATGTCTGACGAATATCTACAGCTCAAATGTTGAACTAATATCTACGAACTTCAGAGTGTTGATTAATATCTACAGAGCGTAGGTTGAACTAATATCTACAGAGCTTAGGTTGGACTAATCAGCTAAATGTGTCCAATAGTCCGATATTAGGGATTTTTACATACACACATACATAAATTAAGTTTTGTAAACTACATACGCAATATTAAGTTATTCCAATATGCTATACATAATTGCAAATCCAACCTCTGCCAGTGCTGTAGATATTCGTCAACACTTTGGTTCCCATAGATATTAGTCAGCAGTTTGAGCTGTAGATATTCGTCAACACTTTGGTTCTCATAGATATTAATTCGATTTTTTCAGTTTTTGGAATTCCTGTAGATATTAGTAGACGCCTCCGACTGAAGTAAAACTTCACTAACTTATATCTCCCTCTCAACTTCCGTTCGCTTCACCCGATCACACTTTTCATAACGCTCTCGTCACGCATTCACCAGCTTCCTCCCCAAGCCAAGCGTGCATAAAGAAGTTTTACGTCAAAAATAAAAATTAAATTTACAATTTGTGAGGCGGGTTTGGGTACCGCCGCCCCGGGAACCATTTATTGGATAACCAACGCCTCTGCCGTAGGTCACCCCAAGTGGTTCGCTACGTTTGATGGCTTAGCAAGGGTGCCCGTTGGTGCCCAAGGATGGGGTTAGGTTTATCCGGGCCTTGGCGGCGGGTGCGTCTGCCTACCAGCTGCATGGCAGACCGGATCGGGAGAGAATGGTTGAGGGAGTCCCTTTGACTTCTCCAGCCGTACTCTCTCGGAACATCGCCTTGCACCGCAGTGGGAGGGTTGGGTTCATACGTCCGTCACTCCAGGACAAACTGACCCGATACCCATTCCTCATACCCAGAACTTCCGCTCCTTCCTTTCCTATAAGCTCCACACAGCTTCCCCAAAAATGACCTAAGCCCTGAGGTGAATTATTTTCCTCCGGGCCTCCTGTGTGGAGCTAAAGTAAAAAAGGAGATTAGCACGGTCGATCGATAAAGTTTTTATCGATAATTTCTGTCGACTTGTCATGGTTCTCTAGCATGACTGCAGATCACCAGCGAACAAACAACGGTTCACAACGACTAAGTTTACGTAATTTATTCGACGTGAACTGTTGTTTGCACATTAACGATCTGCAGTCGTGCTAGGGTGCGATGAAAAGTTGCCAACGTTATTGGTTTACCCAGGACACGTTCTTATATTAAATGTGAATTGTGCAATTTCTTGTTCACTGCAAGTTCTTTTTTTGCATGCACTCCATGTAGGAGACCCTAAGAAAAATAATTTCCCTCGCGGTCCATGTCATCTTTGGGCGATGCTGTGTGGAGGGTGTCTTTTTGTGGAAACGAAGGAGTGAACCTGGATCTTCAAAATACCCGTATAGTACAAGGGAGGAAACACAGAGGCCAGATAATCGTTCCACAGCCGAGCTGTTATCTCAATAACGAGTTGTGTAAACGATCCTTTTTCGTGTGACAAATTTCAACTGTATATAAATGTTGGGCGCGCGTTTGACGTGATTCCCGACTGTACACCGGTGCCGAAGGAATCAATGACGCAAGTTCATCGTAGCATCTTCCATTTAAATACAGGTAGAACTAGGACATCATTCCCAACCGACGCCTGTGCTCTAAAGATTGCAATCCGTTTGTTAAGATAGTTGAATCTATCAAACGGAGCGCCCGTTTCTATACAGAGTCGAGGGATTTTCTGAGATGTATTTGATTTCTTGTCAGTTGATCCCCCGACAGCAAGCCCCCTGGCATACCTACTTATATACAATATGCAGTCGGTTTAGGGAAAATACACCCGAAGGGGTGTGCAGAGAGGATGTAACGCCGAATAATCTTATATATAAAAATGAATCGCTGAATGTGTTGCTAAGCCTATAACTTTCAAACGACTGCACCAAATTGGATAATTATTTTTTGTGTGTTCGTTATTGTCAGGACAAGGTTTTTATAAAACTTCCAGTGAGCTCTGGCATTATGAAATTCGTATAAAAAAATTGCTATTGGTGGCACGCGAGGTTGAAAACTGAATGTATGGAAAGCGGGAGGGAGGGAGAGATGGTGGGGAGGGGGAACGGGGGAAGGGGGAGGGGTAGGGAGGAAAGGGGAGGGGGGAGTGAAGAGGGTAGGGGGAGGGGGGAGGGGGGAGGGGGGAGGGGGGAGGGGGGGGGGGGGGAGGCGGAGTGGGAACTTATGTGAGCGAAGCCGCGGAAAAAAGCTAGTAAAAGTATAAAAAATACTTCCATTCAAAGGCATCAACGGAAAAAAATTACTTGTCTATATACTGCATATACCAGCGTATAAGTATCTACAGCTAATCGACACTGTTAATAATAATAATAATAATAATAATTTTTATTTTAGTAATTTGTACATTGAAGTTTACAAATTTCTAATTGATTAAAATATTTCATATTCACTATATTTTTTTAAGTTTTATGTAGCTCCTACAATACATCTTGAACTTTCTAATTGGTGTGGACTTTAAAGTTTCTGGTAGTGTGTTATACAACTTCATTCCCTTGTACAGTAGACTGTTCTGCGTATTCGCTTTGTCCTTTTTTTGTAGCCTAATTTCCTTGCACGTCCTTGTGTTATATCTGTGAATGTCTTTATTGTATACAATTTTATTTGAGAAGTATTTTGGTAACGTGTTGTTCAATATTTTGTGGATAAATACTATCGTGTTCAAGGTCAGCATCTGTTTCACGGTCAACCAATTTAGTTCCTTTAACATTTTAATTATTTTTGAAAATCTGTTTCGTCGGAGAATTATTCTCATAGCCCTGTTTTGGAGAATTTGTAACTTATTTTGTTCTCTTTCGTTACATAGGAAAAGTATACTTGAGCAGTAGTTGAAGTGTGGAGCAATAATTGAATTGTATATGGTGATTGCAGTTTTTCTAGAAATTTTTGGCCGAATTCTTCCAAAAAAAGATATCTTTTTGCCAATTTTCTTTTGGGTATATTCAGCATGTCTATTGAAGTTTAGTTTGGAATCTAATATAACTCCTAAGTATTTCATTTCAGTAACATTTTCAATAATTTCACCATCAATTTTAATTTTGCTTTCACTGGATGTCTTCTTGTATCCGATCACCATACATTTTGTTTTTTTTGTATTTAATTTAAGCTTATTTATTTTTAGCCATCTTGATACATCATTTAGTTCATTATTTAAAATGTGTATTAGTTCTTCATAGTTATCTCCAATTAAGTATATTAGTGTATCATCGGCAAAAAGTCGTACTTTGCATTTTGAAAATATTTTCACCATGTCATTAATATAGAGTATGAACAATAGAGGTCCAAGGACCGATCCCTGTGGTACTCCTAACTTATTTTCCATTGGTTTTGAAAATTGATTATTTATTTTTGTTACCTGCTTTCTGTCTCTCAAATACTCTTGTATTAATTTAATGGCTACAGATGAGAAACCAATTTCTTTAAGCTTTCTTATTAGTATGTCTCGGTCTATAGTTTCGAATGCCCTTTGAAAATCCAAAAATATTGCTAAGATAAATTTATTATTATTCATTCCTTCCTTCCATTCTTCGACAATTACGTTTAATGCTGTTTCACATGAGTTATTAGATCTGAACCCTGATTGCTCTTGGTATAAAATATCGTGTTTATCTAGATATTGCAAAATTTGTTCTTTTATTATAACTTCAAGAATCTGCTCATATTTTGGTAAGGTGTTGATTGGTCGAAATTCTTCACATTTTCTGGTATTTTTTACCTTTGGAACCGGTATAATGGTAAATATTTTCCATGACTGTGGAAATTTTCCTTCTTCAATTGTCTCATTGATAATATTTAATAGAGTAGATCCAATTACTGGAAAAGCATCTCTTATTTTACTAATAGTTAATCCATCTGAACTATTCTTTGATTTTATTTTGTTTAAAATGTTAAATAAATATTCTGCATTTATTTTTCTGAAGACCAATGATTCTTTATTTGGGTCGATATTATCATTTGAGGGGTTAACAGCAATGTTGGGTATTAATTTGTTAATTTGAATGATACTTTCAATAAAATATTTATTAAAGTTATTAGCCATGTTTTCTTCGTTTATCTCTTTTGGAAAGTTTACAATTTTTATGTCGTCTTTGTTTTCGCCATGTACTAATTCTTTTATGCTTTTCCAAATTTTTTTGGGATCCCCTTCTTCTGAGTTTATTTTATTTTTTATGTACTCATTATGCGTTCTTTTTATGTCTTTGGAGTATTTGTTTCTCGCTTTTTTGTAGTTATCCCAATCCGTAATACTATTAGTAAGGCATGCTCTTTTGTAAAATGCATCTCTATCGTGCTGCATTTTACAAAAGTTAAATAAATTCGTTTGATATCCATAACAACTTATTACTGAAGGTATTTTTGAAGTTGGTTTTTAAATTTGAAGTTGGTAAATAGTGCAAAAAAATAATGTACCAATGAATTTGTATATTATTTTACGAGAAGGTAAGTGCTCATCGTTTTGAATGTGTCTTAATGATAAAAAATCATTATTTTAAATGTTAATGTGTAAAAATGAATGTTTCTTTATTTGTTCCTTATGCGTTCATAAATCATTCATTGAGATGTGCGCATTTCCGCAATGGTTTCTATATAAATAAATTTGAGCTCTGGCATTAAGAAATTATTTCTGTACCCAATGTACCGGAACTGAGTGTATGGAACTCGGGAGGGGGAAGGGGAACGCGGGAGGGGAAGAGGAGGCGGAAGGAGGACGGGACGAATGGGAAAGGACACGCAGGAAGAAACAATTTTTGTACTAAGTGGCACTGTAACGCATGCCGGGAACTCGCTAGTAATTTAATAAAAAAATCCTTAGCTACGACGTATACTGTAAATCAGGGTATCTCAAACTTTTTCCTCAATGGAACACTTTGCAGACCCGTGAATTTTAAGGTTAAGGTTATTTTATAGGTTGTATAATTTCTAGTATGAAAATATTTAAAAAAAATGCTATTAAACACATTATATACCCTAATTGGTGATTCCATAGTTTCACTGGCCCCAGGCGGGAGCAGCTGGGACTTTTGAGAGGTTTTCACATTAAAAAAAGGCAGGAAAACAATCAAAATGATTAGATTCAACTGATGAAATCCAAAAATGTTATTTTTTTTCATTTTTTCACCAAAATTTATGGCATCATGCGCGTTTATAGTTCCGAATGATTGCTAACAAGGATGTAGCAAACTGATTGATTTTTACATTATTTTACTTCCAGGTAAAGTAAATTTCGAAAAAAATATGGTTGGGTTCCTTGGGAACTGAAATTTCGTGAAACACAGCAGATCCGTTATTCCGTTTTTATTGTTTCCACATCGCACATATGTTCGTATTATTGACTCTTATCACAGTATTATACAGAACAGTTAATAATTTAAGAGGTTTGGTTTTGTATGTAAAATGAAGTTTTACTGCAATAACAGCATAAACGGCCCTTTCAACTTCCATAAAGCTGGAAGGGTCGAGTACCTAAGTTAAGAACGATTGTAAAATATTTATACAAATTTCTTGTGAATAATTTCAGTAGTTTTGAAATAGGAATATTGTACATTATATTAAATGAAATTATTCCGACAAATTTCATTATTCAGGTTCAGTGGAACCCTAGTGTTCCGCGGAACACAGTTTGGGAAACCCTGCGTGTAAATTAATTGGTTCATTAATAATATATGTATGTACTCGTAGGGTAGGTACCTACCTATCGAAATAACAAAATCAACAAGTCGGCAAATAATAACATTTCTCTGTCCGTCAATATTGTATGACTACAATATAATTCTTATCAATACAAACACAAAACTTCTGATTTATTTTTCTTATCACTTACATAAACAAATCCTCATAAAATTATATTATCTACAAATTAAATTATATGTAAGATACAAACCTTTGTATAACGCCTAGGTACTACTGAAAATATTATATTATCTCTTCACAAGTGTGTATTTATATTGTCGATAAGTACTTATTATTGAGTTTAGGTTCAATTTATTACCACTTCATTTAAACACCGAAACCACTTTGAAATTTTGTAGAAAACCACATTGATTAAGTACTTATTATTGAGTTTATCACTTCACTTAAACATCGAAAGCACTTTAAAGGATTGCAGAAAACCACTCTGATTAAGATGAAGCCATATACTAAATAATGCAAAATCATACAAAATCATATGTTTTTGTTTTGAAAATTTGATGGCTTAGAAGTATTACAGATGCTTCAATTAAATACTGCGTGTAGAACACACCTTGGCCCTTAAAAATTTCGGTCATTTTTTTTATAAGTCTTTTAATAAGCCTGTAAAAAAATAAAGCATAAGGTCAATAAAAAACACTTTCAGGTCCAAAGTCTCCTATTTACAAACCCCTTTTCGGATTTGGTTTTATTGTATAATGTGGCAAATTTAGTTTCTTTTATAATAATCGCAAAAAAAATGATATTTACTCTCGAACTTCACAAAATAAAATAAAATATGCATTTTCTAGTTGTTATTTTTGACATCAATCAATACGGCCCGCACTCTATGAATTTGGATTCTTGAAGTGACCCTTATGGCATGGGCACAAGAACCATGCACTGGGCATAACCCATTTCGTATCAGTCACGCCCCGGCCGGAGCGGGAGATGCACGCGTGATTCCGCGTCGCTTAGTTTCGTGAAATTAATTTTAAATTTCCGTTTTCTTACAATAAACAATGCGTAAAAAAGGAATTAATATTTTTTACAGGCCTTTACGAAATCAACCTGTAAAAAAAAATCTCAAATACCTTTTCCAACCTTTCCAAAAGCTTTTTCTCAAGTATTTTTAAACTCCTCCCATAAAAGGCGTGAATTCCGATTTCGATTTTTTCCTGAACTATTCGATCGCCTTAAGAACTTACTATTGAGTTTAGGTTCAATTTATTATTTCACTTCATAAATATTGAAACCACTTTGAAAGTTTGTAGGAAACCACTCTGATTAAGTAATTATTATTGTGTTTAGGTTCAATTTATTACTACTTCATTTAAATGTCGAAACCACTTTAAAGGTTTGTAGAAAACCACTCTGATTAAGTAATTATTACTGAGTTTTAGATTCAATTTATGACCACTTCAATTAAAAATGGAAACTACTTTGAAATTTTGCACAAAACCACTCTGATTAAGTACTTATTATTGTGTTTAGGTTCAATTTATTACTACTTCATTTAAACATCAAAACCACTTTGAAAGTTTGTAGAAAACCACTCTGATTATGTACTTATTATTGAATTTAGGTTCAATTTATTACCACTTCACTTGAACATCGAAACCACTTTGAAGTTTTGTAGAAAACCACTCCGATTACGTACCTACTTATTATGGAGTTAGGTTCAATTTATTGCCACTTCGTGTAAAAATCGAAACTACTTTGAAATTTTGTACAAAACTATTCTGATTAAGTACTTATTATTGAGTTTAGGTTCAATTTATTACCACTTCATTTAAACATCGAAACCACTTTAAAGATTTGTAGAAAACCAGTCTGATTTTTATGCCACTTTATTTTTTATAAATTTAATAATTAAATAATTTTCGATTCTTCATCTGCCTCTTATCCGCTCTTCATAATTAATATAACTGAAGATGTCTTGCTGCAGTGAGTTAGAAGGTAATTTAGAATAGAGCGTCACGACTCGAGAAGGTCTAAATAACTGTGTTAATTAGTCTTACAATATCACCACGAGCCATCTACATCTAGATCTAGGTATTTGGCAAAGTGCTCAACAATGTTGTTTTCCTCTTAATATTATTTTTTTGTTTTCTTCGCGAATGATTTAATTCTGCCTATATTTTTGGGCAGAGCCGGATTCAAGAAAGGCGGAGTTGGGATTTTTAACCAGGGCGAAAAATCGTACAAAGTGCAGTACCTACGCGATGTCCGGAAATTCGTAGTACAATAGACTAGGATACGAGATTGGTAAACCCTAAGTCGTCGAGTACACGGATGAAACTACCTTGTAGTGATAATGGACATTCAGAAAACCTTAAAGCTGGTCTGCCGGTGCGCCTTCTGGCAGGAGCCGCATAGTCATGGAAATAGTGAGCATTTTTTTCGAAAAATTACGTCATCGAGTATACGAACGGAAATGGTTTTATATGATAAAGGTCGATTAGAAAATAAGAAAAAAGCAGGTCTGCCAATATCGACTTCGCTTGTCCTGCTGCATCGATTACATCGAATACAAGATCGAAACTAACGAAAAACTGTAGTCTAGATCAGGACTTCCCAACCAGGGGGCACGCCCCCCTAGGGGGGCGTAGAGAAATGTCAGGGGGGGCGTAATAGGTTTTAACCATAGCTCTAGCAAAGACTGAACACAGAATCGACCATGCAAGCGCAAGTATCTCATCAGTACTTTAAAAGTTTTTGTTTATTTATTTATTCTAAAATTACTTTGAAAGCTGTTAGTCATTATCTAATTAAAAAAATATAATTTATAAAAATAAAAATAATAATAAAATAATATGTAAAATTAAAAGAAAACTAAGAAATGTAAATGTGAAAGTAATTAATGATTAAAAGTGTACCTACTCTTCTATTACAGATCGATAATAAATAAATATAGTGTATCTGTAAGTACCTATTTGAAATTCAAATAAATAATAAGGTTAATATAAAAAAAATGTGTTTCTGAATTTTGTTGAAACATAATTAAGGGGTGGTCCATTAATCACGTAATGTTTTTTAGCAACATTTTAACCCCCTCCCCCCTGGTGGTATGTGGTAAGATTTTAAACTACCCCCCCATTCTCCATACCCAAAATCACGTGTATTTTTTTAGCACAAAGTATATTGAAATTTTCAGAATATTATCTTTAAATGTAGGTATGATAAATACACGTGATATCTCATTATACCTCCCCCCTTGTGATATTTAGTGATTTTTTCCGCACCCCCCCCCCCCCCTTTTCGAGCCTCACGTGACTAATGGACTAAGGGGGGCATGAAAAATTTTTTTTTTGGTTCTGGGAGGCTCGGCGAAATAAAGGTTGGGAAACCCTGGTCTAGATCATCCCATTCACGAATTTCTTGGTCTGCCGACCAGCAGCCTGGCGGTTTTTTGTGTACGATTTTTTTAAGTTTTAATTTTTTTTATTTTTAAAAAAATTATTTTAAATATGTTTATTATTATTTTTATTTCAACATGGTTTTAACAACTTAGAATGCCAGACTTTAAATAAAATAAGTGGTAATGATACAAAAATTAAATTTGAGTGTTCCAATTGTACCCATCGGACGGGAGAGACTTTCGACGCGAAACAACTTACTGGAAACTGGCCGCGCAGCCCTTCGCCGCCATCGCGCGCCTATATTATTATACAAATTTATGATAATAATAGTCTTTTATGATAACCCAATAGTTCATAGTGGTTGGAAGTTCGAACAACCACCGCAACGTCGCCGTAAGAGCTGCATTCGTCCGAAAAACGACGGATACCTCCGAACCCCGTCAATTTCATATCGGTTTCGCTTGCTCTTCTGCATCGATTACATCGAATACAAGATCAAAACTAACTAAAAACTGTAGTCTAGATCATCCCATTCATTATTTCCTTAGTCTGCTGACCAGCAGCCTGGCAGATTTTTGTGTAAGTACGGTGTTTTAAAGTTTTAATTTTTTTTTTAATATTTTAAATATCTTTATTATTATTTTTAATTCAACATGGTTTTAACAACTTAGAATGCCAGATTTTAAATAAAATAAGTGGTAATGATAAAAAAATAAATTTTGAGTGTTCTGAATGTACCATCGGACGGGAGAGCGACGAAAGACGAACGACGCGAAACAACTTACTGGAAACTGGCCGCGGAGCCCTTCGCCGCTATCGCGTGCCCACAATTTTTTCGAAAAAAATCGCTCACTATTTCCAAGACTGGCTTCTGTCAAGAGGCGCACCGGCAGATCAGCTTTTTTAAGGTTTTCCAAATATCCATTATCACTGCAAAATAGTTTCATCCGTGTACTCGATGACGTAGGGTTTACCTTTCTAGTCTTTCCAGTCTACAAGTAGGTAACTGGTGAATCTACATCACCATATCGCCCTTGAGGGGATTTTTTTTATAAAAAAAAACAGTTTTACAAATCAGTCAAATATTATTATTATAGAGGACCTAAAATGACCTTTTTCGATCTAAGCATATCTCTCATAAAATGTTTTCCATTTTTTTGGGCAAATGGCATTTACTAACGACGTTCTTAGAATTCGAAGAAGACGTATACCGATCCCAAAGATGTTGAAATACAAGAGATATGCTACGATGGCCGCCCGAACGTCGGCGGATTACCGTCTAATGGGAATAGTTTGAATACGGAAAGAATTCGTTCATTCAACTGAAGGTGTGCAGTACTATAGGTTAACAATAGGTATAGCTTATACAGGTATAGCGATGCCCTCATCAACGGTAGACGACGATCTCGGCCAATCTGTAAAGGGACAGGGTCTATCGACGACAGCTTGGTCACTATTCCCAAAAACCTACATCTGCATGTATTCATGTTTCATCCGAATACCACAGAAGAAAACATATCTTCATTCTTAAAAAAGAAGAAGCCGGATTTAATTTACACTGTCGAAAAACTGCTCACGAGGCATGAACGTTATGCTGCCTTCAAAATAGGCATACCGGAAAATTACTTCCGGTTTTTCTTGGACCCCACAATCTGGCCTGAAAATGTGGCCTTCAATGAGTGGTCATTTCGGAGACCACGACCCCAAACTAAGACGGTCGATACGACGTCCGAAAAAGATAAACATTAGTGGAATATACCAGAACGTTCGAAGTCTGAATAATAAAATTATCGACTTCATGACAAACGTAATGTCCCAGAAACCACTTCTGATTGCTCTTACCGAAACTTGGCTAACTTCAAGCACCTTTTCGTCGGAACTATTCGAAAACCTATACCACGTCTACAGGAAGGACAGAGGCAGTCGCGGAGGAGGGACTCTCCTAGCCCTCCGAGCTGACAGCCACTCACACGCGGAAAGAATGGACTGCATGGAAACCCAAGGTGAAGATTTATGGGTGAAAATATCGCATAGAAATGTCATCATTTATATATGTGTTGTATATTTTCCTCCAAATACAACATCTGAACAGTATCAATTATTTTACGACAAAACTATAAGTGAAAGTGTAAAGTTACAATCAAAAAATATTATTATTTTCGGGGATTTCAACTTTCCCTCAGGGAAAAACCCAATTGACGTTTTCGATTACTTTTGTTCTTTTTATAATTTAACACAATTCAACACTGTTTATAACATAAATGCACACATGTTAGACTTAGTATTAAGTAATATAAATTCTAAAAATGCTGTTATCTGCCGCCATGACTCCCCATTAGTCAGAGAGGATATTCATCACCCTTCACTTTCATTCACGTTCGATTACACAACTCAATCACATATACAAACAGACACATTGCCTCCAGACATAAACATGGGTTGGATTTTCCACGAAAGCTCAGATAATACACTTAAGAATGCCTTAGAACAACATCACTGGAATCATTACGATTGCCTTGACGTAAATCTAGCTCTCGAAATGTTTTATGAACAGCTCAATAATATTTTAAACATTTGTTTTAAGAAAAGATCTACACGTATGCTCAAAGATATTAGACAATATCCGAAATGGTTTAATGGGGAAATCATTCACCTCATACGAGAAAAAACTAAAATGCACCATCTTTGGAAAAAAACAAAATCCGTACATGCCTTAGCTTACTTTAAAACTTTGCGAAAATCAATCAAACGGTTAATTGGTCAAGCCTACACTGACTTTGCACGTGAGGCCGAGAACAGTATAATAACAGACCCAACTCGATTTTGGTCTTACACTAACGATAAACGCCGCGGCTGTGACAAACTTAACCACATGGACTACAAAGACAATAAATATGATGGATCTTCTGAGATCGCCGCAGGTTTCGCACACTATTTTCAATCAGTATTTAGCGACAATATCCCCAAACTTGACATATCCTCTATAGCTTCATCGTCATTTAATTCTTTACCTGTACAAATTCATGAAATTAACGATGACGATATTATTACAGCTTTTCATAAGCTAAAACCTAAATACTCCGTCGGCCCAGATTGTATTCCACCTATAATCCTCAAAAGATATGCAAGTTATTTTATTCAACCTCTAAAACATATTTTTAACCTATCACTTCGCAAAAATATCTTTCCGGAAATGTGGAAACTAACGAAAGTAACGCCTATACACAAAAAAGGAAAAAAGTCAGAAATAGATAATTACAGACCTGTAGCTGTGTTGTCAGCACCCGCAAAACTTTTAGAAACCATAATTTATTCACAGATATATAATCAAACAAAACACGCACTCACCGAAAATCAGCACGGATTTCGTCCCACACTGTCACCTTCAACGAATCTTATGAATCTCACCACCTATATTAATAATTCATTCGAAAATTTTGTACATGTTGATGTGATTTATACAGACTTCGAGAAAGCATTTGATAAAGTCGATCATGATATTTTATTAAAAAAATTAAGTGACATCGGATTCTCTCAGAATTTCCTCGCTTTTGTGGCTAGCTACTTACGCAATCGTCGTCAGTATGTCAGTTACGGACACCATCTCTCTCACGAATACAAAACTAACTCCGGGATTCCCCAGGGATCGAATCTAGGACCCCTTCTCTTTCTCTTATTCATCAATGACATTGGCAACACCATAAACCACTCAAAATATCTCCTTTTTCTGACGATATAAAACTTTTCAAAGCAATCAAAAGTTACATCGATTCCATTCTTCTGCAGAACGATCTTGATTCTCTTGTCAAATGGTCGGAACTGAACAACTCACCCTTCAGCATTTAGAAATGCAGTGTCGTTACATTTACAAGATCCAAAAATACATTCCTGTTCCCCTACCACATTAATGAACATGAATTGACACGTAAAAGTGAGATTCGAGACCTTGGCGTAATTTTTGAAGCAAGTCTCTCTTTCAAATCCCATATATCTGATATTGTCTCCCGTGCCAACAAAATGCTTGGATTTGTTCTTCGTAATTCAAGATCATATTTACCAATGGAATCGCAATCCGAAGAACGTATGAAGCACTTGTTCGTAGTATCTTGGAATATAGCTCCATTATTTGGGCCCCTTCTGAGCAAAACCATATTCTCGAAATAGAAAAAGTACAAAAGAGATTCATGCGTTACCTATATATGAGAGAATATATGTACTACCCTTTCCTGTATCCATCCTTATTCTTAGCAGGAATGCTCGATCTTAATACATTAGAAACCCGCCGAAAAATATTTTTAGGAAAACATTTTTTTAAGATAATCTCTGGAACTATACATAATCCACCTATTTTTAAAGAAATTAACTTATATGTCCCAGACAAGTATACTCGTGGAAGGTCCCATACCCTTTTTTATGCTCCAAAAGCGAGGACTTCTGCCTATCAGAACGCGCCAGTCAACAGAGCGACTGAACTGCTCAACGAGTCTGCATTGACCATTGACATTTTTAACGTAACCTACAGGCAGTTTAACAATTATCTTTTGACGTATGTCACAAAGTAGTGAAACTGACATTTTTATGTGTTTTGCTATACTTTTTGTCAAATTTGTAATCTTCTCCATAATGTATTGGTGAATAACCGTTTTACGGAGAACATGAAAAAAATAAATAAATAAACAATATCGACGACGCCAGGAAACAGTCCCACCCAGTAAAAACTGCGGATAACACATCTCTTATATTTCAATATCTTTGCGCGATCCATAGATTTAAATAATAAATTCAAGGCGCAATCAATTTATTCTCTTAGATTTTTGAGAAACGAAAATGGTTAAAATATTACAAAAGATCTTGTTAACTAATTAACTCCCATTTAGTGTCAAAAGTAAATGTAGACTACCAATGCATATTCAGGCCAGTACTTTAGTTCAACACTGCCAATTTATTAATATTTTTACATAATGTTTTGGCGTTGGACGTTTCGGAAGATGAATTCATAGAAAATACCCCACAGTGAATATCGATTTCTTAGTTATTACCTGTCATTATCGGTTCGGCTGTCAACAGTGAAAGCGTACTCGGTACATCGATATAAAAATTCTAAGTATTTATTTATTTACGGACAAATAGTCCATCAATAATGTAAATATTATTGAAGAGTCACTTGCCTAAATGCTGATAGGGTAACTAAATTGTAATTATTCATTATGTACAATAATAAGAAAAATAAAATAACGATAACAATAACACGTTTTAAAAAAGAAAAGACGATGAAAGGAGAGTACATTTAAACGAACAGCATTGACTGTATAATATAAAAGTACTTGCATATAGAAGATGACTACAAGTCAAAGCATGCAGATGGATTTAAAAGGCTTTAAAAATTACACATTGCGTATCGACTATCAAAAGTCATTTAGGCTTACACCAAAAAATTTATTGCTTTGATTTGCGATGACAAGTCTCGACATTCTGGATAAAGGAGAATGATATTCATAATTAGTAGAATGTTGATTGTTATATTGATATTGTAAAGTTGTCGATTTCTCGGTGCTTGATCCTCTTATACCTTTATCATCGGGTAAAGGGATCAGATTAATAAATAAGAGTGTTCAAAGACAAGGGTTACATGGGTGCATGAAAAATATACCTCTGCAAAATATTGTAAATCCTGCCCTGACCGTGGTAAATCATCACTGTAATTTTTTGCGACTCGGAAATGAATCTGCGTATTTTTTTTCGCTTTCCCAGTCATGGCCTCCCACGCCTCGCCCCACGTGTAAAATCATGTGCTTACGTAAAAATAGGAAAATGATAATATTTTCGTGTGGGAGGGAGTAAACACAAAAGCTCATCATTCATCCGCTGGGGGCGCGGCCGCATAAAAAACTGGCAAATATGCGACTCATTTGTGTCAAAATTTATATAGCATTCACGTGGTGCTGAAGATATGATGACGATTGACGATGGTTCACCTGGTCTAATGAAAAGATTTTTAAACTTCATTCAATCTTATTTTTCCCAATACCTTTTATGTACCTCATCTATTTGATATTATATACCTAATCTATCAGATATTATATACATAATCTATCTGATATTATATATTATGTACCTAATCTATGTGATATTATATACCTAATCTATCTGATATTACATACATAATCTATCTGATATTATATACCGAATCTATCTGATACTATATACCTAATCTATCTGAAATTATATACCTAATCTCTCTGATATTACATACATAATCTATCTTATATTATATACCTAACCTATCTGATATTATATACCCAATCTATCTGATATTATATACCTAATCTATCTGATAATACACACCTATTCTGATATTATATACCTGATCTATCTGACATTATACGTCTAATCTATCTGATATTATATACCTACATAATCCATCTGATATTACATAATTATGCATATTATGTACCTAATCTATCTGATATTATATACATAATCTGATACTATATACCTAATCTATCTGATATTATATATTATGTACCTAATCTATGTGATATTATATACCTTATCTATCTGATATTATATACATAATCTATCTGATATTATATACCGAATCTATCTGATACTATATACCTAATCTATCTGAAATTATATACCTAATCTATCTGATATTACATACATAATCTATCTTATATTATATACCTAACCTATCTGATATTATATACCCAATCTATCTGATATTATATACCTAATCTATCTGATAATACACACCTATTCTGATATTATACACCTGATCTCTCTGACATTATACGTCTAATCTATCTGATATTATATACCTACATAATCCATCTGATATTACATAATTATGTTATTATGTACCTAATCTATCTGATATTATATACATAATCTATCTGATACTATGTACCTAATCTATCTGATATTATATACCAAATCTATCTGATATTATATGCCTAATCTATCTGATATTATATGCCTAATCAATCGGATAATACACACTTAATCCGATATTATATATATACCTAAGCATTCTGATAAAAGTTGAGTAACGCTTAAAAACAGAAGATATTTTGAAGTGAAAACTTTTTGATTGATGCCGTTGAGATTTGAAATTCGATGAAACGAAAAAGAGATAAATACGTACATCTATAGGATTTAGCCTGCGAGAGAATGAGATGGAATAATCGGTCTCCTCTTTGTGCGGTGCTTCGTAGCCTCCCCACTATTATCTACTTTAGTTTTTTGAAGGTTTGACCTCTACCGCGTGTGAATTGTGCACAGTGTTTTTTTTACATTGTGTATTTACGCATCAATTTACTTATGTGTATGTACCTAACAATATTTATAATAATGATTTGAAAATTTTTAATTACTTTTTAATGTTAATACCTACTACTAACCGTCTCCAATAAATATAATACCTATCCCCAATATGGTATGTTGAAAGAGTTCAGGAAGCATGGAGGGAAAAATATGGGACTGAGGAAGGTTGGGAAGTACCTGTCTATTCAGATCTAATCTGCAAACATCGGTAAAGTCATTTCTTTCATGAATGGTGTTCTTTATCAAGGTAGTACATTTTTTAAACGCAAGAAGCATTGCGCGCATAGACGATAAATAGTTTGAGAATCACTGGCATCACTATTTCACAGACAAGATGTCTTCAAATAATAGTGGTACAATATTATGAATTTGGGATGAGTGCCGATCCGATAATAATGATGGTTTTATTTTGGACTACACGCAATAGTCGCGCAACGCAATGTAAGCCATATTATTGGCATAGCATGCAATAAAATGTGTAAAAATACTAGAAAGGAAGGAAATAAATCAACAGAACATTAAACAACAAATATATACGTTAATTTAATTCAGTTTTTTTATCATTTAATAATAGAGCGCCCTTGAGGTGATTTTTCACAAAAACGGCGCTCTACAAGTTATCCAATTATTATTATTATTATTTCAACGAAGAGTGCACGGCGGCGGGAATGAAGATGAGCACCTCAAAAACAGAGGTGATGGTTATAGGAAGGGACCATAGACATCCAAATGGATAGACAAGCAGTTACAGATGAGGGGTAAAACCAAACTATGGAGAGCGGAGAGGGGAAAGATGACTGTCATTCGTTGAACAATCAATCTGACAGTATATAGGCATCTCGCATTACAATATCACCATTTAGTTCTTAAAAGCAAAATCTGCTTTGAATGAATAGACCTTTTTACATGGGAGCGCGAATTGCTTGCCATGTTCAAAACATATTTGCTAAGGTCAAATGCTCGCCCCAAAAAGACTCGCGCCAATACACATATCAATATTTTGTTTCCGTGTTTAGTTAAAACACATTTACAAATGTTTCATAATTTACTTACCCCTGTAACCAGCGACGAGCACATTGGAGTACCGCCCACATTCCCTATGTGTACATTGATACGTAGATATATTGTATAGCACAAGCTGCCGTTATTTCGTTAAATGTATGGATGTCAGCTTCTCGCTGTTCACGGCAAGAATGATGACGTCACACATTTTAGATTCAAGCGAGGCTATATCCCCTCCCCATGGAGCGAGCCGGTTCCAAGGAGGAGCTACAGCCGGCGCCATGTGGAGGGGGAAATAATACGTTTTTATCACTTAGGGCAGGTCCAGATATATTCATATGTCCGTGGAAGGGACCAAACTCTGTGCAACATGCTCGTCAATGGGACTCGGTGGACAGATTCAAATACCTCGGGGTTGAATTCTTCAGCGAAGGTCGGCAAGACGGAGAAATTGATAGAAGAATTAGTGCGGCAAGCGGTGTATTGCTTCCTCTCTACAGCTCAGTGATAAGGAAAGCCGAGCTCAGTATCAAGACAGAGATGGCAGTGTTCAAAACTGTATACCGCCCGACGCTCACTTACGGCCACCATATATGGATGCTAAATGAAAGAATACGCTCTAGAGTCCAAGCGCGCAAAATGAGGTACTTGAGAGGAGTGGCAGGGGTTACGAAATGGTATCATGTAAGAAACTCGACGATCCGAGATGATCTAAACATCGAACCACTGCTACTCTTCATAGAAAAATCGCAACTGATGTGGCTTGGACATGCACTAAGAATGTCTGATGACCGAATTCCGAGGAATACTGAGTGCGATTCCAGAGGGTAGACATCCAGTGGGCCGCTCCAGACACAGTTGGGTGAGGCAACTCCAGAAAAGTGAGGAGAGGATGGGACTACCATGGACAGAGGCCGAACAATCAGCACAAGGCAGGGACGCATGGAGGAGCCTTGTCGATGCGTGGGTCCCCGACCCGAATAGGATAAAGGGAAGAAGAAGATGATGATGATATTTAATACTCTGTTTGTCTCTGAATCAGTAAATCAAGTAAAGTGTAAAATCGTTTACATACATTTCACACACTTTTGTAGTTATTGTGACGATTCACGGTTACGGTACCGTGAAGGCAAAAAGGCAATAAACATACGTTCTTTATCACCATAACTAGCTGACCCGGCCACGCGTTGCTCTGGCTAATTAAACACAACACCATGTACTGGATGGTTATCAAACCTTTATAACCACCACCATCTTTGAGTTCATCGCGAAGAGACAAACAGACAGACGCCGCGGAGGGCTTTAATTTATAATACGTAGAGATGGTGCGAAAGATTATGATAATGTGCATGAAATGCTTGAGGTAACTAACGTATTTAAGTTGATAACGATTAATAATGTATCAGTCTAAATAACTTTCCAATTACCGCATTGTACGTGACCATTTTTTTGACAGAATGGGTATTGTAAACTCTCCGTAATAGATAGATATCGCGAACAGGCAGACAGACAGACGACGCGGAGGACTTTAATTTATAATATGTAGAGATATAGAGAAGGGAAGTAAGTAAGCTATCCGTAAAAGACAGATATATGCCATCAGGCCTTTTTCGTAGATCTATAAAAGAGGAATATCCCAACACGCATCGTTTTGTTATATCTCAAAGGGATTAAGCAGTATTTTCGATGAAAGCTCCCAGGCGGCTTGACTTTTTCCAACGATTCTAACAATTATTATCGGTATTTTCAACCAATTTACACATAACCTTAACAAATTATGTACCTAAACCTTCCCTAAGATTCACTCTATCTATTGGTGAACCGCATGAAAATCCGTTCAGTAGTTTTTGAGTTTATCGCGAACAGACAGACAGACAGACAGACGACGCGGACGACTTTAAGTTATAAAATGTAGAGATAGAGATGTAGAGATAGAGGTGCTACAAATCTTTCTTACACATTAAATAATGGCGAGACACACAAAATAAGTGTGACTGTTTCCTCCAATGTACCTACTACTGTTTCCTTCCATTTAATTTTCTTTATACGTGTGAGGGAGATGTATGATAATGATTGTATGTTTCCTTTGGGGGAGTGCAGAAATACGCTCACCGTTTGTCTCATTTTCAACTGTTGTCATTTAGTGTTTAAGAAAGAACTGCAACATTATATGTTTAAGAACAAAAGCAAAACCATCAGCGCATTGACATTTGACTTTTTTGAATTTTCGGAATTCACTCGCACTTCAATTTTATCCTTGTTACTATATTCCATACTTTCAAAATTATCGTCAAGGCTAGTAGAATTGCAGTGTTCTACGGAGACGTCACGGTGTGGTGTGTGAGAGATACATTGTATGTCTCATCTTTTGAAAAAGCTGCGGCATTATAGCGATAAGGGGCGTATTTTTATTACCTTTTTTGCAGTTAAGGTACCGTAACCTGACTCGACACGGTAATGATGAAAGCGTTCATTATTCATCTTTTAGAATGATCGTCGATGACGTGCATACGATCTCTCCCTGGGATTGATATACAAATTTGTCTCTGGTCCAAAATATCACTTTCATGGAACAATTGTTCAAGGGGGTAGGTTTTTTTCGGTAAATAATCTTGATAATTAATTGATTAATTCTAAATAGGAATATGAATATGCATGTATTTCCTTACTTCTTACCTGCTCATGTAACACAAATATAATAGTGGCTGTGGTCTGGCAATGTTGACACACTTGCGGTTTTGTGTATTTTTCAGGCGGTTAGCCGTAGCGTCATATGATAACGTTTCTTGATTATATTATTCACGTATTCTTATACTTTGTGATATTGATCTGGGCCACTCTCAGCAGTGCGGCAGATCAATCATCAATACAACCAGATCATCTTTGGTTATAAAAAAGTGTACCTCAAGGCTCTCATTTAGGCCCAATACTTTTCCTACTTTTTATAATTCGCAGAAATAGAAGATGTGGTCAACTGCACGGAATGTAGTTATAAGAAGGCTAAAATATACCTATATAATAATAATCAATATTAGCATTCTTGTGTTCATAAGAAAAGTGTACCTCAAGGGACGCATTTAGGCACAATACTATTCGCAGAAATAGTAGATGTGGTCAACTGCACGGAATGTCATAAAAATATTTTTATTTATTTTATGTTTTTATTTAGACTAAAAGTAAATGTTTACAATAATAATATGTTACATAATATCATTCATCAGTTTTTGTGGTTACCCAATTAGTAGAGAAATATTCTCGGGTCTAATTGGGGAGCTAGTCTATGTACTTATGTTATATATTTAGAACTGCTTATAGATTTATTGGACAACCAACACCCCTGCCACAGGTCACCCCAGTGGTTCGCTACGATTGGTGACTTAGAAGGGGTGCCAGGGTTCATGGGATGAGGTTTGTCTAGGTTTGGTGGCGGATACGTTTGCCCAACCACTGCGTAGCGGCCTGGATCGGAGGAGACTGATTGAGGGAGGCCTTTTGACCTCTCCAGCCGGATTCTCCGTACCCTTCGCCTTGCCCGCAGTGTGAGGAAAGGATTCATACGTCCGTCACTCCTGGCCACACTGACCCCCAGATTCCTACCCACCCCTCATACCTTTTTCCTTCCCATATCTTCTTCTCCTTCCTTTCCCTTAAAAGACCTTCTACACAGCATCCTCAAAGATGGTGCCTCGGTGCCTCCTGTGCGGAGCTAATGTAAAAAAAAAGATAATATGTTTCAAAAATGAAAATAAAATACTTTTAAAAATACTGTAAGATATTACAAAATATTGTACAATTTGAAAAATACATATAATTATAGAAATAGAACATCAACAAAATATTGGCAACATTCATCAATAAAAATAATTAATGTTGGCATTCTTGTGGATTATTATTATTTGAGCTTCATTTCGCTCTCTTTATGATGAGGAAAAGCTATAATATATATTTTTAAATGAAACAATAACTTTGTAAACACCACTTTTATTTTATACACATAAACCGTAGCTTCTTCAGGACAGTACAATACTTTACTATAATTGTTACATGTGTGTTAAAGATAATATATGATTTAACAAAATGGGCTGGACTCCTCAAGTGAAGGAGGAAGAAGGCGTAAGTGTAGATGGAGAATTGGGAAGGGAACGGGAGTGATCTTTGTCAATAGGGAACAATCTTAGTATAGGACTTTGATTTAAATTTATTTGGTTATTAATTACCTTACGATTAGTGTTTAAGGCATTCCTTAATTCAAGTGCCTCTAAGTTATTCAACCAGGATACCTATAGTGTTTTTATGAATTAGGGTGACGCCTGAGTTTTTATCAAATTTATGGTTTGTTTCGATCAAGTAGTTTGCAAATTCTGAAAATCCAGTGCTGTGTAACATGAACACCCTTTGACAAGGGTGTTCATGTTTCGTGCTGTTTTGCATACATAAAAAGCGAGACAGTCCCTGCATTGAAGTGAATAAATTCCCAAGCGAGATAGACTATCTTCCTTGTCCTTCCTTGTCAAAAGCTTACCTATACAATTCTTCTTCCTCTTCTTCAATGGCGCTACAGCCCATTTCGAGCCTTGGCCTCCTTCAAAATAAGCCTCCACCGCCCTCTGTCCTCGGCCGTCGTCTTCCAATCTGCAACATGGAGTAATCCTCTTGCATCCTTCTTGACATCATCCTCCCGTCTCAGTCTAGGTCTGCCCGCCTTTCGTTTACCTACCGGGTGTCCTGTCAGAACCTTCTTCGGTACTCGTGTGCTTGGCATTCGGTGCACATGTCCGGCTCATCTTAATCTTTGGAGCCTTAAATGGGTGGAGAGTCTGGGGGCTTGGTAAATATCATAGAGCTCATTATTGTGGCGGATTCTCCATGCCTCTCCCTCTCGCACCGCTCCTAAGATTCTTCGAAGTACCTTTCTTTCGAAGATCTCCAGCTGTTCCGCTGACTTTGCTGTCAGTGTTCCCGCCTCACATCCATAGGTCAAGACCTATTACTTGTGTAAAATGCTGATATCTGATGGAAGATTTTTACGCTTTTTTGAGAAAAATTATAGGTGTACAAGATTCTACGTCATTGATAAGGTTGATTATTATTAGGTTTCATATTATTATTATGAGGTGGACTGTTGTATAAAAAATTACTTGTGGATAATTTTTTTTAATTTAGAATGTTGTTGACTATATTTGGATTGCAACCGTTATTTATTGCGATTCATTTTAAATTATAATGCCACATCACAAAGTATCTGCTTCATATGAACAAATATAATTTATTTTATGTGAATACCCCACATGAGTCCCAACTGCTCCCAACCGGCTGGAAGTCAGTGAGGTTAAGGCGTCCCCAATTGGGGTAGGTTGTGAGGTTGAAAGTAGTGGGAAAAAGAAAAATGGGGAAGTGCCTGGTTATTCAGTTCTGGTCATTTCAAGCAATGTTTCAATTCTGAATGGTGGTCTTACGCCAGGACGATACTAAGAGTATCTTCCACTACGAAATGATTGTTTTAACATTACAAATATACACCTCAGAACAGGTATAATATCTAGCTATGGCCATGTAACAAAAATAAAAAACATTTTTTTTTAAAGTATTTTTATTTAAGTGAAGATTAGGGTGTGTCAATTATTTCAACTTTTGCATTCAGAAACGCCCGGGGTCTCAAAAGTTGCGTCTTATAAGAAAATGAGAACAGCATTTAAATGATTTTTTTTTAAATGGACATTACCCTGCTAAAATGCATTAAAAATCAGAAAACAAACCTAAAACCATTTTTTTTTTAATTTTTAATAAAAGTTTTTTTTCAGTAATTTAACCTTTGTTTATTATTAAAAAATGCGTGTAACTGACAAAAATGAAAAAAATTCAAGTAAGTAATACAAGTAAGTCAACAAGAATTCTGATTTTATCAAGAAAAAGTGTAATTTTCCCCTTTTATATTTTTAACCAACACATCATATATGTTTAAAAATGTATTTTTTTGGGTTCTTTGTACTGCAGTTATGGAATGAAAAATAAGTTCAAAATATAAAATATTGCTTTATTTATTTCCAAATCACGAAATCTATTTTTTTTTCCAAAATTCCGATAATTTTAGTGGGCTAATAGTGAACAATAATTTAATTTATTATTATTTTTCCGAATATCTACAGATCATTCGAAACTTTGAGACCCCGGGCGTTTCAATATAAGGCCATTTATTTTCCCTCTATGGAGAGCGACACAAGCTAGTGAAGATGTAATTTAGCTATTGTATAAAAATGATATCTCAAAACAAAGGCAATT
Source organism: Limnephilus marmoratus (assembly GCA_917880885.1). Classification (NCBI taxonomy): domain Eukaryota; kingdom Metazoa; phylum Arthropoda; class Insecta; order Trichoptera; family Limnephilidae; genus Limnephilus; species Limnephilus marmoratus. The sequence goes on from OU862926.1 coordinate 13,615,100, forward strand.
AATTAATAAAAAATGTATATTTCAACAATTTAATTGCTCCAGCTGTTTACTAAAATGTCGAAAAGAATTTTCTACGAGGATTTAGCGTGGAACGTTTTTTATATCTGATAAGATTCTGCCAGGCATGCGTTGCAAGGCCAATTAAAGAATTAAATTGTTTCTCCCTGCATGTCCTCTCCCGTGCTTCCCCGTTCCCCCCCGCATCCCCTTCCTTTCCCGCGTTCCCCTTCCTCCTTCCCCGCCTTCCCGCTCCATCGTCATCCCTCCCGCGAACCTCACCTCCTTAGTTACCCTACCCCACCTATAAATACAAACATTTTCAAATCTCTCGCGCACCACCTGTAGTAAGTTTTATGCAAATTTCATAAAGCCAGAGCTTACCCTTTTTAACAACGCCTTCCGCATAATGTTTGGTCTCCCCAGATATTGCAGCGCTTCCCGGATGTTCACGGAGGGGCGAGTTCCTGGCTTTGCAGCCCTTATTAGATCCAGGGTGGCAGGAATTAGGGAAAGGATAACCAGCTCTGGAAACATCCTCGTCATGGAAGCCCGCCTCAGTCCATCATCCAGTATTGATGCACACTGGAGAAAAATACTGGCTCCTTACGTGCTCACAGAATCCTGAAAGCTTAATATTATTATTTCATTGAACAAATGAGTTTTTCTGATATATCGGTTGAATTGTTAGCCAAAATTATAAAAAATACTCATAATTGGAAAGCCACGGGTTGCGATTGGATACATAATTTTTGGTACAAACGTCTAACTACTTTACATCCTCTTTTTGCAAAAAATCTTTCAAAACTTGTCAGACAACCTCAAAATTTTCCTAATTTTCTAACTAAGGGCATTACTTATATGTTGCCTAAAAGCGAACATATTAATAATCCCTCTCAATATAGACCCATTACATGTCTACCGACAATATACAAAATTTTAACCTCTTGCTTGACAGATTTAATATATACTCATTTGGATGAAAAAAATATTTTATCTGAACAATAAAAAGGTTGTCGCAGAAAACATATGGGATGTAAAGAACAATTAGTTATTGATTCTGTAATTTTAAAACAAATTCAAAATCAAAAGCGTCATTTACATACTTGTTATATAGATTATCAAAAAGCTTTTGATAGTGTCCCGCACTCGTGGCTAATCAAAATATTAAAAACATATAAAGTTAACCCAATTATAATTAGCTTTTTGAAAAATATTATGTCCTTTTGGAATACAGATTTGCTAGTTAATTTAAAAAGGTAAGAAAATAGTAGTACCGGGCATTTCAATAAAAAGAGGGATTTTTCAAGGAGACTCATTGAGCCCTCTTTGGTTTTGCTTAGCATTGAATCCCCTTTCTAAAATGTTAATTAAAAGCAAGTTTGGAATAAAAATTAAGGGTAATACAAGAGAGAGTAGTATAGTTTCACATCTATTATATATGGATGATATAAAATTATTTTCAAATTCTGAATCAAATTTAGAGAAAATGATTAAGGTAGTTAAAATTTTTTCACATGATATTAAAATGACTTTTGGTTTAGATAAATGTAAAACGATCCATATAGAGAAAGGCAAAATTGTAGATGGAGATGAGGGTATATTTAGAAATTTCAAAATTAAAAGTATGAAAGGGGATGAGGTTTATAAATATTTAGGATACCCGCAATCGAATAGATTAGATCACACTAGTATTAAAAATGATATTAGGATTAAATTTCAAACTAGGCTCAGAAAAATTTTAAAATGCAATCTATCTGCTAAAAATTTAGTAAAAGCAATAAATACTTGGGCAATACCTCTACTAACCTACTCATTTGGCATAATTAAATGGTCCAATACAGATTTAGATAGTTTAGAACGATTAATTAGAACTACGTTAACAAAGTTTAATTGCCATCATCCAAATTCAGCTATAGAACGAATTAATTTACCTAGAAATTTAGGAGGTAGAGGTGTAGTCAAAATAACATCTTTGAAACACAATCAGGTAGAAATGCTTAGAAATTTTTTCCATAGGAAAGCTAATAGCTCAGAAATGCACAAAATAATTTGTAAGGCAGATAGAAATATTACACCTTTAAATTTATATGACGAGAATGCCAACATTCTTATAAATACTAACCAGGAATTATTAGATTCCTGGTCAAATAAAATTATTCATGCAAAACACTTCAATTATCTCAACCAAACGTATGTTGACAAACTGTCGTCAAACAAATGGTTGAGTATTGGAGAGTTGAGCGCAGAAATAGAAGGATTTATGCTTGCCATTCAAGATAGAGTCATTAATACTAAAAATTATAGGAAGCATATAATCAAAGATATAAATCAAATTGATGATTTATGTAGAAAATGTTTGGCTTTTCCGGAAACTATAGAACATATTATATCGGGATGTTCTATATTAGCGCCATCCGAGTATACATTTAGGCACAATCAGGTTTTAAAAATATTTCACCAAAGTTTGGTAATTAAACATAACTTGATTGATTGCCGTAATGTAGTACCATATTATGAATATGAACCAAATTCATTTATAGAAAATGAATTTTATAAAATATATTATGATAAAACTATACTAACAGACAGAACAATTAGTCATAATAGACCTGATATAGTTTTACATGACAAAATTAAAAAAATAACTTATATCATTGATGTAGCTATTCCAAATTCCTGTAATATTCAAAAAACTGTTTCTGAAAAAATTAGAAAATACACAGATTTAGGAAATGAGATTAAAATAATTTGGCATTCTCGGACTATAAAAATATTACCATTTGTTATTTTGGCCACTGGCATAATACCTAGGAATCTGATTCAAAATTTAAGCATATTAGATTTGTCAAAAAATTTGTATATAAAAATGCAAAAAGCAGTAATTTTAAATACATGTAGGTTTACAAAAGATTTTTTAAATATTTATATTGAGGGATCAGTAGGATTTATAGGTTCAATTAGAAATGCCACAGAGCCGAACCCTCTGATATGAAAATATCTGGAGTCGGTGAATTATATTCCCATTTGGTCTCTACTAGAGACCATGTTGTTCTTGGTTGACATGTTGTTCTTGTATTGTTTTGTATTTATAATACTTATATAGTGCAATTGCATAACGTGGATTCACTAGATGATCATTTGGGGAAGTGTATGAAAGGGTTTAGTTTTTCCTTTTTTTTTTTTTTTTTGGGGGGAAAATTTAACCCGGACATTTAAATCTGGTGCGTAAAAGCTAATAGCTAATAGCTAATATTCTAATAGCTCAGAAATGCACAAAATAATTTGCAAGGCAGATAGAAATATTACACCTTTAAATTTATATGACGAGAATGCCAACATTCTTATAAATACTAACCAGGAATTATTAGATTCCTGGTCAAATAAAATTATTCACGCAAAACACTTCAATTATCTCAACCAAACGTATGTTGACAAACTTTCGTCAAACAAATGGTTGAGTATTGGAGAGTTGAGCGCAGAAATAGAAGGATTTATGTTTGCCATTCAAGATAGAGTCATTAATACTAAAAATTATAGAAAGCATATAATCAAAGATATAAATCAAATTGATGATTTATGTAGAAAATGTTTGGCTTTTCCCGAAACTATAGAACATATTATATCGGGATGTTCTATATTAGCGCCTTCCGAGTATACATTTAGGCACAATCAGGTTTTAAAAATAATTCTCCAAAGTTTGGTAATTAAACATAACTTGATTGTCTGCCGTAATATAGTACCATATTATGAATATGAACCAAATTCATTTTTAGAAAATGAATTTTATAAAATATATTATGATAAAACTATACTAACAGACAGAACAATTAGTCATAATAGACCTGGGGGCCAAGTCTCTATCTTTTATTGTTTACTAACAGCCTGTTACTTAACATTAATTACGTCACAAACACGTATTTTGACCTTAACGCTAATAGCGTTAAGGTCAAAATACGTGTTTGTGACGTAATTAATGTTAAGTAACAGGCTGTTAGTAAAAAATAAAAGATAGAGACTTGGCCCCCTGATATAGTTTTACATGACAAAATTAAAAAAATAACTTATATCATTGATGTAGCTATTCCAAATTCCTGTAATATTCAAAAAACTATTTCTGAAAAAATAAGAAAATACACAGATTTAGGAAATGAGATTAAAAGAATTTGGCATTCTCGGACTATAAAAATATTGCCATTTGTTATTTCGGCCACTGGCATAATACCTAGGAATCTGATTCAAAATTTAAGCATATTAGATTTGTCAAAGAATTTGTATATAAAAATGCAAAAATCAGTCATTTTAAATACATGTAGGATTACAAAGGATTTTTTTAAATATTTATATTGAGGGATCGGTAGGATTTATAGGTTCAATTAGAAATGCCACAGAGCCGAACCCTCTGATATGAAAATATCTGGAGTCGGTGAATTATATTCCCATTTGGTCTCTAGTAGGTTGACATGTTGTTCTTGTATTGTTTTGTATTTATAATACTTATATAGTGCAATTGCATAGCGTGGATTCACTGGATGATCATTTGGGGAAGTGTATGAAAGGGTTTAGTTTTTCCCTAAACCCTTAACAGATAAAGTAAAAAAAAAAGTAAATAGAACAAACAAATATAAAAGACATAAGCGATAATAGAAATAAAATAAATAATCAATTATAATGTAGGACGTGGTCTGGAGTGAGCTCGGGCCCAGCGCTCGCTCAGGAGTGGCGCTTGTGTTATCGGAAGCCATTAGCCGCATCCTGGCTCCAGTGACCCGGTGTCTCATCAGACCGGCGAATCCGTGTAGTCCTAGCTCCGTAAACATTGAAGATGCGCTGCTGTATCTTCTGTATCCAAATATAATTCTGCAAGCATCATTATATTGGATCCGGAGTCGTTCTATTGAGCTGGTACGGTAGTGACACCATGTTTCACATGTATATAGGTTAGTGCAAAATGCATTGAACAATGTTTTTTTTACATTGTTACTGCATTTGAAGAATCTTCGGGCAATCATATTAGACAGTATACTGATACTTCTCCGCTGTCGTTCAATATCACCGTCATCCGAGAGGTCATCTTTTGTTTTCCTTTTACTACTATTAGCTTATTATCTTTTTTTTTGGTTCGTGTACATTCATATCCACCTTGTTTTTCTTTGAACGGTATGGCAGTGCATAAAGCATGAACAAACATTGATTTTTATATATAAGAAGATGTCGAACTTTGAAACAATATCTTCTTCTTCTTCTTCGATGGCGCTACAGCCCATATCGAGCTTTGGCCTCCTGCAACAGTCGCCTCCAACTCCTCCTGTCCTCAGCGGCTGACTTCCAATTTGGTACCTGGAGAAGCTGTGCTGCATCCCCTCTTACTTCGTCTTCCCACCTCAGTCTGAGTCTTCCCACTTTCTTTGAAACAATATACCTCCACGAAATCAACAAAGTAGGTACTTACGCTCCTACAATTTTATTTCTATTTCTATGTATTACACATATTACACAAACCGTACATCGTGCTTACATTCTTCGGCCAATCTTTGGTCGTTGTTCTCGAAGTCGAATCAAATCCACCAGATATTATATCAAGTTATTATTTACATTCATAACCATATGTTTTACCTTCTGTTATACAAGACGCGACTGGTGTTAGTATCATTATTTGTTTTGCTTTACCTGAAAATTTGTCGCAACTTGTCGTACAGGGTGTTGTAAAGAATTTATTCACAACTTCTACTTTATTGCTGTTAAAACATGTTAATCGATAGTCTTGAGAAGTACCCACTTAACAGTATGACTTTTTGAAGTGGAAACTTCTTTAGCACCGTTGTGATTTTAAAATCGATGAAACGGAGGCGAGTGACACTAAAAAGAGACAAACACATAAATTTATAGGATTTAGACTGCAAGAGAATGAGAAAGCAATAAAATATTTATTTATTTCAAGGGTGCTCCGTTTCAATATAATACGATAAATCCACGGTCCAACCCAAGTCTCCTTTGGTCTGGTGGTGTAAAGCGCCTTACGAACATTAGGGAACGTATCCATACTACGTGACCCGTTTAGGGGGGGGATCTTCAAAATACCACGCTTGGCCACAATGGGGGGGGGGGGGCTTTATTAATACGGCTAACATAAGCCAAATAATTTTTTTTTAAACTTGTTAGCAAGAAATGATTCAAAACCATATTTATGATTATATGATTATATTATACGTGAAAACTGTAGGGGGAGGGGGGGGGTCTTGGAATATACTACACGTGGTCACCAGGGGGGGGGGGGGGGAAAGGGGGGGGGGGAGATTAAAAATTGCAAAAAGTAAGCCACGTAGTATGGGTACGTTCCTTTAGGGGCTTAAAATTAGGCTTAGACTTAGACATTTCAAATTAGAAAGTCTGGTTAAAAGACGAAACATAAATGACCTCTTAATGCTATATAAAATTATGAATAATCGTGTAGACAGTAACTTAGTCAACCAAATCAAGTTATACGCCAGGCCCAAATCTACCAGAAACCTAAACATATTCTGGACTGAAATTTTTACCAATAATACTGGATATTTTAATCCTATGTCCAGAATATGTCGATCATACAACGATCTTGTTAAAATACAAACTTTCATAGATATTTTTCTAAATAATGTAACATGTTTCAAAAAATATCTCCACGATTTGTGCACCTAAAAAAAAATATTTTTTTTGTTGTTTTATTACATCTCAGGAAATACTTCATAAATGTTGTATACTTATAATGTATTTCAATTTTGTATTTAGTTTTTTTTTTTTTTTAAGTTATGTATAAATAATACTTGCATTGTTTTTCATGTGTTTGCTTCTGTAAAAATTCAAATGTGATTACACATTAGTCTAGGGATATTTATATTTGTATTTTAATTTATTATATTTTACCCACAAAAATGTTTTATAAATATCCCGTTTGTGTCTCAAATAAATAAATAAATAAAATATATTTTTATTTTCATAAAATCAATATCCAATCTTCATACCACTATAAAATGAACAGGCAAAGAAAACACAAAAGAAAGCGGCATCTAGCGACTCCAAAGAAGAAAACTCAAATACTAATAAGATGACAAAATGTAGAGGAAAAGGTGCACTGGAATTCGGCGACAAAAATACGGAAAAAACGAGTGTGCTTTAGAAGAAGTCACGACCGAAGTAAAACTACAAGACAAACCTCGCCCAATGAACCTAGGTATCCCTGCTAAGTTACCAAACGTAGCAAACGGGGTGGCCTATGACCTAGGGATGACATATGACATTGGAGTGAAATATGACCATGGGGTGACCTAGGACCTTGGGGTGACCTACGACCTTGGGGTGACCTATGACCTTGGGGTGACTTACGACCTTGCAGTATCCTACGACCTTGGAGTGACCATCCTTATCCTTATCCTTGTCACTCCCCAAGTCAAGCGTGCGTAAAGGCCCGACCGTTCGCCTAGCAATCGATCACCGTTCGCATCGATTATCGTTCGCATGACATTTTTCGTAACAATCACCACTTTTCGTAACGCATTCGCCAGCTTACCCCCCAAGTCGAGCGTGCGTAAAGAAGTTTTACTTCAAAAAATCATCCTTCACATTGATAAAAAAGTACTTACTTCAAAGTCTTGTGTACTTTAGTTTTCTGAAGGTTTCACTTCTACCGCGTGTGAATCGCACACTTTAATTTTTTTTAGGTATCCCATTCATGTCCTAACTGCCTGGGATATGGGAATTGAAGATTAGGAGAATGTTTGAAGGAATGGGAGAGAAGAAAGAGACAGAAAAGCGGAATAGAATATTGGGAATACCTGGTTCTTCAAACATCGCATCGTTAGAACTAGTGTTGCAACAGAACTCTGCTTCCGCTTCCGCTTCCGTTTCTGCAGTAGTGCCGCAATTTTTTTCACTTCCGTTTCCGTTTCTGGTTCCGCAAACTTTATAACAGAACACTAAACGAGGATTTTTTTTTAAATTAACTCCACACAGGAGGCCGTGAGGAAAATAATTTCCCTCAGGGCCTATGTCATCTGGGATAATGTGTGGAGGGTTACATACTTAAAGGTCAAACGGATTAGTAAAAATTAAAAATACTAATAAATTGACAACTTGGAATTGAAATACTTAAAGATCTCTGCCCACTACACCGTTCCATACCATGACCGTAACCGTAGCGGCGCATGCAAAAAAATATTCTTTGTATCAATCAGTATGAAACGCTGCCCACTAGACCGTTCCGTCACCGACCAACACCGTCGCATACCATGACCGGACTGACGGCGAATTCTCGATGACAATATTTTGCAGGTGCCGGTCTTATTTCGTGTCTGATACGTTCATAGTACGGTGTAGTGGGCATAGACCTTTATTTGAAATACTAATCAAAATTGAACTAAATTCAACTGAATTGAAATACTAACGTATATTTGCACTTCGCATGTACTTTTTGAATACTTTAATTAATCAAAACCTAATAAATGCATTTATACCCAGTTGAACCCTTTATAATTGACCGGTTTTAGGTCTGGCAGATCTACTGTGTCTAATCTAATGGTTTTTACGGAGTACATATCTCAAGCTCTTGATAGCAACAATCAAGTAGATGTATCATACAACGACTTCGCAAAAGCCTTTGACTCGGTAGATCCGCTTATTCTCCTAAATAAACTCGACCAATTTGGATTTTAATCAAAACCTTTATGTCTATTTAAGTTATTTCTTAAATCGACAGCAATACGTAACTTATAGTATCTTCCACTCTTCCAACTTCATTACAAACTCTGGAGTTCCACAGGGGTCAAATCTTCCTTATTTTTTTGGCTATTTATCAACGAAATTTACCATTGCATAAAATTTTCTAAATTTCTCTTATTCGCGGATGACATTTAACTATTCCTTTTAAGAAAATCTTTGGAAAATTGCTTGCAGCTATAAAGTGAAATCGTTCTATCGTTGAATGGAGTCACACCAATAAATTACGATTTAATCATGGACATATGAATATATCTGGACCTGCCTTAAGTGATAAAAGCGTATTATTTCCCCCTCCCCATACCAGTTCCATGGAGCCGGCTGGGCTTACGAGAACCTCGCTTGAATCTAAAAAATGTGACGTCATCATTCTTGTCCTGACCAGTGCCGAGCTTACATCGAACATTTTACAAAATAACACGGCAAAAATGAGAGCTTGTGCTATACATGCTATACTTTAAAATATATGGACATAGTGAATGTGGGCGGTGCTCCAGCGAGCTCGTCGCTGGTTATAGGGGTAAGTAAATTATGAAACATTAAAAGTGTCTTAACCAAATACGGCAACAAAAAATTCCTCTGTGAAAATCGGCAAACTTTACTTTTCCGCATTTGGACTTCGCAAATATGTTAATAACGTGGCGAGCAATTCGCGCTTCCATGTAAAAAGGTCTATTCATTCAAAAACAGATTTTGCTTTTAAGAACTAAATGGTGATATTATAATGCGAGATGCCTATATACTGTCAGATTGATTTTTTAACGAATCACAGTCATCTTTCCTCTTTTCGCCCTCCCATAGTTTGGTTTTACCCCTCATCTGGATCTTCTCGTCTATTAAATTTGGATGTTATGGATTTAATATTAAGAAATGCTCCATTAGGCGCTACACCAAGGCAAACAATACGATTTACTATAACTACAAATTGTCTTATTCATCTCTTCAGCAGTTCGTTATTTCGAGAGATTCGGGAATCACATTTGTTTGATACGCACCTAACATTTCACGTCCACACAGAAACGATATGCAGCAAAGCTTTAAGAATGCTAGGATTTGTGCTAAGCAACTTCAGACATTTTTGCAGCCCGGCCCCGATTCGTGTACTATAGTTTAGTACGTACCATTTTGGAAAGTGGTTCAGTAATATGGGGACCAGTGGATTAAACTTACTCTCAAAAGATAGAGAAAGTACAAAAGAAGTTTCTGAGATATTTATATCTTAGAGACTTCGGATATTATCCATGGTTATATCCATCAGCCTTTTTGTCCGGCATGCTGGGTATTAATAGCCTCACTGATAGAAGTAAAACTGTTTTGCTGACAACGGCACATACTCTTTTAAAAGGTAACATCTTTTTTTTTACTAGAGCTCCACACTGGAGGCCCTGAGGAAATTAGTTTCCCTCAGGGCCTATGTCATCTTTTGGGATGCTGTGTGGAGGGTTTTTTTAAGGAAAGGAAGGAGAGGATAGTTCTGGGAAGGAAAAGAGTGGGGTGGGTAGGAATCTGGGGTTCAGTGTGTCCTGGTCATCCGCATTCAGGACCTAGACAAACCTCACCCCATGAACCCGGGCACTCCTGCTAAATCACCAAACGCAGCGAACCACTTAAAAAATATTACAAGAACGTATGATTGTTATTGCACTATACATAAAATCGACCACCATAACACGGGCATCGAAAAATCCACTAATAAATGTAACCATAAAATTTTATGCAATGAATAAAGAAAAATTCTTAGATTCGGAGTGTCCTATAGCAGAAGTGTTGGTTATCCAATAAAGGTTCCCAGGGCAGCGGTACCCATTCCCGCTTCCCAAATTTGAGTTTTATATCCCCGACAACTTCACAAGAGCGCCCAGACACAGAACTTTTGTTGTTCCGAGATGCAGAACTAACTTACCATTAGTAATGCCGCTCGGAAAAATGATTCTGTTACTAAATTACCGATGTAGATATTTTTCAACTAAATACATATTCAAAAATTCAAAATCGCTACTATTAATTAATAATATATAAAATGTATGTTTACTATTGGTTATGTATAACTGTAAATGTTCATTTAAAATAAAATAAATACATTTGTTGTTATTCACAACGCAAACCCATTTGTAGTAAAGATCAATCGAAAATGGTGAATTTACATTAAGTTTCGACGTAGCATAGTTAATCCTGTTAATTAATTAATCTGCATACAGATCAACCTGTAGATGTAGGACTGCGCTAGCCACAGAAGGAGTTGTATTACAGACCTGAGGTGTGGTGAATTTGACTCCATAAGACGTAGATACCAGATAGAATCAGGCAGTTGCAGTCCAACATTTACACTTTACACACGTTCACCCAGTGAAGTAATTAGTGCTGGTCCAATCAGCCAAACACCACCCACTTCTGATCCTGGACACGTGAGTTATGTACATTTATGATTATAATCTTTCACGTTGGGTTCAACAATAATTGACACCTCTGGTCTATTAGGTGTTTAAACCTAATAGACATTGCCAATTCAAATTTACATCCTTTTTAAAAACAATTTTTTTTGTCGGTGTTTTTGTCTTAGTAACATGAAACAATAATTAATCATGAATCATCATTATCATAGGGTTCATCTGAAATTAACATTTCCATTGTCTATTTGGTGCAGCCTCATATGAAAAGAACGAACTCCAATCCAAATTTCGCTCGTTGTAAAACTTACGTCAATTAAAAGCACGTTTTCAAGAAATCTTTACACCGGCAATTAATCTTTATCTAGTCCTGTCTTATATTTGCTACTATTTTGGAGGTTTATCCTGTTTCACGTAATGATCGAACACTAAACAATTATTCATTCTTATAACAAACATCTTCTATTGTAAAGCAAATTATTTAAAAAAAAATCTAAAGTAATTTTTCTTATATCTGCTTCAATTGTTCATGCCTTGTATTTGCTACTTATTAAAACACTTAAACAATTTGTCTTAAAACCTGACTAGCTTGTTTCGTTCAAATCTTTGCTTCCTTTTGATAGGTATCCATACACCTAGTTTTATTATTGCTTATTATGCTTTAATGAACCTTATTATTAATATATTTCATTTTCAGAGTAGCCAAACAGGTATGAGGAACAACAGTCTAGTTTTTGAAACAATTCGCCTAAATAAAATTATGTATATTGTAAAAATTTCATGTTGACACTAACTTTGCAATTATCACATTAACGATTAATAAGACAATCATGTTACACAGAATCTTGTTATCTTTGATTTCTTAAAAAGTCGTATGTTTTCTTATTTTATTTGTAAAAACATAAAATAATCTTTGTTGATGTAAGTACTAAGTTACCAACCTTTGCATTTTATCGTAGTGCTCTCCGCCCTATTTCAGCCAATCCGAAGCACGTTTTAATTTCATGTCTTTGTGTTTTTTGACGAGTGTGTCCACGTTGACCTCATTTAAAAAAATCAAGGAAACAGAAATGTGCGACTCGTTGAATTGAAAAAAAGAACAAATAAGTAATTCAAATAGTAATTTTCTTAGTCCGCGTGGATCAAATTCACAACGTAGTCTTTCGAAGTTGTATAATAATTAAACGTGCTGTTTGAAACACAATTTCGGTTAACAAATTAAATTTGGTTAATAAAGCAATGGTTAATATAAATAATGTGCCTTCGGTGAAAAGTTTGTGATTATCTTAAAAAACGAACATTTTCCACATGTCGTATTTTTGATACAACTTTATTTGTTGATACAGAAAGAATGATATCGAACTTCTAACATTAAGAAAGCAGAAATTCGTAAACTTTGTTGGGAGGTCATCCTTATATTCCTGATCGTCCTCCATCAGAATTCATCAGATGACATATTTGACGTTCTCCTTTAGATTGGACTTGAGACGAAGCTGTTCAAAATTATCTCTTCACCTCCAAATAAAAGGATTTATTCTACAGTTGATTGAACTATCAGAGCAATGGGACTCCATCATTTACCGATTGATTCAATACAAAACCAATTTTAGTAAAACGCTAAGAATTAAACATAAACCCAAAAGTATCGAATACAAGTGTTTTGATTCAACGTAAATCCACATTAGAAACAAAGCACATCAAAATGTAGTCAAATAATCATTGGTCGACGAACAAAAGAAAAGAGAAGCCCTAAACCTATACAACTTGACGCCATACGTGTCTTTTCTACGGAATCGTCTTTCTGTATTGACTTGCATGTACTAGAATGGTAGACAGCGTTTTGATAATGTGTATTTTTCGATTTTTTGTAAATGTAAACAAGTCTTTGTTGGTCATACAGAATACGGTGCAGGCAATACACCTGTTTAAACTGTTATCATAAAAGCGAGGTGATAAATCAAGAATTTTAGAAATGTTTGCTGATTGAGCACAGAAGACGGCCTTTGAACGTCAAATTTATAAATGTTTCTGAGAATTATTTTTACAAAATTATTGCAATAATTGTTCAAACCATTCAATACAATTTTCTTCTTGGTTCACAGTACGTAATTTATTTAGAAAACACTTGTTTTTACATAATAATCTTCTGATCTTTATTTTAAATTTATTAAATTCGATCATCACGTATGTAAGGTTTAGTTCATCAATGATTGTTATCATCTGCTATCTGCATTCTTTACGGCTTAGATTTATCTAGCAATATTTTCCTGCCCTATTATATTAATACTTGTCATTTTAGAGTTGCTTACAAAGGTATAAAGAAACGTCTCAACTTTTCTTTTTACGTAGGGATAAAACATTTCTTTTCAACAGCATTTCATCAGTGCTAGGCGTGGTATCGTGATTCATGTATATAGATAAAATTTTTTTGGGAGTTATTATGCCATGTTGATCTTGTTCCCTTTTTATCCAATGTTTCGGTCCACATTTTGGTGAAGTGTGTTTTTATGTGTGTACCGTATTAGTGTTTATGTGTGTATCTTAAGGCCGGTATCTCAGTTTATTACTTACTGAAATTAATGTGGTTTTTGGCGCTTCTTTTCAGTGTAGGTATATAACTTTGTTTGTTTTTTTGATTTTGTTTTTGTAATTTTTATTTAGATGCACATAAATTTATTCATACATCTAGTAAAAAAATATAAAAAAATACGATTTACAAAGTACAGTAACATTTACAAATACATTTTAAAAAGAATACTAGATAAAAAAAATTAATAGACAAAAATACATTATATAAGAATAATATTGGTAAGTAATCAAAAAAATATTTTTTACGTATAATGCACATATCCCACGAAAAGTGCTGAGACTTGAGGCTTCCTTTACGGCATTCGGCAGACTGTTATAAAGTTTTTGCCCATTTATAAAACGAGCTATTTTGTGTGCACGAAAGTTTAGTTTTGGGAAGCCTAAAGTCTCCGCGTCTTCTCGAAGGATTATTGTGAACATTTTCTTGAAACAAAATATTACTCTGCAGATAATTTGGGAGCATATTATGTTTAAGTTTGTATATCATTGTGAATGTATTATATATTTTGTGTAATGGAACTTTTGTCTTATTCTTTAGTCTCACTCAATCTTGGCTATTTATACCTTCGTAAGTCGTATCATCTTTGCTGTGTTCCTTCCTGTTGGCATTATTCCTACTAATCTCTATGAGGGTGCGTGGTCTGTCCCATGCCCACCATTCCTATTGCCAGACATTTTTTATAATATTTGTGAATAATGCAACATGATAAATTTACGTGTTGTGCGCTCCTTAATTACTAATTACTTAAAATTTAAAGCTGGTTTGAGTTGATCAATTTTAATTTGTTTGTTCAACATCACCTGATCACTTTGTGACCACTAACGCCGTGAGTGTCTTCCCTGGGAGCTAATTAACTTCTGTGCTGTACAAATATATAGATATATTGTTTTCAGGCTATTTTCCTAATATCATTATCACTATTGGCTCCACAACCCCTGGTGGGTCTTGGCCTCCTCAAGAGTCTTCCTCCACTCATCTCGGTTTTGTGCCAGCTCTCTCCAGTTTGGAAGCTCCAAGATAGATATTATGTCTTTGAGGACGTTGTCGCTCCATCTTAGTCTTGGCCTTCCCAGGCTCCTTCGCCCTATTGGTCCTGAGTTCAGCAGGGACTTTGATGCTTGATGCTCGGTCATTCTCTCCACATGACCCAGCCACCGAAGTCTTCCCAATTTTATAAATTTTGCGATGTTTAGCTCCTTAAACAAAGTATAGAGCTCATTGTTATAGCGTCTGCGCCAAAATCCATTTTCTAGAACCGGTCCGAAGATGCGCCTCAAAATTTTTCTTTCAAAAACGTCCAGTGCTCGCTCATTCCTCTTAGTTAGTACCCAAGTCTCAGCTGCGTACGTAAGTACTGGTCTGATAAGTGTTTTGTACACTAATATCTTCGTGTTTCTGGACAGCAGTCTGGACTTTAATTGGTTTTGTAGGCGGAAATAACAGCGATTTGCGTTCACTACGCGCTTCTGGATCTCCTCTGTGGTATTATTGTCGTTTGTTATCAGGGAGCCTAGGTATGTGAATCTTGGTACCGTTTCGAAATTTTGGTTTCCACATGAGAGAGTTGGGATTTGTTGGGTGCATCCTACGGCCATGTATTTTCCTAATATATCCCTACTATTATATTTTCTTCCATTCTCAATTCTGCCAATTCGATTCTTCCATTCCAATAATACAATTTTATTTCTGTCATTTCAGTTAGGTCATGGATGAATCGAAACTGCAAAACTGCCAAGGATGGGTCCAGGTTGCAGAACTGCCGCCAACTTCCAGATATAAAATTCGTCAGAAGGCCATGGAAGCAATTCATAGAAGAGATTATTACCAACAGACCAGGGTTGCAGAAATGACCATCATTGAAATAATGACTTCTACACACATGTGTGCGCGACGGCTAGGCTAATAATGGTTCATAGCCCATCTTCTGGTTTCTGTGTTCTGTGGGTGTTATGAATGTGAGCAGAGAAGGCCAGCCTTTTGAGGCCCCTTGTTAGGCGATGTTGGTTTGTGACCGTCACTAACGGGCAGTGTTACGTTAGATTTGCCTGTTTTGGCGTTCGCAAAATGAACTCGCTTTAACTGTTCTCTATTTCTTCTCTGCTCCTTCTATTTCTACAACCACCAGACCAGATTATACAACACCATCTTCAAAAATGTCCCACGACTTGTTAGTATGTAAGAAATTACCCGATTTTTATGCACTTTCTTTTGAAATTTCAACAACATTCCGAGTATGTCGTAACATCGACTGGTCAGTGGGGTCAGTGGTTGAGTGGGCATAGCGCTTAGATCCCATCCGGGCGTCGCGTGTTCAATTCCTCGGCTGGCTAAGTCCTCCATCACAACACAAGCAACATTTTCAGCTTTCTGTGGTGGTAGTAGGAGATTTTCAAACATTGTTGGGTTATTCGTAACCCGGGAATGTTTGTATTTCTTAAAAAAAAAAAAAAAGTGTTACGTTCAAGAAAAATGCGTGCATTTTGCAAACTATGAAACAAAGGAAGATACCATTTAAGATTCAGCAATTAAACCTTATGATTATGGTAAAGTATTGGATGCAGTTCGATATTCGCCATTCGACAAAGACAATGAGTCTAAACCCAGAGGACTAAAGTGTTTCTGAACGTGCATGAATAATGGAAAAGCAAATTTGGTTTTCTGGACATCTCAGCGAGCTTTGACCATGCACACAAACAATATTTTCAGTCGACTGTTTTTACAATTTGGGAGGCGGGTATGGGTACCGCCGCCCCGGGAACCATTTATTTGATAACCAACACCTCTGCCATAGGTCACCCCAAGTGGTTCGCTACGTTTGGTGACTTAGGTGACCGGGTTCAGGTCTTAGTGGAGGATGCATCTGCCCACCTGCTGCATGGCGGACCGGATCAATGGAGACTGGTTGAGGGAGGCCTTTTGACCTTTCCAGCCGGACTCTCGACCCATCGCCGTGCACTGCAATTGGAGGGATGGATTGATACGTTCGACACTCCTGGATATACTGACCCCCAGACTCCTACCCACCCCTCATACCTTTTTCCTTCCCAGAACTTCCTATCCTTCCCTTCCTTAAAAAGACCCTCCACACAGCATCCCCAAAGATGACATAGGCCCTGAGGGAAATTATTTTCCTCACGGCCTCCTGTGTAGGACTAACGTAAAAAAAACTAAACTCCATGATTGTCTTACCGTTGTGCAAAGTCCCGGTAGCATGTTAAATGCTAAATGCCCCAGCTATTGGTTTTTAATTTTTAATTGAAGATAACATGCAACTTAGTCCGTTTTCTACCCGATTTATTCTAATTTTCTGCAAAATAAGGTATGATATCATCGACTGTTAGAGCAGAGTCAGTATGCATAAAATTTCCCAAGATAAGTCCGAGTTTTTTTTAAATTTATATTTTAATTTATTTATTACAATCATAAAGGTACTTAAATTAATATGATAAAATATATTTCAAATTATAAACTAGACTTATTTACCTTTACGAGAGTTAAAAACTCGTGTGTAAAGGGGGAGTTAATCTTTATCTTTATTATTACTAAGTATAAAATGAAGTAGCTCCCGCTGTATGTGCGCTTAGATCTTTTAAACTACGCAACGGATTTTCATGCGGTTTTCACTAATAAATAGAGTGATTCATTAGGAAGGTTTTAAGGTATTTAATTTCTCAAGGTTTTGTGTAAATTGGTTAAAATACATAATATATCTGGCCAAGCGGCAGAGGGCAGCGGGCAGCGTGGTGTGGATTTGATTTGACAGATGGCGTTGGTTATAAAGGTTTTGTTAGCCACAGCAACGTCTAGCCGGGTCAGCTAGTTTGCTTATAAAACTTGCGACCCAATTTTTCAAGATTCTTTGCTGAACTTTTACTATTGTTTGTACTTTAGTACAGGTAAAAAAGTAACAAAATGAACAAAACAATTGAATAAAATGGTGGTCTTACGTTCAGTAGTATAAATGAAGAACTGCAGAGTCCGCCCAGAAGAGTGGCGGAATACCCCGTTAGGGAGAGGGGAAGGAGAAAAAAGCTAATGGAGAATTTTAGTAAATAAACTCGAAAATAAGAAAGGTTTACACCCTAAAGGAGTTTTCCATCACTTTATTTTAAGCATACTCGGCAGATTTCATTTCTATAGCCAAAAAGAATTCATGAGCAAATTTTCACGAATGCATGAAGTTTGTCATTTATTAAACTCTATTTTTCCAGCGTAGGGAGTGTGGCGAACCCATCGCTCAGTGAGTGGAAACACAAACCTGCAATAGCCATCCCAAGCCAAGGTGTGAGCTACCGTGCTCAGGCTGAATGTCCTGGGGAACAGCGTCATGAACGGTGCCTCCGAGAAACAAGGTTGCATCTCGGAGTATTTAGACCTCACTCCAGCACTCAGGGCTCTGCTGGAGTGGACCTTCTATTTCCCTGGTAACTCGTGGGACAAAAAAAATTGGACCATTCGAAAACTAGGGGCCTTATGGGAACCTTGGAGTGCTTAAGCCACCTCTGTGGATTTCCTTTCTGGGGCCGTAGGAGGAACCAAGAGGAGAAACCGTGGAGAGGTGAGCTGAGGCCACCTCCATGAACTCATCCCTTGTGGGGCCTTCAAGGAACTAAGGGGAAGGGCACCTTCCAAGCGGAGCCTTTGTGGAACCAAGGAGGAGTGAAGTGGAGAGATGATGTCCTCTTCCCATGTGGGGCCTTCGAGGAACCATGTAGGAGTCAATAGAAGAAATGAGGCCATCTCGGTGAACTCTTCCTCTGTGGGGCCTCTAGGGAACCAAGGAGGAGTGAGGAGGAGAGATGAAATTCTCTTCCCTCCTTGGGCCCCCAGGAAACTCCTTGTGGGGCCTTTAGGGAACCAAAGGGAGGTGGACTCTCCGTCGTGGAGCCTTCGGGGAACTAAGGAGTGGAGAGGAGAGATGAAGCCCTCTTCCGTCGTGGCGCCTTCAGGGAACCAAGGAGGAGTGAAGAGGGGAAATGAGACCTGGGAAGACACATTGTCGAACCAGAAGATATAGATTCATTTCCAATGACAATCCTGGTGAACTTTATAGAAGGGACTGGGTTACTGTCAAAGAAATGAGGTAAAATGGGAGACGGCACTATGTGTCTATGGCTTAAGTGCTCACGGGAACTATATATATGTTAACCGTCTCCGATTATTAAAAAAAAAAACTCTATTTCTCGAGGTCTTTTATTCTCTCCAGGCCAGAATCACTCGATTCATCGCCTTGCACCACAGTTGGAGGGATGGATTCATACCTCCGTCACTCCTGGACTCACTGACCCCCAGTTTCTTACCCATCCCTAGTACATTTTTCCTTCCCAGAACTTCTTCTCCTTCCTTTCCTTAAAACAACCCTCCACACAGCATCTCCTAAGATGACATAGGCCCTGAGGGAAGTTATTTTCCTCAGAGCTAATGTAAAAAAAAAACAGATAACGACATGGCTGTTGAAAGTACTTACTATGGAATTTAGTCCAAATAAAGAAGACCACAATAAAAACGGTTTGTGAAAATTTGGTTTTGGGACAAATCCGAGAGAGTTGAGGATTTCTTAAATTCTGGCAATGTTTTTGAGCCTCAAGTAGAACCTACCACATCTGTGAACCACGGATGCTGGAAAGTCTAAATACTATTTTTTTCTGTGAATACCTCGTAAAAGTCGCAGCAGCTCCCGTCTGGAGTTAGTAAGACTGTAGCATCACCAATGGGGTATGTTGTGAGGCTGGAGGGAGAAGGGAAAGGAGTTGGAGAAGAGGAAGGTGGGGAAGTTCTCGACTATTCAGATCTGGTCACCAAACACGGCTAAAACAGCATTTCAAGCAACGTTTCATTTCTGAATGGTGGTCTTACCCCAGGGAGATTCTGAGAGAATTCTCCACTTTCGAAACGTTTATCTGCCACAAATATGCTATATATTATATTAAATGAAATTATTGTGAAATAACATAATTAATCAAATAAAATTTATTTTCGTATGCCGGGATTCGATCTCGCAACCTTCGGATTGTGAGTCAAGAACCTTACCCCTTGACTACGGAGGTAATTTACATAATCCATAATTAAAACCAAAATTATTTAGCAGGTAACGGTATGTATTAGTCACAAATGATACACTAATCAAAATGACAATATATTTTGATTATTTTATTTCAATTTATCCGAAATGTGTCATAAATGTATTTAAAAATAAAATAACACTTCACAAATCTTCATCAGGATCATTTTTTTGATTGAACTGTTAGAATTTTTAGAATTTAAAAAAAATTAAATCCTACTTGCAATAAATAAAAACAATATTTTTAATTAATTAAATGAAGACAATATTAGCGAAACTCTATCGAAAATCTGGAGACAGAAAAATCAGAAAAAGATGTTGGCTCCACTGGGACTCGAACCCAGGTCCCTTTGCTTACATGGCAAGTGCACTTAGATAATATTGTTTCTATTATCTGTGCAAGTGCACTAATAACTGCAGAAAAAAATCATCCTAGACTTTTTTTTTTTTTTTAATTGTACAACAGATTTTTTATCCAATTACTGTACAATTTTCTCATTTTGACAGTCTTAGCACCTAGGAAGATGATTATTATACAAAAAAATCTTAAGGCTATTTAAAGAAGAGTTATATATATCTAGTGTTTCCGATATTTCGTTCCACAGCACCATTCCTCTTGTCATGCTATGCTGTGCTAGAACATCTGTTCTGCCGTATGGTATTTTGAACAAGTCGTGTCGACGACTACGGCTAAAATTTTCAGGCACGTATAAGCCATAACATTCCAAGAGGAATGGGCTGTCAATACGATTATGGATTATGTTAAAACTAAGAATTGCAAGATTTGCATAACGTCTAGTTTCCAAGCTAAATCTATCTGTTGCCTCAAGTAATTCCATATGGTGCATGAATCTCGGGTACGTTCCATGCATCCGCATATAGACATACCTAAGGAACTTTTTCTGAATTTGTTCTAGCATATTAATATATTTAGCTTGGTGCGGAGTCCACACACCACTAGCATACTCCAGCTTACTTCTTATGACTCCATCGAACATGGCTATCATTGCATCTGGGTCATCAAAATCCTCCTAGATCCTAGAAAAGTCAACAGACGTCGCATATTAAAAAATAAAATGGATAAAAATTTATCCAGACACTATCTACATAGCATTTAGTTCGAGTTGAATCTTGCAATCATATATAAGCAGCCAATAATATGTGCGTTAAGAAAATGAAGATAATGTTGGTAGTTATTAGCCGAAGTATGATACAGTTAAAAGTGACCGAATTTGATATGGGTTCCGTAGCTCAGGTCCTGGGTTCGTGTCCCAGTGGAGCCAATATAAGCGGAGCCAATATAGATAATACAATATGTTTTTCTGATTTTTCTGTCTCCAGATTTTTGATTGAGTTTCGCTAATATTGTCTTCATTTAATTAAATATTATAATTTGAGATCTTACTCATAACCACTGAAGCGACAGCGCAATTTAAAAGTTTTTCTCCGATTGCTTGAGATTTTTTGGTAATTTTTTTGAATATTTACCGCCCACAATAAAAAATCATATCTCCGAATTTTAATATGGAGATATACAAACTGATTAAAGTTCTGTATAGTCAATGAATTCACCTATCTTTTGTCGATTATCACATATTCGTAGGATTTATACAAAAAATATTATAAAATTGTAAACTTTTACTTAATTACTTACAAATAAGGGAAAATTTGCCAAAATTGGTAACAAAGCAATCCAAGGTATTTTAAATAGTGCCATATTGTGGCAAAAAGCGCTCCAGTGAATAAAGTAAAAAAAAATTAAAATAAATAAATT
Organism: Limnephilus marmoratus; assembly: GCA_917880885.1. Taxonomy (NCBI): domain Eukaryota; kingdom Metazoa; phylum Arthropoda; class Insecta; order Trichoptera; family Limnephilidae; genus Limnephilus; species Limnephilus marmoratus. The sequence goes on from OU862926.1 coordinate 13,636,660, forward strand.
TTTAACTAAACGAAGACAATATAAGCGAAAGTCAGTCGAAAATCTGAGAACAGAAAAATCAGAAAAGATATTGACACCGCTGGGACTTGAACCCAGGACCTCTTGCTTTCCGGGCAAACGCGCTAGCCACTGCGCCACCGTGCCGATATCCAATTCGGTCATTTTTAACTGTATCATACTTCGATTCAAGTCCCAGCGGTGTCAATATCTTTTTCTGATTTTTCTGTTCTCAGATTTTCGACTGACTTTCGCTTATATTGTCTTCGTTTAATTAAATATTACAATTTGAGGTTTTACTCATAAAGTTAAAATAAAAATAAAAATATTCATCCTAGACTTGCAGAAAAGTCAATAGATGTCGCATACGAAAATAAAATGGATAAAGATTTATCCAGACACTATCTAGAGAGCATTTAGTTCGGGTTTGAATCTTGCAATCATACATAAAGATAGTTGCCAATAATATATGCTTTAAGAGAACGAAGATAGTGTGGGCGGTTCTTAGTCGAAGTATGATACAGTTAAAAATGACCGAATTGGATATCGCCACGGTGGCGCAGTGGTTAGCGCGTTTGCCCGGAAAGCAAGAGGTCCTGGGTTCAAGTCCCAGCGGTGTCAATATCTTTTTCTGATTTTTCTGTTCTCAGATTTTCGACTGACTTTCGCTTATATTGTCTTCGTTTAATTAAATATTAGAATTTGAGGTTTTACTCATAAAGTTAAAATAAAAATAAAAATAAATTTTTGTTTGTTTTATCATTCATTTTCCCCCCACTAAGTGAAGTATGGAGAGAAATTGACCAGATTTCTGACTAAGATTCGACCATCGCCATCGTGGTCAACCTGACCTCAAAATGAACAGAAGATACCTACTACATACCAAAATGGTCAATGTTATGCAATTACAATAGAAAACGTTTCAGCTGCTTACCCTTAGTCATAGAGGAATGAACGCCACTTTTAATATATAATATGTAATTTACATGGTAATAGAAAATATAGCGAGCAGGTAATAAGTGTAGATATGATACATCAGTATATACTCATAATTATAATTATAAGAATTATATATGGCTGTATTTGTGTACAGAATAATTTGAAACATCTGTACAACCGGTGTACCATCAATAAATTGCAAATGCGTTTGAGAAACTGTCAACTATTAGATTTTACAAAACCAAAAACCCAATCGTATACCAATACTCACTCAATTTAAAACATGTACCAATATAAACCAACGAGGCATTTAGGTACCAGCTAAAATTACCAATAACGAAAAAAAATATAACACACATATTTCGTTAGGCAAATGCATTATAAACTTTATGATCAACTCACTTTTTGTCGTTTCAAACATGTAAAAATAATGAAGAAAAAAAAAAACAAATTTCTTATTTTGTTTTTAAATTGCGGGGTGAACGTTGTATTTTTTTTTAATTTTTAAATTTTTTTTTTATTATAGAGACTATATAGAAAAAATTTTACATACAAAATGTAATGGGAAATTAAGTGTAAAATATTGTATTTCTTAGTCCTCCTCACTAGGGGGTCCTGTGCCGAGGCGGACTAAAGTTATTTAAATATAGTTCATTTGTCTTCTATGTCGTTTTTAGCGTCTTCGCTAGGGTTTTCTCATTGACCTCTTTAAGCCATATTTTTATTCTTGATTTGTATTCAATTGGATTTTTTATTAGTTTTATGTCTTACGGAAGGAAGTTATGGAGTTTTGTTGCAAAGTATGTATAGTTTCTTTGTCCAAATGTGGTTTTATAACTTGGAATATTGTTTTATATCATTTTTATTCGATCTAGTGTTATGCATACACGGTCTAGTAGAGGATTCATTATTTTTGAAGAGCTTCAATAATATATTTTTGGCATATATTTGTTGTACATTTGGTACTTCAAAGTTATTGAAAATTTCATTTGAAAGCGTTCTAATTGGTACTTTCAGTATGGTCTTTATGATTCCTTTTTGAATCGTATTCAGGCTGTGTAGGTACATATGTGCAGCAGATCCCCATCCTATAATTCCATATTCAATTCGAGAATGACATAACGCGTAGTAGACCTTTTTCATATCCTTTTTATTTAACATATATAATGCGTAGTGTTTTCTCTTTCTAACGAGCTTTTTAAAATTATAACGCAATATCGATTTTATTTCATTCAAAATTTGCCTTAATTTATACCTACATCCAAAAATGCTAAAAGGCGTGATGATAAAAATATTAAAATTACGTACTTTTTGTAATTATTTTTAGATCACAAGTATTTATAAATTTTCAATAATGTCTAACAAAAATAAGAATGTAAAAAAAATCTTAAATATATTAGTTAATAAGACCGTAAATAATTAGACAAACTGAAGTATTTTCGCCACAAAACACGTGCGCTGACCTTTTTTAATGATTTTATTTAAATTAAAATTAAAATTCTGAAACATAGCTCTTTCCCAGATAATTTATTGATTTATTTTACTGCATGATTATACGATTTGAAATGTGTGTTGTATAATATAATTGTATGAAAATTTAACAAATCTGCCAACGACCTATGGTATAACCTTATTATACTCAAAATAAATATTTTTTCTCAAAATTTAAAACATATCTTTACCAGTGCCGTAAATAGCCTTTTCTGCGCCCTGTGCGAGCTTCTATAACTGCGCCCTATTTAAGTGGACCCTTCGCCTATTATACCACCCACTGTGTTTCACTCACTCAAACTCAAACGCCAGTTCACTAGTACAAATGCGTTGCCCACCCTGATGCTTAAGATTTAATTTTTGGGCCACTTTGGTCTTCATACTTTTTATAATGTACTACATATGCTCTGTACTTAAGTTAACAAAGCGAAATATTATATTTCTTTTAACTTAATAATAAAAAAAAAATAAAATAAATAATAAAATAAATAATAAAATACCCTGCAAAGTTTCAGTAAACTGTAAATTAATTTAATTTTAAGTACTTGGTGTGGTAGTTTTGAATAAGGAAGGTAGCATAGCATAAATATAAATTGCATTTAAGTATGAATTGGTGAAAAAACGTCTATTCGAAAATATTTGCAAATATTATTCACAACTGAGGGAGCGGGAGACAGAAATGAAAGGCGTCGGTCGATGTAGTGAGTCAGTCGTTCATTGGGCTACGTAGCGGAGGGTCGGTGAAGCGGTAACATGATGTATGCAGGGTGCCGTAATGAGATGCTGCAGGCGTACGGAGGTGATGGAGATGGTGTGGTGGAGGTCAGCGAGTTGCTCAACACCTTGGCGGTGGAGATGACCTATCTTCCAGGCCGTTGCTCGACGCTTTGAATCGCGGAGATGAACGGTGGGTGGCTCGGTGAGCTGAGCCACCAGCAGGTAGTCCTGGCGAGGCGGAGCGTGTTTCCATGGCAGCGAAGCACGGTGGGGCTTCGGGGTGCCATGAAGTGGTGAGCTGATCCCTTGGCTGAAGGTGGCGTCAAACCTTATAAGTCGCGGGATGTAGCTGTTCTCAGGAGCTGAAGACACGATGGGCCTTGTAGCTGAGACGTGGTGGTGGACCTTATGAAGCTGCCCTGGATGTGTGTAGATGCCATGCAGGAGCACTTGTGCAGAGCTCGTTACATGCTGAAATGTTGGCCGACTGTTAGTGTGAGACTGAACTGAGCTAGCGCCGAGTTTAGTCGCTTTATATATACCAGCGCAACCGGAGGAGTAACGTTCCATTCGCCGGCAATGTGCACACTGGAAGGTACTGGAACATACGCGATGCTGAATATTCAGGCGGCTTATAAAATCTAGACCTTTCTAGGCGGTGGCGATATTATCATTCATCGAGACGGCCGCGGCAGGCGAGCAAAGTACATCGCGGCCGGCATATGTAGGTACCTAGGCAAGTGCCAGCGCCGCGCGAATATTAGATGTTTCTCGTGACTTCTTTTGATGGCGAAGTTGATAATGATGTGTCGCCACACAACTACACAATACACAAATGAATGAGACCACAAATGAATAAGTTCAGATAGTAAAGATTTAAAGCAAGCCATAAACTTTTTTAAAGATTTACTTTTCGCGCTTTCTTCATTGCAAAATCGTTGATAACCTTTTCATACAACAGGCACCGTCCTATGTCGCGTTCAACCGATAAAATCGCTATAGTTCAGTGAAGTTAAACATGAAAAGGGGGTTGTGCTTGCAAAAGGTCCAGTCATTCTGAATTTTTTTTATATGTTGTTAGGACCTAAACCAAGTTTAAAAAAAAATTGCAACTTCTAAAGTGCTGTGCGAGCGGCGGTGGACTCAAAAAACCAAGAAATTTTCGGATTTTTTTCAATTTTTGCTCAATATCTCAGTGAAGGAAGGGTCTGACCGGTGTAGTCTGTATACATACTTTTAAAATACACTAAATTTGCTATAATTTGAGTCCAAAGCGAGCTATATTCAGCTATTGGTTTCCAAGATACAGTTCTTCAAAAATAGGCCATTTTTTTCCAAAAAGTGAAATTTTCTCGAAATGGTCACTTATTTTGTATAATAATTTCTAAAATACGCATCGCACGTCAAATATTATATGAAATAAAGTTGTTGTAAATTTAATAAGCTTTCATTTGAGACTAGAATGATATCTGTAGACTTAACGGATCTCTCAAAAATGGCAGATAACCAAAAACAGTCATAAGTGGGTTTTGGGGGAAATGCAAATAAACTGTTCTCACGTCTTTTTATGGTTTAATTGTGTCCATTGACGGGTTGAAAACCATACCGGTACAAGTGACAAAAATTTAAAAAATGAGTTAAGTGCGAGAAATTATAGTAAAGATGATATTTTTCGTAATGCCAAAAGGGTATGAACGAGAAAAAATCGCAACGCCATCTATTATTGGTCAGGTTAACTGACACTGTTATAGTTACAGTGTTATAGTGTCATACAAAATAAAACACAAAATTGTCATTATCTCCTTTCTTCTGATTTGTTGCTTATACCAGTATGGTTTTCAACCTGTCAATTGCTTCATACATATTAATTTTAAAACTTTGCTGTAGTGTAATAACGTAGCCGGTGTCTGAGCTTTTTCTTAGGTCGTGTCTTTTTACTCGCTTTTAACATTTTTCTGGAAAATCGTCTTCAATTTCACATTCTTCACAAACTTTTTTTGCCTTTTTTTTCGAAAACGTTATCTACAGTCTCGTGAATAATCTGAATCTGCCTTGTTAATCCCTTGATTAATTCAGAGGCTTTGTCGATAACAAGAGTTTTTGACTGAAAAGCTACGTTCACCTTATCAACAGACTCCAAAACTTGATCCCAAATTTGCAGAGTAGGTAAATATAAATTTATAGTTTATTAGACCTATAATGCTTTTAGCTGTAGCTATATACACTAGGGGCGCAGCGGGGCCGGGAACTTATCAGGAGCAATCAGGAGCAAAATGAAAAAAATAATAGCCCTGCTTAGTCTGGTCATTCTTGCGCCCCCCAGAGTCTACGCCCTGTGCCTGGGCACCGGTGGCACCGCCCTATTTACGGCACTGATCTTTACTACATAAAAGAATAATCTTTAGAAATCAATTTATAATTTTTTGTGGAAAAGAGTCAATACATCTAAAATCTGATTAAAAAAGACGTATTTCTGTTTTTTTCTGGTTATGTCCTCTTGAATTCCCTTATACCACGTATTAAACAGATTAGGTAAACCAATATGCATAAGTAGCAGATATTTTCAACAACTTACGAAGAAGAATTTCACATATTTTTTTTACACATTTATTAGTTTATATTTTGATGCTATAATTATAAATGTTATTTAATTCAAATCATATGTACATATACACTGAAGACTTTTAAAGTTTTTTTCTGTATTAAAAGTTATTTACACCGTAAATAAATTGACATTGTATCACATAGATAGTGAAATTGGTTTTTGAAAAAAAAATCAGCCGGTTTATACATGAATCTTCTTCTTCTTCTTGAGGCCTGTCCGTTCAACGGACGTTGGCTATCATGTTGGCTATGCGGACTTTGTTTACTGCGGCCCACTACTAGGTTAGATTAGGTTAGGTAGGGTTAGATTTTAGAAGATATCTTGTTGGGGGATGTTTAGTCGCGGGATGAAAAGTCACGGAACCAATGGGGATAGTCAGAAGTCTCGACAAATCAGTTGGAATTACCGGAACGATACCGACACGACTCCAGATACTAATATCTACAGCCTGTATGTCGGATGAATATCTACAGCTCATATGTTGGACTAATATCTATGAACTTCAGAGTGAGGACTAATATCTACAGAACTAAGTTCGGACGAATATCTATGACGGTTTCAGTGGTGACTAATATCTATGGAGCGTAGGTTGGACTAACATCTACAGAGGGCAGCTGAGCAAGAGCTTGTACGGAAAAGCATAAATTACTTCAATAATTACGTAATTACTAATTACGTAAAGGCTTAAACGTTTAAAGTACGTACATGAAGTTTTTGCATGTTTTTGCTGTTTAAAAGGACAATAATTTATTGAACAAACATGGAGGTCATAATACAAAGATATTTATTTATTTCGAAATACACGGCACCACAACCTAACCTAACCTAACTGACATAGAAATGGTCATGGTAACAGACTAAATAATTTAGAAGCACTCGAAATAAAGAAAGCTGTTAAAACAAAAACCCAAATCCTTAATAATCAGTTAAATGTGTCCAATAGTCCGATATTAGGGATTTTTACATACATACATACATAAATTAAGTTTTTTAAACTGCATATGCAGTATTCCGTTATTCCAATATGCTATACATAATTGCAAATCCAACCTCTGCCAGTGCGGTAGTTATTCGTCCACACTTTGGTTCTCATAGATATTATCAGATATTGTCCGATTTGTTCAGTTTTTGCAATTCCTGTAGATATTAGTAGACGCCTCCTACCGATACTACGTGACCAACTTATAGCAATTTTTAACCCCCCCCCCCCTCCCCCCTTGGTGACCATTTGTAGTATATTCCAAGACCCCCCTCCCTCCCCCTACAGCTTTCACGTAGTAATTCATAAACATGGTTTTGAATCATTTCTTGCTAACAAAAAGTAAAAAAAATAAAATTGACTTATATTTGTCTTTATTAATACGGCGCTTGCTGCGTGACGGCAAGAGTGCATGCATACCTATACATATAATTAAAAGTGGAAAAAATATTATCAAGATAAAACTTATGTCAACATTTAGATTTTTTGATTGACTACGTGATAAAAACCTCCTAAATCCCCCGCCCCTAATAGGCCACTTGCATCACATTTTTTTAAATTTTTTTCCGGTTTAGGCAAATATTCTAAGACATTCTGTATTTTTTTTTTTTTTTTTTAATCGTATTTTTGAAACCCTGGGGATTTTTTGAAAATTTCAATACGAAAAATCAGACCATTTTTTATAAACCGGAAAGACGGGACATAATTTTATAGGTGTGAAAAAACGATAATTACATAGCCGAAAATCATTTTTAAAAAAAAAGAACGTTTTCCACACGAATGGCACAGGAGAATAACGAGGCATACCAAAAATATTATATCTCATAAATATTTTTTTCCTTGATCCATCTTATTGATCATGAATCATTATAATGTACAGCGTCTATATTACTAAATTCAATGTAATATACTTGAACTTGTAAATTGTAATAATAATAAGAATATTATAAAATTTTATTTTGTTAAAATCAGCACCATAATCATTATACCTCTAAAACATGTACCGACATCCTCTTCACGTTCTGAAGAGAACCCCGTAGCCATTAATTGTACGGGGTTCTCTTCAGAACATCTGTCAAAAAATCAAACCAAATGATAAGTTCGCAGAGAACAAACAATAAATCTAGTGAACGAATTCAAAAATTCGCCTGAAATCAAAGTGATGCCATATAAAAAAATAAATCAGTGTGGAATTTTATAAAATTAATAGGAACATTTTCGGCGACGGGACATTTTCATGTAGTGACGTCACGAGCCCAAATAATGGATTTATTTATTTAAAAATAAAAATAAATGTACATTTCTATAACTTTTTACTAACATTTTCGTAATCTTAGTAAAAAACTCTATCCACACGATTTTTTCCAAGTCGTTATGAAGTCCATGCAAGTGGCCTATTGTTACTAAGCGTGGTATTGTGAAGACCCCCTCCCCCCCCCCCCCCTGAACGGGTCGCGTATTTCCAAAACCTATTGCCGATTCAGTCGCGGTAGCGACAATTTACATTTTAAATGTACCTCTATATTGGTTACTTTTTATCACGTTGCAAAAACAAAAATTGTTGTAAAATCTAGATAAAATAATCTTTCTGGTGTGCAGTAGAAATTATTAATTTTATTTCTAAATATTTAAATTTTGATATTGAAAATGTAAAGCGACTGAACCGGTATAGGTTTTGGAAATACGCGAACGAGTCACATATTATGAAACTATAATTATACTATACATTATGCATACATGTACAAACCTTGCTATTGAAACTAATAATAAATAAATTATGGGTACGTTCCCTCACTACTTTATCGCTTCTTTGAATTCTACAAACAAATACTTCGAATTTAAAAAATGATAACAGAGCAAAAGTTCTGGAATTTATTGAACCGGAGTTATACACAGAGCCACAACCAAAATTTTCATTTTTATTGTCCATTAAACCTATTATCTTATTTCGTAATGTCTACCATCAACAAAAATGAAACAAATAACACTCTAGATTACACCAGAGCAGGTAAACATGAACCTAAGTGGGTAGAAATATTATAATCACCTAAAATTTTATCTATTTGAATTTCACCCGAAGATTTTGTCACTGAGTCACTCAAAATACAATTATTAGTGATTGCCGTGATTCTATCACTAGGTAAATATTTAAACATTATCTGTTAGGACTTTCAACTAGAAATCAATATGTATTAATTATTCTGACTCGATAAACAATCAAAGTTTTCGTTTATATAGGGAACAAATCAATATATGAAATCAGTGTTAACTCGGACTTTTACATGAGAACTTCCTTGTAAGATTTTCTCAGACGGAAATATTGTGACAAATTGTTATATTCTATAGTTTTCGTTTTAAAATCAGTGGTTTAAAGGCAAAGTGACTAATGGCAAAATCTTCAAAGTTGTGTTGTGATAAGTAGTAAGTCTAAGGGGACTTTTTTTGATTTGTCTCCTTTTTCCTATTGCTTTTCATAATCTTCTTGCTTCTTCAATCGCCATACAACTCTAAATAGTGTTCTATAATTTTTTTAATAGTTTTTTTTTAATAAATTATTCCTAATACGTTTTTTATTAATATTTTGAAAGCCACTGGGCTAAAAACAATTTTTTTTTAAATTTTTTTTTTGTGTATATATATTTCTTTATTTCTTATTTCGTAAATCTAACAAAAAAAAACGATATTCATACCATATTTGACAATTGTGTTTATAATATTAGAAGGGTTGTTTCCTAGAATGTGATTAATTCATCAAATTTAAAAGTTGGTTTTTGACCGGTCAGTGGTTGAGTGGGCATAGCGCTTGGATCCCATCCGGGCGGCGTATTTACAATCCCTACCGCGTTTCAGTCGCTTTAAATTTTCAATATCAAAATTTAAATAATTAGAAATAAAATTATTAATTTCTAATATACACATTGGAAAGATTATTTTATCTAGATTTTAGAACAATTTTTGTTTTTGCAATGTGATAAAAAATAACCAATATAGAGGTATATTTAAACTGCAAATTGTCGTTACGTTTTGTAAATACGCATCCGGGCGTCGCGTGTTCAATTCCTCGGCTGGCTATGTCCTCCATCACAACACAAGCAACATTTTCGGCTTTCTGTGGTGGTAGTAGGACATTTTCAAATATCGTTGGGTTATTCGTAACCAGGGAATGTTTGTCTTTCTTTTTACAATTAAAAAAACTTTTTAAAAAGTTCTGTGGAAGTTCTATTTAAGTTCTGTTACTTTTATAGTTTTGTGAAGCAATTGTTTCACAATGTTTTGAAAAGGGAACTTTCAAAGAACTTGAAATTTAACTTTGAAATTTGTCGAATTGTTCAAATTCTGTGAAACGACTGGTCCTAAGTTTTATTTTACTTTAACTGATAATTTATCAGGTTATTTAATTCCGGTAGCTCCCAGCCGGTTTTTTAATCAAATATCAAATTTAATTACACCATAGCTCACCATTTTGGAGCTTTTTCTCAGCTCAATCAAACTTCTACTGAAAATCTAGGTGAACTCAATATTTTCAGCTCGCCAATTTATTTTCCGCCAAAGTTCACTGTAATGAAACCAATAATTTATTATAATATTTATTCCTACCCGGTTTCGTTCATACAAAGCTTCTTTAGGGTAGTGTACTATCTACTTTGCGATAATAATTCTTGATGAAAATACTGTGCTCTTGTAAAATTTGACATAAACTTCAGTAAATTAGTAGCAAAATCATACGAGGTGATATTTAATTCAAAATTTGATATTTTAAAAATATAATTGAAAATATTCTCTTTTATAGATGGCGGTAATTTAATTATTTTAGGAAAAATCGCTTTATTGTTTGCTCCCACACAAATACGAATAAATAATTTGGTACGTACACAAACTTAATTCTACTAGGAAAGGCGTACAAATGCAATATTGAATCGGTAATTCGATCAAATATTTTATTTGTTTGCCTTTCTTGAAAGAATTGAGTTTGTACACGTATAATTTTTTTTAATTATATTGTGTATGTATGGACGTAAACAATTATTTATTTTTAATACTTTAAAGTTATTTTTCAATTTTGTAGACTGGTAACGGTTCCGCCGCCCCGGAACCATTTAATGTTCCCTACGTTTGGTAACTTAGCAGGCTTATCCGGGTTGCGTATTTACAATCCCTACCGCGTTTCAGTCGCTTTAAATTTTCAATATCAAAATTTAAATATTTAGAAATAAAATTAATAATTTCTAATATACACATTGGAAATATTATTTTATATAGATTTTAGAACAATTTTTGTTTTTGCAAAGTGATAAAAAATTATCAATATAGAGGTGTATTTACAATATATGGGAATAATATTAAAATTTAAATATTTAGAAATAAAATTATTAATTTCTAATATTCACATCAGAAAGATTATTTTATCTAGATTTTAGAACAATTTTAGTTTTTGCAATGTGATAAAAAATAACCAATATAGAGGTATATTTAAAATGTAAATTATCGTTACCGCGACTGAATCGGTATAGGTTTTGTAAATACGCGTCCGGGTTCATGGTGTGCGGTTTGTCTATGTCTTGGCGGCGAATGCGTTTGTCCATCTACTGCGTAGCGGCCGGTCGGAAGAGAATGGTTGAGATAGTCCCTTTACACATCCCCCATCATACCTTTTTCATTCCCAGAACTTCCTTTCCTTCTTTTCCATAAAAAAACCCACTACACAGCATCTCCAAAGATGGCATAGGTTTAAGAATTTTTAGTCCTTTGGGCCTTCTGGGTTGAGCAAATGTAAAAATTTAAAGCTTAACTCGTAAAAAGTGATTATTCCCTGAGCCGCGCTACCCGAATTTCTACCGATTTCTTACATATCTCCAAGTTTAAAAGCTAAAAAAAAAATATTATTCTTGAAGTTAATATCTAGAATAATGACATTCCCCGCGCCGAAATGAAAATTGTATAAAATTCCCTCGATAGAAAAAATCACAAAGTATGCTCCAAAAATTATTATAAACACTTTTGTTTCAGTTATTTTACAGGTTATACTCGTAGGTATGAAAAAATTCACATGCAGTATTTCTTTAAATGCTGTTTAAGACAACCCCCGCGAGATTTTTGCTCTGTTTTAAATGTCTTATTAAACATTTTCACAATTTTCCATTGATTTTGTCGCTTTAAATACTAGCGCGCTCCTCTAACATTCGTATTTTCATATCTCTCCATCTTCTTCTTTTTGAGCCCGGTTGCGGCGCCTGAAATGATTAGTTTAACGACATCTATGAAAGAGCAGATTATTAAATCTTTTGAACCAGTATTATTTTTTCTTTTCTAGGAAAGTGTACGTATACAGGGTGTAACAGGACGTACCTGAGGGATTTTAACCATTCCTGAGCTTATATGGAGTAAGAAATATACATGTCATTTTGGTGTCCGATGACATTAAAACATTAAAAATATTTTTCCGTCACACGTCACCACTGACTAGTTAGGAGAGTGGCACGTTTATAGCAAGCGTTGCGTTTGGTTCTAACAGCATGTTAATACACGAAGCAGCGCGCGTATTGCTCAAACCCATTGCGATGGGATATATCCCATAGCGATGGGATATGCAGCGACATGTGATTGAAATATCCTTTTTTGTTTTTCATAGAAAAAAAATGTCATCGGATAGCAAAACGACATGTAATTTTTTTACTCCAAATATGCTCAGGAATCGCTGGTTAAAATCCCTCAGGCACGTCCTGAGGGATTATATATGTATAAATATATTTTATTTATTTTTTAAAGTGACTTTATGTGTAAGTATAAATTACATAAATGTGTATTAATAATTTATTAAATAGTTGTCTCATAAGATAACGTGGCCAGTGCAGTGTTAAGTAGTGCGCCTCGGACGGATCGACCTCGACTCTTGCGACCATGCACATCCGTAGGGGTGCCCTGCTTTCTACTCCACTGGCCAAACTCTTCGTTGCAAAGTGCATCAAACAAGTTCAAAATCATTATTTACATTACTCTTGCAATTCGGTACAAATTTAAAACAAAGTTTACTAATTTCGTCGATAGATGGCAGCTACAATATGTGTGTAATAAATCTAATACAATGTTTTATTTTTTGTCAACAGATGTCACTCGTCACTCATCACATGCGTCTAATTGACAGTATTGCAATCTTAACGGATTTCCTATCATATCTGGCGGGAGAATTTTGTGTCTAACGGGAATTTGGAAGGCGATTATGGGTACCGCCGCCCCGGAAACTATTCAATGGATAACCAATACCTCTGCCATAGGTCACCCCAAGTGGTTCGCTACTTTGGTGACTCAGCAGGAGTGCCCGGTTAATGGGGTGAGGTTTGTTAAAGTCTTTGCAGTCGATGTGTCTGCCCAATCAGCTGCATGGCAGGCCGGATCGGGAGAGAATGGTTGAGGGAGTCCCTTTGACTTCTCCAAATGTCTCCGCAACTAAAGTCTCTCGTTTGCGGGCATCCTAATAAATACTTGATTCACTTGATCTTGTCGTGTCTTCCTCGGAAGTCCCCGTTATATTATGTTAGAAGTAGACGATTTTTTTTTTAATTTAAAAAATATAAATAAATAAAAAATCAAACATATATTTCAATGTCTTTTTTCTACCTAACCTAATAAAGGTCCCTTGGGGGTTGATGTGTAAGTATTGAGATATTAATAGTTTTTATTTTTATTTTAATCACCCACAAGAGTCTTTTTTTACATTAGATCAACACAAGAGGCCCTGAGGAAAAACATTTCCATAATGTCATCTTTGGGAATGTTGTGTGGAGGTTTTTTTTTTTGGAAAGGAAAGAGAGGAAGTTCTGGGAAAGAAAAAAGGTATGAGGGGTGGTAGGAATCTGAGGGTCAATGTGTCTAGGAGTGACGGAAGTATGATTCCATCCCTCCCACTGCGGCGCAAGGCGTTGTTCCGAGAGAGTACGGCTGGAGAAGTCAAAGGGACTCCCTCAACCATCTCTCCCGCTCCGGCCTGCCATGCAGCTGGTGGGCAGACGCATCCGCTGCCAAGACCCTGGACAAACCTCACCCTACGAACCCGGGAACCCCTGCTAAATCACCAAACGTAGCGAACCACTTGCGGTGATCTATACCCATGGCAAGGGTATTGGTTATCAAATAAATGGTTCCCGGGGTGGCGGTACCCAAACACGCCACCTAAATTGTCTGGAGCCAGTGGGGCACTAGGATCTCCATTTTGGAGTATGTTCGGAGCAAAGATAATGTGAGACAGAAATAAGTAAGAATGAGAAGGAATGTATGGTTTAATCGCAATCTCTTAAACTTCTTTACGCACGCTTGACTTGGGGAGTAAGCTGGCAAATGCGTGACGAGAGCATTACGAAAAGCGAGGCGAACGCTTCGTATATTACTGTAGGGGCAAGAGAGCGAGGTGCGAGCACACATTTTCTTTCTCTCTATCTCTCATAGCCAGTTACGTTACATAGTGCAGACCTATTGTCTGTATCACACTGTAGGAACAAGAGAGAGCAGTGCGCGCGCACATTTTCTTTCTCTCTTCCTATCATATAGATATAGATGGAACAGAAGTTTTACTTCAGTTGTGTGGTCTAAATCTAAAGCACACTCGTTTTTTTTAAACGACTTCGAAAAGGAGGAGGTTCTCAATTCGACTGTATTTTTTATTTTTTTTATTTTTTATGTTTGTTACCTCAGAACTTTCGACTGGGTGAACCGATATTGATGATTCTTTTTTTATTTGAAAGTTGGTGCTTCCCGTGTGGTCCCATTTTAATTTGGTCCAGTTCTGACAATGGCATCCATGAGAAAATCATATAAGTCTTAAATTTGCATCAAGTATGTGCGCGACAAATGGACGAATAACTCGATATCACGTCAACCGATTTCGATTATTCTTTTTTTACTGGAAAGTATATACTTCAAGGGTAGTTTGATGAGAGTTTGGTTAGGTTCTGATTATGGGATCCATGACAAAGTAACGGAACTCTCCAATTCTGAAGAACAAACTTACGATACTCGGCCGAATCTTAAATCTTAATCGAATTAGTTAGTGTACTTCAGATTCACTAAAAATAAAAAAATAAACAAAATTTTTAACAAAACAAATAAACGACTTCAAAAAAAAAAAAATACAGTCGAATTGAGAACCTCCTCCTTTTTGAAGTCGTTTAAAAATGCACTAAAAAGTAAAAAAATAATTTCGTATTCTTCTACAACTTAATAATCAACTGACTTTTTCTACTCATCAATATGTAGGTACGATTGTTATTTTTGGAGTCGGTGTCAACCAAGATACCCGCGGCCCTGCGTGTTCACTTGACAGCTCCTCTCCCGCCGACACCGACTCCAAAAATAACAATCGTGCGTACATAATGATGAGTAGAAAAGGTAAGTTGATTATAAAGTTGTAGAAGAATACGAAATTATTTTTTTACTTTTTAGTGCATTTTTTGAAGTCGTTTTTTTGTTTTGTTGAAATTTTTGTTTATTACATACATAAGGTGAACCTTAATCAAAAGGAAACACGTAAACTTGAAAAGCGTGCTAAACAGTGACATTGGGAAGGAATCTAACTTATATTATTTTATACACTGCATGTTTTGGTGAGAAACAAGCTTCCGTAATAAAATGACTGGAACATTTTTTGCAAGGTCACTCAATTACGAACGACACTGGACAGAGACAGGTAATGAACAACAGTTTGGGAATGAGGGGACATATATTTTAAATGGAGTTGCATAATGTTGCGTCATCACATGAGGAAAGGGAAGATTGGGAAGTATTGGGAATTGGTGGCTGTTTAATTCTGGTCACCACACTCGGCTAAAGCCATTTCAAGCAACTACAATTGAATAGTGGACTTCCAACATAGCTATACAGGATTATTTACTGCCGCCGCTACCCGAATTTCTACCGATTTCTTACATATCTCCCTTAAACACGTTAAGGTTTAAAGCTCTAAAAATATATATATGTTATTCTTGAAAATAATATCTAGACATTCCCCGCGCCGAAACGCAAATTATATAAAATTCCCTTGATAGAAAAAAACCGCAAAGTATGCTCTAAAAGTTATTATTGACACGTTTGTTGCAGTTATTTTACAAGTTATAGGTATGTGTGAAAAAGTTCACAGTGTTTCTTTAATTGCTGTTTAAAACAACCCCCGCAAGATTTTTGCTCTAGTTTAAACGAGTCGTGTTTTATTAAACATTTTTACAATCTTCGCATCGATTTTGTCGCTTTAAATATTAGCGCGCTCCTCTAACATTCGCAATTTCATATCTTTCCATATTCTTCTTTTTGAAATAAAAAACGTAAATGAAATTTGGTTCTCCGGTGACTTTTTTAATATTTTTAACTGAAAACATAAAAAATATCTCTAGTTATTTCAAAGTTAGGGGTAGAGTTGGTCGATTACCCGACTGAGCGACCAGTGAATATACATATATATATTTTTTTATTTTGAAAAAAAAAAATTGTGAAAAGAAGACATCTGAAATGTCACCGGAGACCAAAATTTCATTTACTTTATTACTACAAATAATGTCAGGAATCACCAGTTAAACAAAGTCAAGTTAGTCCACAATAGGCCAGTTGCATCACATTTAAAAAAAAAATTCCGGTTTAGGCAAATATTCTAAGACATTCTCTATTTTATTTTTTTTTATTCTTATTTTTGAAACCCTAACGATTTTTTGAAAATTTCAATCCGTAAAATCAGACCATTTTTTATAAACCGGAAAGACGGGACATAATTTTATAAATGCGAAAAAATGATAACTACATAGCCGAAAATCATTTAAAAAAAAAAACATTTTCCACACGAATGGCACAGGAGAATAACGAGGCAAAAATGTTAGATCTCATAAATATTTTTTTCCATCTTATTGATCATAAATCATTATAATGTTCAACGTCTATATTACTAAATCCAATGTAATATACTTAACTTGTGAATCATAATAATAAGAAGAATATTATAAATTTGATTTTGTTAAAATCAGCACCATAACCAATATACCTCTAAAACACGTACCGACATCTAAAATGTACGGAGTTATCTTCGTAACGTCTGTCAAAAAGTCAAACCAAATAATAAGTTCGCAGAGAACAAACAATAAATCTAGTGAACGTTAAATATCAAATTCAGAAATTCACCTGAAATCAAAGTGATGCCATATAAAAAAAAAATCAGTGTGGAATTTTACAAAATTAATAGGAACATTTTCGGAGACGGGACATTTTCATGTAGTGACGTCACGAGTCCAAATAATGGATTTATTTATTTAAAAATAAAAAAAAATGTACATTTAAAAAAAAAAAATTACTAACATTTTCGAAATCTTAGTAAAAAGATCTATCCACACGATTTTTTCCAAGTCGTTATGAAATCCATGCAAATGGCCTATTCTTTCCTTCTAAATTTGGTAAATCTTTGGGTACTTGCAATTTTGTCGTGTTTCTTTGCAACTCTCATGGGTGTGTATTTATTATATTAAGTATTAAACATATTGTTTGTAATGGGTATACGGAATTAAAAAATGTGTATTATTATTGTGGGGGGAGATTGTAGAAGAGAATAAATTAAATCTCCAGTCACCATTGCGTCGGACCAATTGGACTTCCGGTCTCTCTCTCTCTCTCGCTTCCCTTCCCGTCTCCTTTTAACTTCCCTCCCCCTCGCACTACTTCCCTATTCATCGTAATGTTCACTGCAGGGTTCTCCAATCTCCAGCTCGCGAACCAACTGAAACGTTAAATGTTATTTTGTAAATAAATCTAAGTTTTCCAACTGTCTCCGCAACCAAAACTAAAGTTTCTGGTCTATTTTTTACATTAACTCCACAAAGGAGGCTCTGAGGAAAATAATTCCCCTCAGGGTCTATGTCATCTTTGGAGATGCTGGGAAGGAAAAAGGTATGAAGGGTTCTTAGGAATCTGGGGGTTAGTATTTCCAGGGGCGATGAATCCATCCCTCCCACTGAAGTGCAAGAAAGAGTCCTGCTTGAGAGGTCAAAAGGTCTCCCTCAACCAGTCTCTCCTGATCCGGCCTGCCATGTAGCTGGTGCGGAGAGGAAATGATTATTTGTTATGGAAATTAGTAAAGTACCTAATATTACGTGTAAATACATAATATACAGGGTGTTAAGGGACGTACTTGACTTACTTTAACCAGCGATTCCTGACATTATTTCGAGTAAAAAATGTAAATGAAATTTTGGTCTCCGGTGACTTTTTTTGACGACTTTTTTTTTTCAAAAATTTTTTCTTCATAATCAAACAAAAAAAAATTTCTTCCGCACGTCGTCACTGGTCACTCAGCCGGGTGTCCGACGGACCCCTTACCCCGCCTCCAACTGTTCAACTACTACCATTTTTTAATGTTTTTGTAGAAAAAAAACATAAAAAAAGTCACCGGAGACCAAAATTTCATTTACATTTTTTACTCCAAATAATGTCAGGAATCACTGGTTAACGTAAGTCAAGTATTTTTTTGCGAAATAGAAAAAAATGTTTTCGATTTTAATGTTTACCATACGAGACTCACCATCTAGGGTTGCCAGTGAAAAATATTGGACACCGCTGTCCTGGCAATCCTGACTAGCCAGCGACAAACGACAGTGGGGTGACCATTAAACATAATCCGACACAAATATAATTGAGATATATTAGGGAACGTACCCATACTACGTGACTAACTTTTTGCAATTCTTAACCCCCCCCCCCCCCTTAAACGTGTCACGTAGTATGGGTACGTTCCCTTATATACTTACTCACCCCTTATTTCTTTTTATTTTCAGAATTTCCTCTCACTCCTTCCCCTCCCCTCCTCCCCAAATATGATATATTCCTTAAGAGGGCATTATTAGAGAAAACCAGAAATATGTCATTTTCAAATCAGATTTTAGACGTATTGACTCTTTTCCACAAAAAATTATAAATGAATTTCGATTATTCTTTTTTTATTGGAAAGGATGTACTTCAAGGGTAGTTTGATGAGAGTTTGGTTAGGTTCTGATTATGGGATCCATGACAAAGTAACAGAACTCTCCAATTCTGAAGAACAAATTTACGATACTCGGCCGAATCTTAATCGAATTAGTTAGTGTACTTCAGATTCACTAAAAATCAAAAAATAAACAAAAATTTCATTTTCAAATCAGATTTTAGACGTATTGACTCTTTTCCACAAAAAATTATAAATGAATTTCGAAAGATTGTTCTTTTATCTAGCATTCGCATGTAATAAATTTTAAGAAAATTTTTAGTACCTATAATAAGGTTATTCCATAGGTCGTTGGCAGATTTATTAATTTTCAAAAAAGATTTTGTATTATACCACACCCATTTCAAATAATATAATCATGCAGTAAAATAAATCAATACATTTTCTAGCAAACGCATATTTTAGAATTTTAATTTTAGTTTCAATAAAATCATTAAAAAATATGTACGTACATTGTTTCTTGACGAAAATTGGTCCATTTGTGTATTTATTTGCGCACTTACAAACTAATATATTTCAGATTTTTTTAACATTCTTATTAAATTTAGACATTATTGAAAAATGATAAATACTTATAATCAAAAAATAACTACAAAAAGTACATTATTTTAATAGTTTTATCATCACGCCTTTCAGCATTTTTGGATGAAGGTATAAATTAAAGCTAATTTGGATTGAAATAAATTCGATATTGAGTTATAATTAAAAAAAGCTGGTACGGAGAATAATTAATCTTTCTCATTGTAACCGCCCTGCACGATCGTAAGAACAACTTTCGACGAAATGTGGATTTTCGTCCGCTGGCTGGTTAAACGCTCTTAAGGAATTTTTTCGAAGATTCCTGTGGAAGGGAGCTGAATTTAAAAAAAAACAAATTTCGTGGGATCGTTATCTTATATTACTTAATCTCTTGTAAGATTTGTGTGATTTATTTACTTTTTCTATGTATAACTTACAATTATTAAATAATCATGCATACTTGCAGGAATGCGTGTCTAAAACAATCTAAACTAAAATATGTGACAGTAAAAAATATCCAAAAATTACACAAATCTGACACGAGATCACGTCCGTTATCTCGATAACGATCTCACAGAAGATATAGAATCGCTATGCAGGTTGGTATTGGTGCTGGAAACAATGATAATACCTACATTAACCGACAACGCCCCTGTGGGAACCCGATGCATTAATTTGTCAATTAAACTAACCGCTATTGCAATCTCGCCAAATTTTATTAAGCCACAATATGTGTTATAAATAAATTAAAAGTTTTTTTTGTTGTGTGAATACCGTATAAGAGTCCCAACTGCTTGGAGCCAGTGAGATTAGATAAAAAAAAACTATCTAGATACATACATAAATAATCATTTAGGACCCGAAAATTTGCGATATTTATCAGGGAAATTCGTAATATTTTGGGCGACATTCGCATTATTTTTGGCGATACTCGTTTTTTTTGTGAAATTGGCGTATTTTTGACAAAATCGCATTATGTTTGGTAAAGTTCGCGTCATTTTTCAGCAAGAGCGGTGGTATTTTGCAATAAAGCTGATGTAATAACAATTTTATAGTATTTTGCAACAAAGAAAGTTGCCAAGTTTTTTTTAAACTAATAAAAGAATGCCAATACACGGTGTTTATGACGTGAAAAAACTGAGCTCATTCCTGTCTATTCAAACTTGTCAAAACTATTCTTATTTTAAAATATCAGAAAATCGCTTGAAAATTTCGCGATGATTGCCCAAAAACAGCGAATTTCGCGTTGTTCTTCTGAAAATGGTAAAACGCTGGTATTTTAAAAAAAAATATGTTTGTAAACAATTTTTGAAAAAAGTCGGCAAAAGCGTAGATACAATTCAGGTCTATCGTTAGTCAGCAATCAAATATTTCATCAAGTCCGAGGAACAACGGTTTTCCTTCTGCATGTAATCAGAGCCTCTTCAAGACCCGCATTAATAAATCCCTTCCTACATTCCCTTAACCCGCCTCACAAAGCAACCTCATAAGGTAGCGACATAGTTCCCCTGGCTTCACACCGTGCAGAAAGTAGAGCTTTTGTGAAGTGTCACATAAAAGGTGAAAAAACTAAATCCAAAAACAACTTTAAAAAAAAATTCAAGGTCACCCTAACAAATTACAATAGTTCGCTTAAACGTATTGTACAGTAAAAAGCTCACTAATAAATATTTTTCCTGTTTTATACATCTGATTAATGTATCATTAAGGCGCGGTGTACCCGCTAAATAAATGTAAATACGAATGTTACAGAGAGCGCGCTAATATTAAAAACGTTAATATTTAAGCGAAAATTGTGAAAATATTTAATAAAACACGACTCGTTTAAAATAGAGCAAAAATCTCGTGGGGGTTGTCTAAAATAGCATTTAAAGAAACACTGTGAATTTTTTATATATAACTTGCAAAAAAACTGAAAAAAAAATTCTATGGAGGAAATTTCATATAATTGCCGTTTCAGCGTGGGGAATGTACAGATATTATCTTCAAGAATAACGTATATTTTTTAAGAGGTTTAAAACTTAAAGCATCGAAGGAAAATATGTATAGTAAGGTGGTCCAGGCCTCTATAGTAATATTTTTTTTTCAAATGTAGATATAGCCACCCATTTAATTTGTTACACCTACCATTCCTATTATGTGTAAAAAATTTCAGCCCTCTATCTTATATACAAGGGGGTGCTCATCGAATTGGAAGTTTCTGACAAAAGTTCTGGATTTTAAGTAAAACACGTAATTTAAGGTTTATTAATATTACAAGTATTTTAGTCAAATAAGTATAAAACGTATTTAAATTTGAACAAAATTTGGTAACAAAGCAATAATTAACATAATATTATTCGCAATCTTTCAAAACTATGTTTGTTAACTCCTTTTTTAATGTTTCAGTAGCAACGATTTTCTGTTTTGTTCAACGATGTGAAGTAAAAATTGCTTTTCTTCCTAATTCTTAGTGAGTATCGTGTTGTAATCTTCAAATAGTTTAACACCTTTCTCAGCTGTATCATTAACAACATGCAAATTTTTGACTCAGCTTGTGCCTTAAATGTAATCAACATTGTTATTCCAAGTCTCAGGAAATAATTGCAAGAAAGAGTCCTTGAAATCAAGAACTAAGAGCGTTTTCAACGTTCTTTGTGTTGCAAAAGCTTCTAATGTAACCTCTGAGGCAAGCTTAGCAGAATCACCTCATACTGAACAATTACCGCCATCGGAATTTATTTTTTGAACAATGGCCTCTTTTTCAGCATCAGAAAGCTTCTCAGAAAACAAGGTAAATGCGACTAGTTCATCTGAGAAATACCATAAGTGACGCTCTAAGACACCCCTAGCTGCTATACTGATTTCGGAATCAATGACTTTATACAATTTTAAGCTATTCCAAAGTATTAAGTCATTTACTGGTGCATCTGCTGCCAAAGACGCGTCGATTCAAACTTTGGTGTAGATGATAACTAACAAATCGAACAATTTGTTTTTCTTCTCTCTTGATTATTTTAAATCTTGTTACGATCAAGCGCACTGGTAACGTATTATGTAAATATGTCACTTGTAGACAGCTCAACGCACTACAAACTTAAATTTGGACTTATCCTCTAATATGCTAGCATTACTAGAAGTGCACTGAAGCTGAACTCAAGTTCTAACTCTTGTCTCGACACCACCGAAGATGAAGCATTACTTTTAGCAGCCATTTCTTTCAATTCTTCAGATCTTTGTTTCCGTTTTAGAGAACTTTCTTTGACCTTTTCTAGTTTCTTGTTGATTGAAGTCATAATCATCTTACATTCTCATCTTTGATCGATGAGAAACGCTCCGTCTTCCGCAATTTTTATCAAATTCAAAGCGCTAGCATGGGCAATATCAAAAAGTTTGTCTAGTTCTTTTTTAAACAAATACTCTCCTTTCTTTGTGCTTCAGAATTTCTTCCTCTATTTTTCTTCAATAGCAGCCAGTTCTTAAGAAACTTTATCAGTTTTTCAATGCAGTGATTTTGTTGTCTGGTCGGAATACTAGATTTACTCCATACTTTTATAAGTTCTTGAATAAGTACATGCACGGAATCTTTCACATTTTTGGAATCATTTAATATGTAGTGATAATGGAGTAAAACTTGCCGAAGAGTAGGATGTTGGTTAAGCCTTATCAATGGCTCAATATCTCGAAACCCAAGTAGAAAAATTTCGTATTTTTTTCGAGTAGATGAACACATTTTACTACACTGATTCACTTCACAGTCTACTAAATAAGTATCAAATACTGTTCACATTTGTCTATAAAACTCTTCAGTAGTTTATTTTAATATTTATTTAATAGTTTAACACACGAAACTGGCCTGTAGCAAAAAGTAAAAATTAAGCATTTTACACAAAAAATTCAAAAACAACACTCGATTGAGCACCCCTTTCTACTTGAGCTACATCGCTGAAATTTTACTGTGTTATTTCTACGAATACGTGTAAAAAATTCACGAGGTGGCCAAATGAAAAATAATTAAAAAAAATTTTTGGACCACCTTAATGTATAGTCTGTCAAATAAGAGTAGAAAATATAAAAACTCGAATTACTAAATTTGTAGACTGGCAACACCAATTTAACTGTCAAATATTTTTTTGAAGTGTAATGACACTGAATGTATAGAACACGGTAAACCACATTTAAAAAAAAAATTCTTCATGACATAAATTTGATTAAAAGGTTATTTATAAAGCAATTTGCTTTAATTTAATTTAACATAAATTTGAATTTAACAATAGATAGAAAGGAAGAATCACTAATGTGAGTTTAGTTAAACTAATTTTAGATTGAATGAGTTAAATATATTCAGATCTAAAATTAAAGACGTGATCTAAAGCCCAGGCAACGCTAGGTACTTTATACAATAGTATTAAATAAATGTGAGCAATTTCTAAACTGTGCTTTATATTTTATTACATAATAGTTATTCTTCATTATGTTAACAAAAAATTGCAAAGGTATAATAATAATATACTTATATGCAATTCTAATTTTGAGATCGGCGGGTATCTGTACTGCAATGGAAAAATATTTTGTCCACTATTATGCCTTTTTAATTTATTTATAAAAATGTAGGTTACACAGCTTTATTTTAACACCATGAGTTATGTGTTTAGTATTGCCATTTGATCAACAGTGGCGCCCTCATATATTTTCTACTCTTATTTGACAAACTGTAATAAAAAATCGGTAGAAAGGCGGGAAGTCGGGCCTTATCGGTTGTTTACCAGTTGTGTAAAATTTAATACACGTATGTTAGTAGGGGGTAGGTAGTTAACTAGACTTAATTCGCTATTATATTATTACATTAAGTATCATGTGTTACCCGCAGATTTAGTCGAGTAGGGAGATAATATATTAATTGAATGCCGGACTTCATAACAGAAGTGGGTACTTAATTATTATATTTACCATCCCTGACTGGCTATAGAGGGTCATTTAAGTAGGAAGTTGGGTCAATGAACGCCCGAATGGTGGAATGACCCTGCTAGCCGAAATTTAACTATGATAACTTGTTCATTAAATCTGAGGGAGCGGACTGCGGATCGGCAGAGACGGAGGACGAAATAAAAAGGCGTCAGTCGAGGTATTGAGTCAGTCGTTTATTGGGCTACGTAGCGAGGGTCGGTAAAGCGGTATGCATGCAGGAGTGCCGTAGATGAGATGCTGCAGATGGACGGAGGTGATGGTGTGGTGAAAGTCGTGGCGATGGTGGGGCGGAGCAGACCTCGAGTCTGCAGGTCACCGGCGCGTTGCTCGACACCGTGGCGGTGGAGACGACCTATCTTCCAGGCCGTTGCTCGACGCTTTGAGTCGCGGAGATGAACGGTGAGTGGCTCTGTGAGCTGAGCCACCAGCAGGTAGTCCTGGCGAGGCGGAGCGTGTTTCCATGGCAGCGAAGCACGGTGGGCTTCGGAGTGCCATGAAACGGTGAGCTGATCACTGGGCTGAGGGTGACGCAAACCTTGTAAGTCGCGGGATGTAGCTGTTCTCTCGAGGCGAAGACACAATGGGCCTTATAGCTGAGATGTGGTGATTAGTGTTGAGTACCTCATACAAGAGGCACCTCAAATGTCCCATACAAACACGTAAAATGTCCCCCCACCTCACAATATGTATTTGTACCAATTCTTTTTCTTTGTCCCCCCTTCATATTTGTATTACTACAGATATGAAGGAGGGACAAAATATGAGGTGTGAGGTGGTTTGTTTTGTTGGACTACATTCATGTCATGTACGGGACAAATATGAGGTGAGGTTCGAGGTGGTTGGTGTATTGGACTACATGTCATGTCACGTTGTCACGTATGGGACAAATACGAGGTGAGGTGTGAAGTGGTTGATGTATTAAACTACATGTCATGTCACGCATAGTTTGGGACAAATGTATGAGGTTGTGAGGCGTGAAGTGTTTGTATATTCTATGACATTTTTGTATTAGAACCGTGAGGTGGTGATGGGGTAAGCCAATTCATATATTGTGAATACTGCAGAAGCGTCCCAACTGCTCCGAAATTTTTATTTTTTTATTCTAAATTATTGTTAAGTGAATACCGCACAAGAGTACCAACTGCTCCAAAAAAATTTTTTTTTTTTAAATATTTTTTTATTGTAAATTATTGTTATGTGAATACACAAAACAATAATTTATGAGCACAAGAGTCCCAACCGCTCCAAAAAAATTTTTTTTCGAATTTTTTTTTTATTGTAAATTATTGTTATGTGAATACACAAAACCATAATTTATGAGCACAAGAGTCCCAACTGCTCGAAAAAAATTTTTTTTTTAAATATTTTTTTTTGTAAATTATTGTTATGTGAATACACAAAACAATAATTAATGAGCACAACAGTCCCAACTGCTTAAAATTTTTTTTTAGTCTAAATATTTTTTATTGTAAATTTATGTATTGATAAGTGAATACCGCACAACAGTACCAACTGATCCAAAAAAAAAAATATATATTTATTTACTTATTATATGTTATGTAAATACCGCACAAGAGTCCCAACAGCTCCCAAGGGGGGGAGGATGAGGCAGTGTTGAGATGAGGTGGAGGGGGTTGCTGAGGAGGGGGAGGGATAAGAGGGGGGGATCAGAGGGGGGTGCAGGGAGGGGATCAGAGGTGGTGAAGGGGGGAGGGGGTAGGCCTTTTTTATATCCATTTTTCGTATTACAAAA
Source organism: Limnephilus marmoratus (assembly GCA_917880885.1). Classification (NCBI taxonomy): domain Eukaryota; kingdom Metazoa; phylum Arthropoda; class Insecta; order Trichoptera; family Limnephilidae; genus Limnephilus; species Limnephilus marmoratus. Next base: position 13,662,608 of record OU862926.1, read on the forward strand.
ATAATAGACACGGGAGGCGGGTATGGGTACCGCCACCCCGGTATTTATTAGAAAACCAACACCTCTGAACCAAGAAAATCAAGCTGAAGGAAAAAAACCAGCCCCCCCCCGTAAGCGAAAATATTTTGAAACACCTCACCTCAAATGAGGTGGGACACCTCAACACCTCATTTCAATATTTGAGTACCTCATACAAACTCATCCTGATATCGTGTCCTACCCAACACTAGTGGTGATATTCCTCGAGGAAGCTGCCCTGGATGCATGGAGATGCCGTGCAGGAACACTTGTGAGACTGTCGGACTGAGACTGACCAAGCAAGCGCAGCGTTGAGTCGCTTTTTTTTTTTTTTTTTTTTTTTTTTTTTTTTTTTTTTTTTTTTTTTTTTTTTTTTTTTTTTTTTATTTCATACAATTTTTGAAAGTACACTTTTTGTTATTTTCTTGATTACCATACTAGGCTAATGCCCGTGTTAAGGTAATCATACATGATATAAGTTATACAGTGTGAGAACTAGAACAAAATATAGGTTTGAAATAGAAATTATAAGATATTAGAAACAAGAGAAAGAAAAAAGATAAAAATATTTAAGATAAAATATAACAAGATATGTGTATACGTAAACACATACACATACATATGCATATACATATACAAATACATATAAATATATATATATACATATAAATACATATAAAAACACACATATAATATATACATACATAATAAAAAAGAAAATGTTTTAAAGAAGTTAAAAATAAAATACTATAAAATACTAAGAAGTAAGATTTAATAGTGTTAATCTATAAAAAAAAATTTATGAAAGCTAAAATTTTTATTGGAAGTTTATCAAGGTAGGTAAATAATCGCCTAGAAGAGTATATATTTAGGTTAGATTAGATTTCAGTGAAGTCAGGTTGGAAAAAGATGTGAAGTATGATATTTTATTTAGTTAATTTAATTATTTTCTTTTCTTTTATAATGGTTAGAAAGTCATATATTCTTTAAAGAAATCTCGTCTCCTTTCGAATATCCAATTTTGAACACGAATAGTAAAAAGAGGTATGGTAATATTTGATTTTATATCGGTGCTCAATGCATTGTATATTTTGGGGGCAATGAACCAAAATTGTCGGTGAGCAAATGTGGTTCTAGTTTTTGGAACCACGCATCCCAGGTTTGATGAAAAGCGGGTTTGGGCTTGATGTTGTGGAGCCACCAGTAGGTTATTTTTCCGTATGTAGGATAGGCTTGTCTTAGTGAATAGTTGGCGAATATCTAAGACCCTAAATTTAGTAAATAGCACATTAGAGGGGTGGGTAGGTTGGCATTTAAATATGATTCTCAGTATTAGTTTTTGAACTGTAATTATTGGATAAATGACGGATTCTGTGCAACCACCCCATCCCAAAATACCATACGATGCAATGGATTGAAAAAGGGCAAAATATACGCTTCGAAGGGTTTTTAGGTCTAAGATGGATCTAAGAGAGCAGAATATATGGCAGAGCTTACGGAGTCTTTTTACTGTGTCACTTATGTGTGCTTCCCAACGTAGTTGATCATCTATTATTATGCCCAGATATTTAACTTCCTTAGATGATTTAAGGGTAGGACACGTGCAATTTGTAATAGGTGGGGTTCCGGGTGGGTGTGGGTGCATGTTTAGTGAACACGAGTGAATTATTGGTTTAGGGCAGTTGTTGGGAAAATTATGTTTGCGTATGGAAAACGTCATATATTGTGTTTTGTCAATATTGAGTGTAAGGAGATTTGTGTCAAGCCAATGCCTCACTTTTATTAGGCCATTATTAGTTTTGTTGATAACTGCTTGCCATGTTTCATCTTCGAATATTAAGACTGTATCGTCGGCAAATGATAAAATCTTACCTCCAATATCCATGGTACATAGTGTGTTGATGTATAAAAGAAATAGGAGAGGTCCTAGTACACTGCCTTGCGGTACACCGTAAGACATGGATAATTTTTTGCTTTTATTTATTTTGTCAGAGTGGATAAGAGTTTGTTGAGTTCGGTTTGTTAGGTAGTTTTCGAACCATGTGTAGGGTATCCCAGTTATTCCGATCTGTTGAAGTTTTTTAAGCAGTAAGGGATGGGAGACCGTATCAAATGCTTTTGAGAGATCGAGGAAAACAGCAAGCGGTTTTCGACCAAGGTCGAGATTAAAGGAAACTATTTTTGTGAGGGCGGCTATTGCATCTGCGGTACTCCTACCTTTGCGGAAACCATATTGGTTGTCCGATAATATTTTGTTATCTTCAAGGAACTTGTAGAGTCTATTCTTCACCGCTTTTTCTATGATTTTAGATATTGTGCTAAGTAAAGATATCGGTCGATAGTTATTTACAGATAGTTTGTCTCCTGATTTGAATATTGGGATTATTGTGGCCTGTTTTAAGGAGTTGGGGAATACACCAGTTTTAAAGCTTAGATTGATTATATGTTTCAGAGGTGAGGCTATATATTTTTGGATATGTTTGATGATTTTTGTTGAAATATGATCTATACCTACAGAGTTAGTGTTTTTAAGGGATGAGATTAGTTCTAAAATTTCTGTGTCAGTAGTGGGAGTGAAGTGGAAAGGGTTATAACTAAGATTAGTGAGGGGTATATTGTTTGCAAGATCTTTGTCCGAGACGTTGTGTCTGTCTAAAATATTTTTTGCTAAGTTAGATCCAATATTGGAGAAAAATTGATTGAAATGGTCAGAAATTTTTTCGGGGTCAGAATTGACATGTAATATTTGGTCTTCGATGTTTTTACGCACCAGATTTAAATGTCCGGGTTAAATTTTCCCCCAAAAAAAAAAAAAAAAAAAAAAAGAAGGAAAAACTAAACCCTTTCATACACTTCCCCAAATGATCATCTAGTGAATCCATGTTATGCAATTGCACTATATAAGTATTATAAATACAAAACAATACAAGAACACATGTCAACCTACTAGAGACCAAATGGGAATATAATTCACCGACTCCAGATATTTTCATATCAGAGGGTTCGGCTCTGTGGCATTTCTAATTGAACCTATAAATCCTACTGATCCCTCAATATAAATATTAAAAAAATCTTTTGTAATCCTACATGTATTTAAAATTACTGCTTTTTGCATTTTTATATACAAATTCTTTGACAAATCTAATATGCTTAAATTTTGAATCAGATTCCTAGGTATTATGCCAGTGGCCGAAATAACAAATGGTAATATTTTTATAGTCCGAGAATGCCAAATTCTTTTAATCTCATTTCCTAAATCTGTGTATTTTCTAATTTTTTCAGAAACAGTTTTTTGAATATTACAGGAATTTGGAATAGCTACATCAATGATATAAGTTATTTTTTTAATTTTGTCATGTAAAACTATATCAGGTCTATTATGACTAATTGTTCTGTCTGTTAGTATAGTTTTATCATAATATATTTTATAAAATTCATTTTCTATAAATGAATTTGGTTCATATTCATAATAAGGTACTACATTACGGCAATCAATCAAGTTATGTTTAATTACCAAACTTTGGTGAATTATTTTTAAAACCTGATTGTGCCTAAATGTATACTCGGAAGGCGCTAATATAGAACATCCCGATATAATATGTTCTATAGTTTCGGGAAAAGCCAAACATTTTCTACATAAATCATCAATTTGATTTATATCTTTGATTATATGCTTTCTATAATTTTTAGTATTAATGACTCTATCTTGAATTGCAAGCATAAATCCTTCTATTTCTGCGCTCAACTCTCCAATACTCAACCATTTGTTTGACGAAAGTTTGTCAACATACGTTTGGTTGAGATAATTGAAGTGTTTTGCGTGAATAATTTTATTTGACCAGGAATCTAATAATTCCTGGTTAGTATTTATAAGAATGTTGGCATTCTCGTCATATAAATTTAAAGGTGTAATATTTCTATCTGCCTTGCAAATTATTTTGTGCATTTCTGAGCTATTAGCTTTCCTATGGAAAAAATTTCTAAGCATTTCTACCTGATTGTGTTTCAAAGATGTTATTTTGACTACACCTCTACCTCCTAAATTTCTAGGTAAATTAATTCGTTCTATAGCTGAATTTGGATGATGGCAATTAAATTTTGTTAACGTAGTTCTAATTAATCGTTCTAAACTATCTAAATCTGTATTGGACCATTTAATTATGCCAAATGAGTACGTTAGTAGAGGTATTGCCCAAGTATTTATTGCTTTTACTAAATTTTTAGCAGATAGATTGCATTTTAAAATTTTTCTGATCCTAGTTTGAAATTTAATCCTAATATCATTTTTAATACTAGTGTGATCTAATCTATTCGATTGCGGGTATCCTAAATATTTATAAACCTCATCCCCTTTCATACTTTGAATTTTGAAATTTCTAAATATACCCTCGTCTCCATCTACAATTTTGCCTTTCTCTATATGGATAGTTTTACATTTATCTAAACCAAAAGTCATTTTAATATCATCTGAAAAAATTTTAACTACCTTAATCATTTTCTCTAAATTTGATTCAGAATTTGAAAATAATTTTATATCATCCATATATAATAGATGTGAAACTATACTACTCTCTCTTGTGTTACCCTTAATTTTTATTCCAAACTTGCTTTTAATTAACATTTTAGAAAGGGGATTCAATGCTAAGCAAAACCAAAGAGGGCTCAATGAGTCTCCTTGAAAAATCCCTCTTTTTATTGAAATGCCCGGTACTACTATTTTCTTACCTTTTAAATTAACTAGCAAATCTGTATTCCAAAAGGACATAATATTTTTCAAAAAGCTAATTATAATTGGGTTAACTTTATATATTTTTAATATTTTGATTAGCCACGAGTGCGGGACACTATCAAAAGCTTTTTGATAATCTATATAACAAGTATGTAAATTACGCTTTTGATTTTGAATTTGTTTTAAAATTACAGAATCAATAACTAACTGTTCTTTACATCCCATATGTTTTCTGCGACAACCTTTTTGTTGTTCAGATAAAATATTTTTTTCATCCAAATGAGTATATATTAAATCTGTCAAGCAAGAGGTTAAAATTTTGTATATTGTCGGTAGACATGTAATGGGTCTATATTGAGAGGGATTATTAATATGTTCGCTTTTAGGCAACATATAAGTAATGCCCTTAGTTAGAAAATTAGGAAAATTTTGAGGTTCTCTGACAAGTTTTGAAAGATTTTTTGCAAAAAGAGGATGTAAAGTAGTTAGACGTTTGTACCAAAAATTATGTATCCAATCGCAACCCGTGGCTTTCCAATTATGAGTATTTTTTATAATTTTGGCTAACAATTCAACCGATATATCAGAAAAACTCATTTGTTCAATGTCTGAACAATTGAGTTCTTCATTTTCTATCCAGTTACCTGCCTCATTATGTTTTATATCTTTACTCCAAATGTTTGTCCAAAAATCGCGCATATCTGATTCAGATGGCAACGGAATATTATTATTCGAAATAATATTCTGTTTATCGTCAAGTTTGGAATAAAATATTTTCTCATTTTTCTGAAATAATCTATTATTATTTCTTTTATTATACGTATAATTATATCTTTTTAATCTACTAGCTTTTACACCTAATTTTTGTTTTAATAAATCTAATAAATCATTGATTATATTTTCATTATTATTACTACCAATGCTATAACCAAATTTTCTCTCAATTTCATCTACATATCTCAAAATATTCCTACTTCTATTTCCATTTTTATATTCAATTACTCTAGCTATACTACTTCTTAAAAATACTACATCATTTTCTAATCTAATCTGCCATTCTGGTTTACTATAACTATATGATCTATCATCAGAGGATATTAATTTAACTCCTAACTTATTACATATAGTGATAGCACTAGCGTACACTATTGTATGAAGATCTAAAAAACTAATATCGTCAAATATTATTTTTGGTAAAATTAAATTATTTAATTCAGAAATTAATTTAGATAATTTCTTTGACGTATGCAATTTTGGTAATTTTGGTCTAACTGTGGGCTCTATATCTATATATCTATTTATATTATTTTGAAGCAAGTTAGCTAATTCAATTACATTATCATCTAGTAAGTTTAAATTTGCAATATTGATTTCCCTAAGATTATGAATAATGTCTAAGTTATTTGAATCTACTCTAATATCATTGGATTTTTCTACTAGAATATTAGCTAAACTATCTTCATTCAATGCATCTAATATAACATTACTACTCGTATTAATTTGATCTAAATTATTCTCCAATTGCAATCTATCTGCTACTTCTTTTCTTATCTCATTTAATGTTACTACAGGAATTAAATTATTTTTGAAAATTGACCTTTTTTGGTCAGCTAATCTTTGTTCGTTTACTTGGGCAACCGGATAATTTTGTGAGAAAAGTAAATGTAATTTTTTCCTATACAATAACATATCTGTTTCTAGTTTAGTTACATAAAAAAATAAAAGTTAGTTACATAAAAAATCTTAACAATGGGTGTATTGGTTTTATTAATATTGGCTATATCTTTAACAATATTCCAAATTTTTTTACTATCACCGGTGGCTTCACTGATTTGTTTATGGTAGTAATCTCTTTTAACACTGTCAATTATTTTTTTGCAGTTATTTCTATAACGTTTGTAGAATAAGAGAGATGCATAATCGTGGGGATTTTTTCTACAGAAGTTATGAATCTTATCGCGCTTTCTGATACAGTAGAGAATTCCTGCAGTGATCCATGATTTGAGTTTTGTGTCAGATCGTTTTTTTTTACTTTTTGTGTATGATGTAGCATCGGTTAAGTGGTTACGTACGGTATTTATAAATAATTCACATGCAGAGGTGACATCGGTACAAGAATAGACAAGTTCCCAGTTTTCTTTAGAGACACTGTTTAGGAGAGTTTCATATGATATCTTTTCTTGAGGGGAAGTATTTTGTGGCGATTTGTGATTTTTATGCGAGAGAGAAGTGATGATTGAATAGTGATCTGTAACAGTTGATTGATTGCTTTATTTATACTAGCGCGACCGGTGGAGTAATTTTCCATTCGGCGGCAAAGTGTACGCTGGAAGGTACTCGAATATGCCCGGTGTTGAATGCTCATGCGGCTGCTAAATTGAGACCTTTCTAGGCGGTGGCGATATTATTATTTACGGCTTAGGTAGGTAGCTATGTACTCAACGGCACCATGCGCGGTAGGTATATACATCCTGAATATTCGTTAAAGTTCAGTGGCGCTGCATTAGATTTTACAAGAGCGGGCTAAGTGGCCGCTATAAATCTAACTACCCGGGAGTTGATTTTACCCATATTTCTATACTTTTTAAAAATATGCACACTTAGAGCTAGCGAAAATAAACGGATGAAATGTGGTGCTGGTGAAAAAGGCTCAGGATTCCATGGACAGTTAGAGGCACAAATGAGTTCATTCTGAAAGAGCTAGGCCTCCACGATTTTCTCTTTTTCTGACTCTTTCTCATTCTGAAAACGGATAGACGCCCTCGAAAAGTGGTGCTGGCGAAAAATGTTTAAGATTCCATTGACAGTCAGAGACAAAAATGTGTTCATTCTGGAAGAGCTAGACATCCACAATAGGCTCTCAACTATCTGCCTTCAACGTATTTTGAAATACTTTGGACAAATTGAGGAACTAATAATCACTGGCAAAGTGTTATATTAGGCAGAAGAATCAGAGGAAGTTCAACAATACGCTGGAGTGACCAAGTGTCACTGGAGTTCGGTAGGTCGGTGTGCGCAGTTCTCCACGCAGCGCAGGACCGCGATGAGTGGAAGAACCTTGTCCATCATGGAAATTGGAGTAGGGGTTACGATGTTCAGCAAAGAGGAACCGACTTAAGGCTCTGCAATCGGGCCCGAAAAGAAGAAGATGGAGAGATACGAAATTACGAATGTTAGAGGAGAGCGCTGACATTTACAGCGACAAAATCGATGCGAAAATTGCGAAAATGTTTAATAAAACACGACTCGTTTAAAATAGAGCAAAAATCTCGCGGGCATTATCTTAAACAGCATTTAAAGAAACACTGTGAATTTTTTCATACATATAACTTGTAAAATAATTGAAACAAACGTGTTAATAATAATTTTTGGAGCATACAGGATTTTATATAATTTGCGTTTCGGCGCGGGTAAAGTCTAGATAATATCTTCAAGAATAACATATACATATATATATATATATTTAAGAGCTTTAAAACTTACCGTGTTTAAGGTAAATATGTAATAAATCGGTACAAATCCGAGTTGCTGGCCCTTAAGAAGAAAAAAGCACTTACTAAAAGATACTGCAATAATGAGAGAGTCATTATCTAAAAGTCTTAAAAAAAATTATTATTTTCAACTCACAAGAGCACCCGTTCGGAATGGTGTAAATACAGGAGAACCATATCGCCATCCAGTTGGGCAGTTACATCAAGACACTTTATATTACACATCAGGGCAGATGTGTATGTTAAGTGATGAGTGATGAAGGACACTGCAATGCTATCCGAAACGTTGGCTAAAGAAGAAGGTAGCGCAACATGGCATAAAACTCTAAAAATAAATCACGATAATACATTTGACAGCGAAAATTTAAAATAATATCTTATTAAGGAACGGTTTTTAATATATTGTAAGTGAGTAGGTACTTATCCACGTTGATAAATCTCGGTTTCCTATTCAAAGATCACGTCCAGCCATTTGTAAACCTTTTATAGGGACCTACCGAAAGATTTAACTTGTGTGCTTAAATGTATTACTAGCGTTATTGCTCACCGCTGTTGTTGGTCATGGTCCTATCATCGTTAACAGCCTCCGCCTGTCTTTTGCTGGATGAAGCACTCGCAGCATTGGTGCCACGGTGGAACTCGTACTCGTAAATAACGCGATATTTCAAGTTTTCCATTTTGTAAACTAAGTGACGCAAAGAAAAAAAAAACAAATAAGGAAAAAACAAATGAATTATAATTTTCGAAACACAAATACATGAGTAAATAGCTGTATAAATTTGAATTTGGAATTCCTGACCAAAGAGAAGATATTTGAGATCAAAGTTGCCAGTACGGCAAAACGCCAATTTCATATGTAAGGACCTAATATATAAATTAAACTTGATACCAGTGTTGTGTTCGTTATATTTATTTAACAGCTGTGTGGTGTTTTTTGTTCAAAAGCATTATTTTTTCCTAAAAGTTAATTTTTTTAAGGAAAATTATTATTTTATAAAGCGTTATAGATAATTTACTTAGGTAACGTTGTTTTCTTATTTAATTTTTCAGTGTTTTTTTATCCTTCAAACAATAACATGTTTTTATTTTATTTTTAAGAATCACTGCATTGAAAGATCTTTCAGCTAGTCTTTAACTACGTTTGGTGACTTAGCAGGGGTGCCCAGATTCTATGTCTTGGCGGCCACTGCGTTTGCCTATCTACTACATGGCGGGTCGGATCGAGAGAGATTGATCGAGAGAAACCTAACCTAGACTAACCTAACCATCGCCTTGCACCGCAGTTCATCATTCGTATGTCCGTCACTCCTAGCCACATTGACTCCAAAATTCCCACCCACCCCACATACTATTTTCCTGCCCAGAACTTCTTTTTCTTTCTTTCCCTAAAAAAGACCCTCCACACATCATCCCCAAAGATGACATAGGCCTTGAGGGAAATTATTTTTTTCAGGGCCTCCTGTGTAGAACTAATGTAAAAAAACGCTTGCCTCATTTTCGAGTGTTGTGTGCAGTTCTCACGCGGAAAAGTAAAGTAAACAAGAGTGGGGAGCCTACGAAGCACCGTACAAAGCATAATATCTCATTTCCTTGTAAGCTAAATCCTGTCGTTTTTTCGTTTCACAGATATTCAAATAAGATTCAAAGAGAGTAAGAAAACAGTGCGCAATATAGTTGTGAATGATGAATACTTGGAGCAGATGGATGAGTTTGTGTACCTGAGTAGTATGTTTACGAGAGATGGGAAGGCTGAGATATTGAAAGAAGGGTAAATGCATGTGACTCCATTAATGGAGGTCTAAATTCCGTTGGCGCTGATAAAAAAACTGTCAAAAGAAACGAAGCTAGCAGTCCACAATGGAGTCTTGGTACCTACGCTGATGTACGGCAGTGAGGCATGGAAAATGGCAGAGGAAGGATGAAAGTAAACTGAATGTTGTTGAAATGAGATCGCTGAGGCGAATGTGGCTATCCGCAAAGAATGTAAGGCTGATGTAAGCATAATGAGCAAGATTAAGAAAGGGACCCTCAGATGGTTTGGGCATGTAGAGTAGCTTGTGTCACTCTCCACAGAGAGAAAAAAAGACCTTATATTTAAACGCCCGGGGACTCAAAAGTTTCGTATGGTCTGTAACTATTCGAAAACGTAAAAATAAATCAAATTATTGTCTCTTACACATCTACCGGATCTGCCGGATCTGCCCTGATGATGGACACTGCAACGATGTCCGAAACGTTGGCTAAAGAAGGAGGTAGCGCAACACGGCATAACACCCCAAAAACAAATAACGAAAAAGAAATTATTGTTCACTATCAGCCCGCTAGAAAAAAATAGATTTCGTGATTTGGAAAAAAAATAAAACAAGGGGTTCATATTTTATATTTTGTACCAAACTTATTTTTCATTCCATAAATGCAGTACAAAGAACCCAATTTTTTTTTTAAATATATATGTGATGTGCTGGTTAAAAATATAAAAGGGGAAAATAACACTTTGATAAAATCAGGATTCTTGTTGACTTACTTGTATTCATAAACTTAAACTTTTTTTTCATTTTTGTCAGTTATACGAATTTTTTAATAATAAACAAATGTTAAAAGGTAAAATTACTGAAAAAAATTATAAAAATTAAATAAATAAATGGCTTTAGGTTTGTTTTCTGATTTTCAATGCATTTTAGCGGGCTAATAACCATTTGAAAAAAAATTAAATGCAGTTCTCATTTTTTTTGTAACGCAACTTTAGAGACCCCGGGCGGCGTATATCCAATCCCTAACGCGGTTGAGTCACTCTAGCGACTGAGCCGCGTTAGGGATTGGAAGGCGTAAATAGCCTTACAAACACTACCGCATAGTGACTGAAAAGTGAAAACATAGCACTCGCGCTAGTGACTGAACCGCGTTAGGGATTGTTATGCATAAATCACCTTACAAAAGCTATACCGATTCAGTCACCTATGCGCTTCGTTTCTTTCTCTATCAGTTTCTGTGAGGGCGACGACCGTAATTATGGAGAGGTTAGCAGAAAGGATGGACAGCGTTTTTTTAGTTAGCATTTTTTTTACATTGAAAATTTATTTTAAGTTAAAAAAAACGCGGTTTTTTTTTTTAACTGAGGGTGACGACCGTAATTATAGAAGGGTAAGCAGAGAGGATGGACCGCGTTAATTTTTTACCTAATTTTTTTTTTTACATAGAAAATTTATATTTTAAGTAAAAAAAACGCGCGTTTTTTTTACTTTAAATATAAATTTTCTATGTAAAAAAAAAAATTAAGTCAAAAATGAACGCGGTCCATCCTCTCTGCTTACCCTATATATTTAAAAAAAAATATATATATAAATTTTCTACGTAAAAAAAAAAATAAATTAAGTAAAAAAAAACGCAGTCCATCCTCTCTGCTTACATTTCTATAATTACGGTCGTCACCCTCAGTTAAAAAAAACCCGCGTTTTTTTTTAACTTAAAATAAATTTTCAATGTAAAAAAAATGCTAACTAAAAAAACGCTGTCCATCCTCTCTGCTAACCTCTCTATAATTACGGTCGTCGCCCTCACAGAAACTGATAGAGCAACGAAGCGCGTAGGTGACTGAATCGGTATAGCTTTTGTAAGGTGATTTATGCATAACAATCCCTAACGCGGTTCAGTCACTAGCGCGACTGAAATGCGGTAGTGTTTGTAAGGCTATTTACGCCTTCCAATCCCTAACGCGGCTCAGTCGCTAGAGTGACTCAACCGCGTTAGGGATTGGAAATACGCCCCCGGGCGTCTCTGAATTCAAAAGTTGAAATAATAATTAGTAGATCGAATGAAAGAAGAAAATAGTGTGAGAAGAATATATGACGCAAATGTGAATGGAAAAAGAAATCGGGGACGCCCGAGGAAGACATGGCACGATCATGTCAATCAGATACTTGAGTCGGGCCATGTCAAAAGTCAGAATAATAGAAGGGTATGAATGTAAACGAGGCAAGGAGTGTGTGCCAAGACTGAGTTGTTTGGCGGTCAGTCCTCTCTGCTGCCCCTGCGGGGAAACGGCGTGGTAGTTAGTTAGTTAGTTGAGATTCAAAACACAACAATGCAGACAAGTTTTCACTTAAAAAAAAGTATACAACATCACCAAAAGTCGACAACAAAGCAAATGAACTTCAGTTAACAAAGTAGCCCTTTCCGCGTTAATTTAAGTATCACATCCGTTGTAATTAAGCTTCTAAAGTCTAAATGAACTGTGAGTGGTTTAGAAGAGCTTTCAGAACATCCTTATTATGCAGTGTGTTGCTCTTCCCAATCCTCCATCTTCCACTTTGTTTTCCTTCTTGCTACACCCAAACCATTTCCGTTGCTGTAGGTAATATGGGCGTGCCGCTGGTAACTCCGTTGAAACTTCATTAATAATAATAATAATAATAATATATCTTTATTGAAAGAAATTTGCAAGATTATAACTAAAAAGTACATATTCAGTGTTATGTTTACAGTGGTTTAAAATTACATACAAAAGAAACACAAGTACAAAAGGATATCAACAGAAAAAATATATAAATATGAACAGTAGATAAATGAAAAATAGAAAATAGTTATAAATTTTGGTTTTTCAGTAATCTGCCTCACTAGGCTAGCCTGTGTTGAGGCAGTAATTTTTAAATCAATTTATAAGACTTATAGACATACGTACACTTTTATTAAAAAAGTAATCACATAATAGATTTGTTACATTAATAATAATTTTAAATAAAAGCAACCAATACATTGCTTGTATATTTCCACTGTATAATACCAAATCATTAATAATTTCGAATTTGGGTGAGTGCACCGATAAAGGCCCCATCATTATTTTTGATCCAAATTTTTATGTTATTTTAGGCACAAAGCACTCTTTTTAGGGTGAATTGCCTAATTAAAAAAAAAAAACTTCATCCGGGTTGCCCAACTTGCGGCCCAATTGAAGATTTTTTGCGTCCGAAAGTGAAGTTTTCAGCTTTACACATATGTTTTGGATTTTGGTATTTATACAAAAAAGAGAAAAATCGTTCTCGTTAATTTATGACATTATTACTTTGTGAAATTAGATCTTTCAGCTTAAATTTTAACTTTCTTATTAAGGTTTAGATTTATTGCTTGAAAACTGCCTGACGCATTGCCGCATTATTATGGCAATTAATACCGAACAGTATTTTTTCACACATTTTTCAGAAGATCGAAAGTAACCGACCTGATTTTAATAAGAGGAGGGTGAGTGCAAAGGACCCACTTAGGTCAATTTATGCCTTCAAAAACATTTTTTGACACCGAATAACCGGGAAAAATTAAGGGTAATATCGTGGACGTATTCATGAACATATTTGAGGACGTATTTAAGGGTAATATCATGGTGGTAATGGAATATGGACGAATCTAACGGTCAACATTTCAGAACATGCTGACTGCCCCCCCCCCCCCCCTATCTCTCCCACAGAGAGTCCTACTTCAGAGGCCAAATGGTCTCATTCAATAAGTCTCTTCCGATCCGGCCCGACGCAGAAAGTGGGCAAACGCGTCCTCCTCCAAGACCTAGAAAATCCTTACTCCATGACCCCAGGTAGCCCTGCCAAGTCACCATTCGGAGTTGTCCGGTCAGCGTATTATTTACAAAACCTATACCGATTCAGTCGCGGTAACGACAATTTACATTTTAAACATACCTCTATATTAAAATTTAAAGCGACTGAAACGCGGTAGGGATTGTAAATACGCGTCCGGTCATCATAGAAAGCAATACGTTGACACTAAATTTGAAACAGAAACCACACAAAGTACTAAAACACACTACTAACTAACTAACTAACCATCACGCCGTTTCTCCGCAGGGGTAGGCAGAGAGGATGGACCGACAAACAACTCGGTCTTGGCACACACTCCTTGGCTCGTTCACATTCATACATCGTCTCATACATGCTCTTCTATTATTCTGACTCTTCACATGGCTTGACTCAAGTATCTGATTCACTTTGTTATGAAAATAATTTAATGAGGGAATTAATGTTCTAAATTACCCCAGGGTTATTAATAAGTTCTATAGTAATAAATTCAATTATTTTACTGGCCACTTATAATTTCACTTTTTCTCCGAGTAGTTGTATTTTCGAACAATAGGGGGATAATGATCGTTTTCCAGCACTTTTTGGATTCGCGTCTTTAGGGCAGGACGTGAATCCGACAGTCGACAATGTGGATTTAAATTTACTTAAAATGTAAAATATTAATTCGGCGGGTTTTTTTAAATTATTATTTCAATATGTGAACGTTAAGTTTCCTTTTATTCTCAGCCGGTACAAGGTTATCGCGACTGGAGAATTCTTATTTACGGGTATTCCAGTGTAGAATCCCGTGGTGCGATAATGGCGGTTTGATAGCCAAGTTCAAGCATAATCTGCGATTATATTTACCATCCGTCATTCGACGAGATGGATTCTCAATAATACAAAGGGACACAAACCGTCCGTTTAGTCCCCGCCGATTCTTTCCACAACCTGATGGGCCTTTTACCAACCACATGATGGAGGACGCCAAGGGCATGGCGTTCCCGTACTCCACAACTACCCCAGATGGAGGGAGAAGAGCGAGAAACCTGGCGATGATGCAATAGCAAGGGAGGAATGGTCCCCTGGCTTTGCATCCGGATTCGACGCGGACGTCATAGGTTTTTTAGCTAGGATGTAGATATAGTATGGTCCACAGGTACGCATATACTTTCAATATATAATAATCTTGTTATACATCCACTCTTTATTTCTTATTCCCAAGCTTCAAAACAATGAATAAAATAACAGTGCCCACGCTCTGATGGGAGTATTCATGCCTACCGACACAGTCAGCATATCTCGTACCTACGAGATTTGGCGTCCAAGATCCCCTGGGATTAAAGCTGATAACTGTGTACGTTTATGTTTTACCCTGTAACTGTATTTGTAACATTTAATGCACCCACTCAATAAGAGGTGTATATGACATGATAATATCACATAGTAGGTAACAAACACAACACAACACTTTCCAGTGCATTACATTCAATTCTTCAACCCTGATATATAAATACCCTGTATAATACCCTTATAACTTACAAAACCCAACCTCAATCACTTTTACCATAACAACTTGTTCGTGCCATGTCTTCCTTGGGCGTCCCCGACTTCTTCTTCCATTCACATTTGCATCATATATTATCCTTACACTCCTTTCCTCGTTCATTCGCTCTACATGCCCAAACCATCTGAGCGTCCATTTCTTAATCTTACTCATTACGCTTACCTCATCCTTGCATTCTTCGCGGATCTCCACATTTTTCACACGATCGTACATGGTTTTACCATAATATATGTACGCCTCAGGGATCTCATTTCTAGAGCATTCAGTCTACTTTCAGCCTTCCTCTGCCAGTTCCATGCCTCACTGCCATACATCAGGGTAGGTACCAACACTCCATCATGGACGGCTAACTTCGCTTCTTTGGACAGCTTTTTGTTGGCGCCAACGGCGTTCAGTCCTACATTAATAGAGTTGCCTGCATTTACCCTTCTTTCGATACTACACTGCATAATAATATTTAAAATTATTTCGTTAACTTCTTATTATTAAAATAATGAAATAAATAAAACCCTTGGCACAGGAGATCCTAGGGAGGATATTATCTCTACTTCTAACAAAAAAGGAAAATAATAAAACGTGAATTTTTATTATCATCCGGAATTGGATGGTTGACTTGAAACAAATATATCCGTGTTTGGTGACCATACCTGATTGTTCAGATAATCTTCCTATAATTCCCCTACCTCGTACCCTTCCCTTTAGCCTTACAGCATACCCCAATCGGACACTGTCCCATTGGCGCCGGGCAGTTGGTACTCTAGTAAGAGTTAGTAAAAGTCAGGACAAAATTCCTCTTAGCGTTCGCTCAGCTTTGATTGGTGAAGGCGACCCTAATTGGAATTTCCTGCTGTGAGGCAATCCTTGGTAAAAGCTCCAGAATCGTTTCCTTGGTTATTTCGGTTGTATTCTTGATTTAACCATCAATAGCAACACAATTTTACGCACCAACTCAACTAAACACAAATCAAGGCCATGACGCTAAAGTTCCCATCTACGACAAAAGCCGTGTTTGATTTTCATATTAGAGCTAAGCGAATACAAAATGGATGGTGTTAGTTCTATGTGCCTACAGGGATGGACTTCTAAGGCAAATTAATAGTGTCACCCAACAAAATGCGTTACAAATATTTTTTTGGTACATTTAAGAATGAAAATAAGTGATTTTCTTGTCATGTTTCGTTCTGTCTCGCTTATTTTTCTCTCGTTTTCTTTCACTTTATTCGTAACAATAATCCTACTAATATTATAAAGGCGAAAGTTTGAGTGGATGTATGTTTGTTACTCTTTCACGCGAAAACTACAGAATGGATTTTAATGAAACTTTACAATAATATATATAAGCTATAGCATAAAGCTCTGGCATTATGAAATTTATGTACAAAAATTGCAATAGGTGGCACGCGAGCTGTTTGAAAAATGAATGTAACGGTATGAAGGGGTGATGAGGGGGGTGATAGGATGTGGGGGCAGGGCGGTGGGGTGGTGGGGGGATGGGGGGAGCGGAGGGTGGTGGGGGAGGGTAAGGGTTGAGGGAGGATTTGGGGGTGGTGTTTGGGAGAGGGGTGAGAGGGGGCGGGGGAGAGGAGGAGGGGAGGGGGATTGGAGTGGGGATAGGGAATGAGGAGGAGGCGGTGTGGGTACCCCCTAATACTATGCGAGCGAAGCCGGGGGCAAAAGCTAGTAATCCATATTTGTTTACCCATGCATTTTCTTACTAGTTTCCTCTTGTTGTTTGATCTACTTAACCTATCTTTTATTTTTTTGTTGTGCTGTTTGTTTTTTTTACTTATATTTTTGATAACAAAGTACCTTTGTAAAATAGTACCTTTTATCTCCCACATATGAATTGCAGGTTCCTCCCGTCCTAAAACGAGTTTTATAACACACCAGGATTGCCCCAGCAAGCAATGAAAACAATATATGTATATCTATGTGTTGAGTACCTCATACAAGAGGCACCTCAAATGTCCCATACAAACACGTAAAATGTCCCCCCACCTCACAATATGTATTTGTACCAACTCTTTTTCTTTGTATTACTACAAATATGAAGGGGGGACAATATGAAGGAGGGACAAACATGAGGTATGAGGTGGTTTGTTTTGTTGGACTACATTCATGTCATGTACGGGACAAATATGAGGTGAGGTGTGAGGTGGTTGGTGTATTGGACTACATGTCATGTCACGTTGTCACATATGGGACAAATATGAGGTGAGGTGTGAGGTGGTTGATGTAACTACATGTCATGTCACGCATAGTTTGGGACAAATGTATGAGGTGGTGAGGCGTGAAGTTTGTATATTCTATGACATTTTTGTATTAGAACCGTGAGGTGGTGATGGGGTACGCCAATTCATATATTGTGAATACCGCAGAAGCGACCCAACTGCTCCGAAATTTTTATTTTTTTATTCTAAATTATTGTTAAGTGAATACCGCACAAGAGTACCAACTGCTCGAAATTTTTTTTTTTTTAAATTTTTTTTATTGTAAATTATTGTTATGTAAATACACAAAATAATAATTTATGAGCACAATAGTCCCAACTGCTCAAAAAAAATTTTTTTTTTTTTATTTTAAATTATTGTTATGTGAATAAACAAAACAATAATTTATGAGCACAAGAGTCCCAACTGCTCCAAAAAAAATTTTTTTTTGAAAAATTTTTTTTATGTAAATTATTGTTATGTGAATACACAAAATAATAATTTATGAACACAATAGTCCCAACTGCTCGAAAAAAAATTTTTTTTGAAATATTTTTTTTTTGTAAATTATTGTTATGTGAATACACAAAATAATAATTTATGAGCACAATAGTCCCAACTGCTCGAAAAAAAAATTTTTTTGAATTTTTTTTTATTGTAAATTATTGTTATGTGAATAAACAAAACAATAATTTATGAGCACAAGAGTCCCAACCGCTCCAAAAAAAATTTTTTTTGAAATTTTTTTATTGTAATTTATTGTTATGTGAATACACAAAACAATAATTTATGAGCACAAGAGTCCCAACTGCTCCGAAAATTTTTTTTTTTGAAATTTTTTTTTATTGTAAATTATTGTTATGTGAATACACCTAACAATAATTTATGAGCACAAGAGTCCCAACTGCTTTTTTATTAAAAATATTTTTTATTGTAAATTATGTATTGATAAGTGAATACCGCACAACAGTACCAACTGTGCCAAAAAAAATTTTTTTTTTTGAAAATATTTTTATTTTAAATTATTGTTATATAAATGTTATGTAAATACCGCACACGATTCCCAACAGCTCCCAAGGGAGGGAGGATGAGGCAGTGTTGTGATGAGGTGGAGGGGGTTGTTAAGGAGGGGGAGGGATAAAAGGGGGGGGTGCAGGGAGGGGGGTGCAGGGGGGGATCAGAGGGGAGGTGCAGGGAGGGGATCAGATGGTGAAGGTGGGGAGGGGGTAGGCCTTTTTTATATCCATTTTTCGTATTACAAAAATAACAGACACGGGAGGCGGGTATGGGTACCGCCACCCCGGTATTTATTAGAAAACTAACACCTCTGAACCAAGAAAATCAAGCTGAAGGAAAAAAAACCAGCCACCCCCCCCCTCCCCGTAAGCGAAAATATTTTGTAACACCTCACCTCAAATGAGGTGGGACACCTCAACACCTCATTTCAATATTTGAGTACCTCATACAAACTCATCCTGATATCGTGTCCTACCCAACACTACAGCAGACCCGGCCACACGTTGCTGTGGCTAACAAAACCTTTATAACTAAAGCCAGCTGTTAAATCAAATTCACACCACGCTGCCCGCTGCCGCTTGACCAGATATATTAAGAATTTCAACCAATTTACACAAAACCCTGTCAAATTATATACCTAAAAACCTTCCCATGAATCACTCTATCTATTCGTGAAAACCGCATGAAAATCCGTTGCGTAGTTTAAAAGATCTAAGAGCACATACAACGTGAGCGACTTCATTTTATACTTAGTAAAGATTTTTTTTTTTTATTTTTTTTTTTATTCCAGTTAAAAGAAAATTACATTTTCACTCATTTAACTAGAAATAATTATACACATTAAGATAAAATAAATATTTCAATACAGCGCTATTCTATTTCGTTATTTTGCTTATCAAGAATAAATATAAATAATTGTTTTTTAAATTTACTCAGCTTCTTTTCGTTTTTAATGTCATTTGGGAGGCAATTATATAAGTTGCCCCCCTCGTAACCAATGGATTGTTTACCATAGTTAGTGTGGATGGTATTTAAATGTATGTTATCGCGTTGTCGTGTAAAGTGTTTATGTACTTGGGACGTTTTAATGAATTCTGTGTTTGTGTTTACGAGATTATTTTGTATTTTGTATATAAGGAGACATGTATTGTATTCATATAGTTTTCTTAATGTTAATAGTTTTGTTTCCATATATAATTTTTTTGTGGATGTTCTGGGCTTGTAATTAAATAGTTTTTTGATTACCTTGTTTTGTATTACCTGTAATTCATTTATGTGTGTTTCACATGCGTTTCCCCAGATTTCAATCAAATAATTTAAATGTGATTGTACGAGACTATAATATAAACCTATTTTTAATTTATTTGGCAACAGATATGATAGCCGGCTAAATACGCTAATTAAGGGGATGATTTTATCTTTAATACCTTGTATGTGTTGTTTAAATGTCAAATGCTGATCAATGCACAGCCCAAGATATTTTTCCTGGATCAGGTTTTGCAAGTCGTTGTTTTCGATTTTTAAGGGTACATGAGGAGGAATTATTTTACGTGTTGAGCTTAAGATCATGTATCCTGTTTTTTTAACATTCATTGTTAAAACATTTGATTGGAGCCAACTATTGATTTTTTCTAGATCTGTTTGTGCATTTTCTAGTAAGATATCTAAATCTTTACCCCAATAGAAAATTGCTGTATCATCTGCATATAAAAAGATTTCACCATTTAAAGTTAATTGCGAAATATCATTGATGTAAATTTGGAACAGTAGTGGACCTAGTATGGACCCCTGCGGAACTCCATAGTTGATTGGAACGTAGTTGCTATTTTGATTGTTAATGCTAACGAATTGCTTTCTATTGCTAAGATATGATTTGAGTATATTGAGAGCAGGACCAACTACACCAATTTTCTCGAGTTTCTTGAGAAGTATGTCATGACTAACTGTATCAAAGGCTTTTTGAAGGTCAACTAATATAGATAAAATATAATTTCCACCATCAATGCCGCTTCTAAGTTTACTGATTAAGTCATTTATTGCTCCTAGTGTGTTCGATTTTTTCCTAAAGCCGTATTGTTTTTTACATAAGAATTTTTTTTAGAAGAAAATTGTTTAATCTATCGTAAATTACACGCTCAAAATTTTTAGATAAAATTGGTAAGATTGAGATGGGTCTGTAGTTTGAAGTATTTGTTTTGGACCCACCTTTGTGAATTGGTATCACCTTAGCAATTTTACAGCTATCCGGAAAAGTTCCCTCTTTAAAACATTGATTGATTAATTTTGTTAATGTAGGAATCAATTCTGTGGAGAGACTTAGCACTGTCTTACATTTGAGTGAATCGTAACCAGCACTTGCATTTTGTTTTAGAGATTTTAATATTTGACTTATTTCTAACTCCGTAGTAGGCTGAAGATATAAAGATTCAATGCTATCATGCACTAACGTTATTTCATTGGCTGGATTGTGTTTGATTTTGCCATGTATATTAGCGGCTAAGGAGGAGCCAATGTTGCAAAAGAAATTATTAAATTGGTCGCATATATCTACATTGTTAGTGATTATTTCATCATTAATGATTAATTTAGTACAAAAATTTCTTGAGGTGTAAGATTGGTTCTTAATAATATTATTAACTAAGTTCCAAGTTTTTTTACTGTTATTTTCGCATTTTTTAAAAAGATTACTGTAGTGTGTTTGTTTTAAGCTTCGTTTTTTTTTAGTGACATTATTTCTTATTTTTAAAAATTCTGCTTTAAATAATGTGTTATTTGGTTGTTTTTTTAGTTTCAGATGTAATTTATTTCTTTTATTGATTAATTTTATAAGGTCTTTGGTTATCCAGTCTGGGTTATTTAAGTTTTTTGTTTTAATTTTAGTGGTACTGTTAGAATTAATTTTATTTTTCAAGTAGTTCACAAGATTGTCATAATTTAATACCGAATTGTCATTTATATTTAGATGAAAGGGATTTTGCGTGATATCATTCTTTAGATTATCAAGATTAATGTGTGTATATTTTTGGGACGATTTTAAAGATGTGCTTTTAACATATGTGTGAATTACATCAAGGAGTAGTATATTGTGATCAGAAATGGAATTATCACAGTTCGTTAGTGAGTATGATAGTTTTGTATCTGTGAGTATATGATCTATGATTGTGTTTGTATTTTCTGTGATGCGTGTGGCGTGTTTTTTGTTTATTTTGTTCAAAATAGTGTAATTATTAAATCTAATTGTGTTAGTATATTTACAAGTATGTGTATTGGCTGAGTCAAGCAGATTTATGTTGAAGTCTCCAAATACAATACCTCTTTTATATGATCCTAGATGAGAGGATAGTGTTTCCAGAAAGTCTTTGAAAACAGTATTTGGTTTTTTATACACTAAACCTATTTTTAGATTAAGCTTATTATAGAAAGTTGTTGTCGGGGTCACTAGTATTAATTAATTAATTAATTAATTAATACTAATTAATTAATTAATTAATTAATTAATTAATTAATAAAATAATAAATAATTAATAAATAATTAACATTAATCACATTGTATTCCAAAGAATCTTTTATAAATATAGAGACTCCGCCTCCAGCTCCCTGCGGCCGGCAAGATGCTTCGTGTTTGTATCCTTCTAGGTTGACGTACTTTAGGTCCGCTTCTTTGAGCCAGGTCTCGCACAGTAGGATAATGTTGAAGTTCGATTTCGTAGATTTTAGTAGGCATTTGATGTCATCTAGTTTACCTTTCAAGCTTCTCACATTTAGGTACATAAAGGACATTGAGGTTTTTCCTTTTGATGTGCTCGGATGTTTGTGGCATGATATATTTTTAATTCTTATGTGGTTTTTTAGTTTTTCTGCAGTGTTACTATGAACAGAAAGATTCTGGGTATGATTAAATAATCCTAATTCTGAAGTGTCAGTGAGGGCGTTAAAGTTGTGGTTTAAAGTAGGTAAGTTTGATTTCAGGTCCTGTAATTTTGTTTGTAGTCCTCGTACATTTTGATGATGTATTAACATTTCAGTGTTTAGTTTTTTGGGTGCATTTTAACGATAGTGGGATTGTTATTTAGGTATTTAATTGTAATGTCCGTTTCAGATTAAGATAAAGATATAGATATTTTGTTAATAATTTATTATTTCAAATTATGGATAAAATACACACAAGCCCTGCTTATTTATGGGGGTTCATCAAATACATATATTATGTAATTAATTATTGTATAAAAATTTTTGTAATTTATGTATCTTTTTGTGAAAAAAAAAATTGGTTTGTAGTACGCGTATAAATACAAAAAAATACACTCTAAAGAAATTCGTTCGAAATCCATACCAACTTATTTCGGAGGCGGGTGTTGATACCTCCGCCCCGGGAACCATTTTATTAGATAACCAAAACCTCTGCCATAGGTCACCGCAAGTGGTTCGCTACGTTTGGTGACTTGGCAGGGATGCCCGAGTTCATGGCGTCAGGTTTGTCCGGATCTTGGGGCCGGATGTGTCTGCCCATCAACAGGCCGGATCGGGAGAGACTGGTTGAGGCTGATCTTTTGACCTCTCCAGCAGGACTCTCTCGGAACATTGCCTTGCACCGCAGTGAAAAGGATGGGTTCAGTCGTCCGGCTCGCCTGGACACACTGACCTCCAGAACTCCTCGGCTAAACCGAAACCGAAAACGATTTTTTATGTAATGTTAAAAATCTATTGTTCTAATCTCTTTGGGTTATTTTTAACACTTAGATATACAGACAGTTAACAAATGTTAAAAGAAATAAAAATAACGATAATTGAAGAATGTTAAAATTAAATAAAGAAATATAAAAATTAACAAAACATGTTAACTAGTGTAGTGAACGTATGTCTTGCAATATGAAAGAGACATGCGTGTATGAGTGAGACAGCATGCTGAACGTATAAAAGGCGTGAATGTTGTCCATTCGTCCTCTCTTGTTATCAGCTTCCTAAGAAGAACCTTGTACAGTAATCTCGGATTAAATACACAATAGACTACCTACGCATTATTATTGCAACACCCTGAACTGAGATCAACCTATTCAGAGGAATCTGGATCCATCATAAAGGAGTCCAGAGGTAATGGAATAACCGGCCACGGTTATCACATTTGGCGCAGCCGAAAAAGGAACCACGGGCAGCCAAATCATCACATTTGGCGCGGTCGGAAAAGGAACCACGGGCAGCCAAATTATTACATTTGGGCAGCCGAAAAGGAACCACAGCATCCGAGATGGAAGCTACAATGGTCAACCTGTGATCGGGCAGACAAAGGCCAGATCACGACTCCACATCATTGCGGAGCAGGAAGGAAGCAAGAGCAGCAGAAGAAGCATCCTAGAAGCATCAAGGCCCTGGAGGAGTATTCGCGTAAGGCGTGGATACAGCAGTTCCGGATCTTCAGGAGAAGAGCTGGGATCTGGTGCAGACCTCACGGAAGGCGCATAGAAGGAAGACTAGGGTTCAGGAGCGAGAGACGGGTCGCGGAAGGGCGAGATCGGGCAGCATCCAGTCATCAGAGTCGTGAGTTGAGTGCTGTTTGTAATTTTTTCTGTGTTTTTTTAATTGATTGCATCTGTGTGGAAATGGAGGGAGGAGAACTGCCCAGGTTTTGTCATTTGAGGGACAAGCTGGAGATATTCGTTCTTCAGTACGAACAGTTCATCCTCGTCAATGATGACAAAATAAATTCGGTAGAGAAAAAGAGAGCGGTTTTAATATCTCATTTACACACAGAGACAATAGATTTATTAATTGATTTGTGTTTTCCTAAAAAAATTACAGATATTACGGTCGAAAATTTATCGTTATTAGAGAATCATGTAGGTATCAAAAGAAATGTGTTCAAGGAGCGCGATTTTTTTTTTTGCTACGAAACAAAAAAGTACAGAATCTGTTAATGATTTTATAGCACGGTTAAGAAATCTCGTTAGATTTTGCAAATTCGAAGACAGACTTGAATATAATTTAAAAGATGTTTTTGTCACCGGTCTTCGAGTGGGGCGTATTAAGGAGAAATTATATGTAGAGGCTGAAAACTTTTCATTAAAAAAGGTTATAGAATGTGCTATTGCTATGGATTCGTTCGAGGTAATTAATAAGCAAATTAAAACGGAAAGTGTAGATATAGTTTTTAAAAATAGACTGAACAATTTGTCACAAAAACAAAATTCGGCGGGTAAACATTTTTCTAGACCTACGGACAAGAATGTTACATCGTTCAGAGCGAAATCAGCAGACCGAACGAAGTGTAAACATTGCGGTAGTTATCACGAATCAGTAAATTGTAAATTGAAAGACGTGTTTTGTTATAAATGCAGAGGCAAAGGGCATATTAGTAAAATATGTCGCGGTTTAAATAATAAAAATATTGCTTCAGTGTTTGTTAATACGCAGGAACA
Source organism: Limnephilus marmoratus (assembly GCA_917880885.1). Taxonomy (NCBI): domain Eukaryota; kingdom Metazoa; phylum Arthropoda; class Insecta; order Trichoptera; family Limnephilidae; genus Limnephilus; species Limnephilus marmoratus. Next base: position 13,687,614 of record OU862926.1, read on the forward strand.
TAAAAAAATGTTTCGGATAAACTCAGTATATTGTGAACCGATATTGTGCAAAATTTTAGTGAATAATGTGGAACTAAACGGTTTATTGGACACAGGAGCGGCAGTTTCGATTTTAACAGACAAAGATTATGTAATGTCCACTACTACTGCTGTCTTCGTGATGGCAGTTACCAGATTGGATATGTGGACCAACAATTATATGGGCGAATATTGGTGTAGGTAGTACACTAGTAAAGATGTAACTGGTTGCTGTAGGTATTTATTAGGAGAGCTGCCAAATGCAAAAGAGGACGAATCTAGCATACATCGCCTTATATAGATTCGCGCAAGCACTCTATCTCGCTTGCACTCATACAATAACATACAGACATTACACCCCCACACTTAAACAATAATTACATGATATTTATATTTCAACCTAACTTATATAATCTTAAATTTCTACATATTTTATTATATTTTATTAACATATATATTTTCTCTCATGTAATTATATAAACTTATTTTTTTTGTTTTTAAACTCTTTTTTTTTCATATCACTTTGGATAGCGTGGGCGTGGTTGTGGTCTGGAACGCAGTCTCCCTTCCCATGGTGGCTGCGATCTGCAAAGAACAGGGGAATTAGTATTGGTCCTGTCCACGTCTGAGAGTGGACCAAAGTCCAACACATTATCAGAATAGTCACTCTCCCCCCACCTAACCTTTCTATCAGAAAGCTGATCGTGGTGTCTTTTCCAAACCTGGCCTGTTGAATGTATCTTAACCAAATAGGTTCTACTCCCTAATCTTTTGATAATAGTACCCAAAATCCAATTATTCTTTTTACTTCTAAAGTCTTTGGTCAAAACTTTTGATCCCAAATCAAAGAATTTTTTAAATTTTCTTCCCCGGTAATTTTTTTTTTGACTGTTTTGACTCGCTACCATTTTATTTTTCACTTTATCATCAATTTTTTTAAAATCACTACACTTGTCATTATTCATTTTCGGAACAACCGTGTTAAAAATTGAACGAATTTTTCTACCTAACATCAATACACTAGGTTCAATTCCCGTACATAATGAAGGTGTATTCCTAATATCGATTAAAAATGACAATAATTTATCGTCCAGATCTCTTGGAAATCTGTTGTTCACTAATATTTTTTTTTTTAAATTTTTAACTGTTTTGACAGCATTTTCAGCCAAGCCATTTAAAGCTGGGTGCTGAACTGCTGACGTCATATGTTCAATATAAAATTCACGACAAAATTCCTGAAATAAAGCTGACGTGAAAGCTGTTCCATTATCACTAACAATTTTCTCCGGTATACCAAAGTTAGAAAACATTTTCTTTAATATTTTGATTGCACTAACTGAGTCTACCGTTGGTACTATTTGACAATCAACCCACTTTGTAGTAGCGTCTACCACCACAAAAAAATTTAAATTACCGAACGGACCTAGATGGTCTATGTGAATACGATTCCAAACTAAATTATTCACTGGCCAACTCGCCAATTGTACTTTGGACGGAGTAGGTAAACATACTGCACACCTAGTACACTGTTTTACCTCCTTCTCTATATCAGCATTTATACCTAACCAGAAAAAATAATTTCTTGCTAAACTTTTCGATTTCACAATACCCAGGTGCGAACGGTGAATAAATTTTAAAACTGATTCTTTTAACTCCACTGGTACTACCAGTTTACTATCATAAAACAAACATGCATCATGAGTTGATAACTTATCTCTAATATGCCAAAATTTTAATAAATCAGAATTTAAGTTTTTTTTTTCAGGCCACCCTGTATTCACATAATTTACAATCTCTGAAATAACTAAATCCTTACCCGAACTCCGTTTAAATATTTCCGGATTTATTTCCGTTTCCACAGAAATATTATTTAACCGTTCTATTTCCAAACTATCGATATCGGCATCGTTAATTATATCTAAGAAATAATGATTATCCTCGTATTCCTCTATATTATTATTACTCCGTTGCATCGGTAATCTTGACAAAAAATCCGCTTTATTGTCGTCCGATTTGATATACTCAATCGTATAATCAAACGTCTGCAGGATCAGGGCATAACGTTGCAATCGGTTTACTGCTAGAATAGGTACCTGCTTATTTGTATCTAGAATATGTACAAGTGGTTTATTGTCGCAAGACAGAATGAACCTATTTCCATACAAATATTGAAAGAATCTTTTTAAACCGAATACGATTGCGCACGCTTCTTTATCCAAAATCGAATATTTCCGTTCGGTTTCCGATAAAGTCCTACTTGCAAATGCAATTGGGCGTTCTATCCCGTTATCATACTTGTGACAAAGCATTGCCGATATCCCGATATTGCTGGCGTCCGTGATGAGTTTCAAAGGGATACTGGGATTGAAGTGAACTAGAATTTTTTCCGAGATTAATTGTTTTTTAACAAAATTGAAAGCATCACTACATTCTTCTGACCACACAAATACGGTTCCCTTTTTCAATAAATTATAGAGTGGCGACAGAGTGTCTGATATATTCCGTAAAAACATTCTATAATACGAGATTACTCCCAACAAACTTCTTAATTCTGACACATTCCTCGGGACTGCCAAATTTCTAATCGCTTCTACTTTACTCTCTAACGGCATTATGCCTTCCTGTGAGATTTTAAAACCTAAGTATTCAATTTCCGGTACATAAAAATAACATTTTTGGTCATTTACGGTCAGACCATGATCATTTAATTTCTTAATTACCGCGTCACATACCGAATTTAATTCTTCTTTCGAATTACCAAATAATAATATATCGTCTAAAAATACACGCACATTTTTTAAACCACCGACTATAGTAGCTATGACTTGCATAAAAATCGCTGGGCTCGTCGTAAGCCCAAATGGTAACACTTTATAAGCAAATAGACCTATGTGAGTTGAAATAACACATAGTTTTTTTGAACTTTCATTCAAAGCAATCTGGGAAAAAGCATTTTTTAAATCAATTTTTGCGAAGTGTTTCGCGCCATTTAACGAAGAAATTAAATCTTCCACTCTAGGTAACGGAAACTTTAAAGGTGCTAACATTGGATTCAAAGTGTTTTTGAAATCTGTACAAATCCTAATCGTACCATCTTTTTTTTAACAATAACAATTGGACTTGCCATTTCACTAATTTCAACTTTCTCAATAACGTCGTCGTCCACCATTTTTAGCAATTCCTTTTCCACTAGCTCCCGCAAACAATACGGAATGGGTCTCGGGTTAACGAACCTTGGTTTAAAATCTGACTTAACCTCAATATTAGCTTCGTAATTTTTTAATCTACCCGGTTTATCCGAAAACACGTTAGGGTATTTTAATTTTAACAACTCACGAATATTAATATCTGCAACACTTTTTTTAACCAGATTAATTCCGTGCAAGGTAATATCAAAACACTTAAGAAATTTCCTAACCACGATACACGAACTTCCATTATTGATTATTATAAATTCGGTCGGTACGCATTTATTTTTAAATTCCACGTTACAAATAATTTTACCCAAAACATTTAGAGATTTATTATCATAACCGAATAACTTAATATCACACACCATTAATTTCTTTTCACTAAAATATCTATTAAACATTTCATATGGTAACGCATTTATACTGGCACCCGTATCTACCATAACCTGTAACATAATATTATCTACACATACATTTAAAAGCAATGGATCACAGTTATTATCTCCTTGTGAAACAGTATTTACCACATTATCAGCGCGCTTCGTATAATGCGAGCGGTATTTACCACTTGATTTGTTTTTACAAGTCGAGCTAGCGTGCCCCACCTTCTTACAAAAATGACATTGTAACTTATTGTTGTGCCAACAATCTTTTTGCACATGATTATTTTTACCACAAATGAAACATGACATATTATTATTTATCTTACGGGGTGATTTACTACGCACTTTGCCATCCTTATAACGGCTTACCTGCCTAGATTTATCGAAGTTATTAACTGAATTTAAATTCGACTTTGTACTTTCCATATTTAAAACATGTTCCCACGTAGAAGCCAAGTTAATGCATTCTACAAAAGATTTGTTCAAGCTCTCCATAAAAAGTTTGTGCCTCATTTTCTCATTGAACACGCCAATAATAAATATATCTTTCAAACACGATTCTAATCTTGCTTCAAAGTTACATGACAAACTAATATTTTTAAGCTTCGCGGCAAACTCTTTAATAGATTCATTAGCCGATTGTTTACATTTATAGAATATTTCCCGTGATTCATAAATATTGTGTATGGGCTTACAATGGGAATCTAGTAGTTTACACAAATCCTCAAATGAGGTTTCCGACACTTTTTTTGGAAAACACAAATCGCTTAACAATGAAAAGGTATCTTCGGTGAGATTATTCAGAAGGAACGCTCTTTTACGTTCTGGCGACAAAATTTTCTCATCATATAATATGAGCGCTTGGTCCAGTCTCTGCTTGAACAGGGACCACACTCCTGTCTTATGACAGAATGCCCCCAGACTTTTACAAATCGCCTCCATCGGGAATAAGAGCTGAAACAAATTTTGATTAGAAAACTTATCTCAGCGCTTCCGGGTGAATCCGCTCCAGAACCGACCTCGCCGCTCCAAAGTGACTCCCCACACAGCTTCCGGATCTCCGTCACCAGCCGTCTCTTTCGACCGCTGATCGCCCGTGTCCGTCTCCCTGCAGCTACAGAATCCAGCCCTTTGTCCGGTCCCGCTTGAATAGCTGCAGCGACAGAATCTGAGCCCTTGCCCCAGATTCCGGCTCCTTCCGCAGATGGTTGTCTTGTCTCTTGTCACCGTCTTCTTCTTCCTGCATGCAATGCTAACATGCCAACGCCAAATGCTCCCTCAATATTCTGCGGATGCAGGCTCTAATGCTCGTCTTAGATTGTAGACACATGAGGTGGCGTCTTCTTCCATGCAACAATTTTTTCCTATTGTCGCACACTGCGCTCTTCCTTAATCTTCACTTCATTTAATTTTCGCCTTCAGGTTCTTTAATTTCCGTGGCTGCGCCAGTTGTAATGTCCACTACTACTGCTGTCTTCGTGATGGCAGTTACCAGATTGGATATGTGGACCAACAATTATATGGGCGAATATTGGTGTAGGTAGTACACTAGTAAAGATGTAACTGGTTGCTGTAGGTATTTATTAGGAGAGCTGCCAAATGCAAAAGAGGACGAATCTAGCATACATCGCCTTATATAGATTCGCGCAAGCACTCTATCTCGCTTGCACTCATACAATAACATACAGACATTACAGATTATGTTAAACATTTCAAACAGTTGGATTTAAAATCAAAGGATTTAACCTTAACGGGTTACGCTAACTGTAAGTTGAATTTATTGGGTTGTATCTTATTAACAGTTGATTTTAACGGTTGTAGGGAAATGTTAGAATTTTGCGTAGTAAAAAATGGAACAACTACGGTTCTAGGTCGTGACTTTATAAATAGATTTAATATTGGATTCACGGGGTTACAATCAATTTCATCCCAGGAGGGTAGTGAATTTTTTTCTCACAATGTATTGGAGAATGATAGAAGTAACTTAGATAAAAGTGAATTACAATCAATTTCGGAGGGTAGTGAAATTTTTCTCACAGTGTATTTGAGAATGGTAGAAGTGAATTAGATAGAAGTAAAGTACAGTCAATTTCATCCCAGGAGGGTAGTGAAATTTTTTCTCACAGTGTAGTTGAGAATGGTAGAAGTAAAGTGAATAAAAAAATTCGAAAATTCCAGGAGGTTTTTTCGGAGAAAGTGGGTAGTTTTAATAAAAGTAAAGTGCAATTAAAATTAAATGGGAATGCTGAACCAAAATTCTGCAATCCGAGAAATATAACTTTTGAATTTGGAAAGAAATTAAGGTCAAATTTAAACAATTTTATACCAAGAGGGGGGAGAGATAAGTGTCAGGAGAATCGGAAATATTATTACAAGAGAAATAATAAATAATTATCAGTTGATCAAAGTGTAATGGTAAGGGATTTTAAGAATCAAAATAAGGTTAAATGGGTACCAGGGAAGGTATACAAACAATTAGGTAAAAAACGTTTATATAATTGAGGTAAATTTAAATGGTAAGCTTATGTATTGGAAAAGGCATTTTGATCAGTTGTCTAAATTGTGTGTATCATGGGAAAAGAAACACAGCAATCCTTATATCGCGTCTGAGACGAAGAGACTGTCGTATGACGATTACGATGTCTCCGGCTTTGTGCCGGATGACAGACTAATGGGTGCTTCTCCTTCTCCTTCCAGCTCCAGTGATCCAGTGGCTTCCACGTCAGGAAATTGGAAGGACCGACTACGACCACGGACACACAGATGAGTCAATGAAGACAGGACTCAGCTCTCGACTCAACATGAGACAAATGAATTACTTACATTGTAAATATTGGAATATTGTATGTATTGTAAATAATTATCAGCATCATGTTGTGTAACTGTCTTCAGATTTAAGTGTGGAGGGATGTAGTGAACGTATGTCTTGCAGTATGAAAGAGACATGCGTGTATGAGTGAGACAGCATACGGAACGTATAAAAGGCGTGAATGTTGTCCATTCGTCCTCTCTTGTTATCAGCTACCTAAGAAGAACCTTGTACAGTAATCTCGGATTAAATACACAATAGACTACCTACGCATTATTATTGCAACACCCTGAACTGAGATCAACCTATTCAGAGGAATCTGGATCCATCATAAAGGAGTCCAGAGGTAATGGGGTAACCGGCCACGGTTATTACAACTAGTTCTTGGAACAAAAAATTGTCAATAATCAACACTTACATTATAAAGGAAGGACCTCATTAATTGAGTATTTTAATTTTAATTGCGTTTACAATTACAACATTCTTATTACACGTGTTAAGGCTCTGCAACCGGGCCCGAAAAGAAGAAGATGGAGAGATACGAAATTACGAATGTTAGAGGAGAGCGCCAACATTTACAGCGAAAAAATCGATGCGAAAATTGCGAAAATGTTTAATAAAACACGACTCGTTTAAAATAGAGTAAAAATCTTGCGGGCAGTATCTTAAACAGCATTTAAAGAAACACTGTGAATTTTTTCATACATATAACTTGTAAAATAACTGAAATAAACGTGTTAGTAATAATTTTTGGAGCATACTTTGCGATTTTTTTCTATCGAGGGAATTTTATATAATTTGCGTTTATTATCTTCAAGAATAACATATATATTTTTAAGAGCTTTAAAACTTTTCGTGTTTAAAAGAAATATGTAATAAATCGGTACAAATCCGGGTTGGGGGCCCTCAAATAAAATAAAAAAATAAAAAACAATAATTGGAGTGTAAAAAAATAATTATTTGTTTTATAAATAGAACAACAAATAAAAATTAACAAATATATTTATTAACTCTTCCTTGGAACAAAAATTTGGCAATAATCAACACTTACATTTTAAAGAAAGGACCTCATTAAATGAGTATTTTAACCGGCTGATGCGAACTCAGCAAAAGACGGCGGGTGACACACGAGCCACGAACTCACCCGAAGTCAGGCAAACGACGCATGATAATTCACAAACGCAGAGTTTCGGTGCGGCCGAAGGTTCGGCAGATTTTCTGCCGAAACCGAAACTGATGCCTAAACTCGAGTTTTTTGCCTAACCTTGCCGAAATCGAAACCGAACCATCGGTCGGTCACTACTTCTTCAATAATAAATGTATTTATTTTGTATTAAAAATAAAACTATTTTTGTGAAATGGGTCGTTTTCATTACCTTCTGTGGTGGCGCCGGCCCTGCCCATACAATCGGATCGGTTTATAAATTGACCCCGATTAGGATTGACGGATAAATTGTCGCTAAAATGCATCAAAGGTGAACGACCTCGCTCTGTTGGAGTTCCTTGATGTTAAAGTGGATAGATTGGAACACTTTGTAGGGAGCCAAATGCACCAACAATAATTGGACCATCCCATCACACCATCATTGGCACAATACGTGTTATGTATTACAAATTTTCAGCTTTTTTCTCTTCTTGTAAATCCCCCATCTTCTGACGGAGATTGGCTATTATGTCAGATCAGCAGAGAATGTAAGTGGAATTCAGAGTTTTTTTTACAATAGTCCCCACACACTCGCTCCGTGGGATCGATCCAAAAGGGACAAAAATAATACAGACATCCTGTAAAGACTAAAAAGTATTGTTCAATATTATGTTTTTTTTATTCAAGCGACTATATAAAATAATGTAAAATGTAATGGTTATGTTAGGTAAAGATATTGTATTTCTTAGTTCCTGTACCGAGGCGGACTAAAATTGTTTAATTATACCTAGTTTATTTGTCTTCCATGTCGTTTTTAGAGTCTTCATTAGAGTGTTTTGAATATTATGGAATTTAGTTGCAAAATAAGTGTAGTTTCTTTGTCCGAATGTGGTTTTATAACATAGAATGTTTTTATGTCGTTTTTATTCGATCTAGTGTGATGGATACGCGGTCTAGTAGAGGATTCAGTATTTTTAAAAGCTTCAATAATATATTTTTGGCACATTTTTTGGTTGTACATTTGGTACGTCAAAGCTATCGAAAATTACAATCGAAGAATTGTATTCAGGTTGTGTATGTATTTATGTGTAGTAGATCCCCATCCTACAATTCCATATTCAATTAAAAAATGACATAACGCGTAGTAAACCTTTTTCAAATCCTTTTTATTTACCACATTTCTTAGGTTTTTAAAGAAATATATAATAGAGTTTTTCAGAAATTTAATTTAACCTTTGATGTTTAGGTCCCATCTAAGATTTTCTTCTATGTGGATGGCCTTTTCAGGGTAAGGAAAAATATAAAATTTTGGGAAGGAAAAAATTATGAGGGATTTATAGGAATCTGGGGGTCAATGTGTCCATGAGTCACGGACGTATGAATCCATCCCTCCCACTGCGGTGCAAAGTTGAAAGAGACCGGCTGGAGAGGTCTAGGTTAGGTCTCCCTCAACCAATTTCTCACAATAGGTGGGCTCCCCCCGTGAAACTGGGAACTAAGTCATCAAACGTAGCGAACCACTTGGGGTGACCTATGGCAGGGGTGTTGGTTACCAATAATTGGTTTCCGCGGTACTAGGTGTTTGACGGTGTCTCCTGGTTTCAGAATCATTCACGAGACTTCTTTCCATCAAATTGATTTTACTACAATAGAGGCGTATTAAAAACATCTTCTGCAAACTGCATGAAATGAAAGTGTGTTATTTTTAACCGAAAATTATTTTAATCGCTGTGTTCAAAATTGGGGCTGATTCGTTGAGACTTCAGACTATCCCATTTAGATGAGAGACGAATAGGGTTGCCATCTTCTAAAATAAATAAAAAAAACACTGACTCTGCGCTGTATTAGGCCGGACATTTAGCCCTAAAAGCCGGACGTACGTACGTAATGTTGGACATAACTTTTATACATAATAATAAAAAATCCGTTACAAGTTACAGTTGTTTATTAATCACACATTAACCATTTTAATAACAACAATTATTAATCAGTCTTTTTCTTGTCATCATTTGGCATGTTTATAGAATATGTTAATAACAAAATAAAAAAATATTGGGTCTTATATCCGGAGACATAACATAATAAACTTATAAAACAAACATACAAAACATAACTCTTTTTCTGGTTAAGCAGTTAACTAAAAAAATTCATTAAATAAATATAAAATTAAATATATCTATCTTTGTGGACGAAAACGAAAAAAAATGAAATGTCGCCTTCTCCAAATTATTCAAAACTTACAAAATTCTACAAATCTGAATATTTGGCTTTTTCACTTACTTTACCCAAAGCGTCGTTTTCTTTGTAAATCATTTAATAAAATTCTTGACATGTCATTTTTAAATTACACAATGTGTACATCATCTAAACAATTGTTTCTGTTTGCAATTTATTGTGTTCCTTGGTCGTCTGGGCGTTTATTAAAGAGAAAACTCTTTGAACATTGGCGTTATGGCCTGGAATAGCAAAGTGAATTCCGCCAATTTCAGAAGTTTGGAAGACAAAAACCGGAGGAAACAAGAATAGCCATTATCCCCCACCCCCGCTTCGTCCTTAACACGTTGCGCCTTGCGTAGCTTGCGTTGCGTTCGTTCTGCAGGCGCTGCGTGCACCGCTTTACACTAACAAAAAGCCTAACAAAAGCCGTACAGGCCGGACATATAAATATTTAGCCGGACACGACCTAAAAAAGCCTATCATGTCCGTCTAAAGCCGTACAGATGGCAACCCTAGACATGAAGCGATAAAATTGGTTCCACTTTTTACCTCCAATTATTACAGTTTAACCTCCAACGCTCTAACGCCAAACGACTGGAAACTACCGAATACAAGAGTGATAATAGTGGAACACATTTCGACCAGATATTTATAATGATAATTGGACGATTTGTAGTGCCGTTTGTGTAGTTTTTTAATGCTCCTTTGGATAGTCATCCCCTGATTTTTAAATGGTCTGCGTTTGTATGTTATAATGTCATATAAAACTTTTTTTAATATGTAAAGTACTTATCTACACCTACTTTTTCGCTTTAAAACTTTTTCTACGCTCAGACAAATTTTGAAAGGACATGACAGCCGACGACCCTTTAGCATCGTTGTGATTTGGAACTCTATGAAACGAAAAATAGCAACACTAAGAGATGAGTAATACATGCATAGGATTTAGCCTGCGAGATAATGAGATAATATAATCGGTCTCCTCTTTGTGCGGTGCTTCGTAGCCTATCGATCTCCTCTTTGTCCCCACTCTTGTCTACTTTAGTTTTTGAAGGTTTAACTTCTACCGCGTGTGAATGGCACTCTATTTTTAAAGTGAAAACTTCTTTAGCACCGCTTGAAAATCGATAAAACGAAAAAAGCGACACCAAAAAGAGACAAACACGTAAATAGGATTTAGCCTGCGAGAGAATGAGATAGTATAAGCGGTCTCCTCTTTGTGTGGTGCTTCGTAACCTCCCCACTCTTGTCTACTTTAGTTATCAGAAGGTTACATAAAAAATTTCAACTCGGACTCGATTCACTAGAAAACGAGAGCTCAAATAAATAAATAAACGAGTGTGCCACACGACTGAAGTATAACTTCACTAACTTATATCTCCCTCTCAACTTCCGTTCGCACGCATTCACCAGCTTACTCCCCAACTCAAGCGTGCGTAAAGGCCCGACCGTTCGCCTCACCCGATCACACTTTTCGTAACGCTCTCGTCACGCATTCACCGGCTTACTTCCCAAGTCAAGTACGCGTAAAGAAGTTTTACTTTAAAAAAAACTTTTAACACAACATCAACTTCAAATGTGATATACATCCACCAGATTCTCACTTGAACCACGAGTTTCCAGACACCATGTGTAAACCAAAACGACCATTTTGAGGGAATCTCAAAATTAATGAGCTAGTTAAACCACAGGGGCTTACTTCACCATAAAAGTATAATTGTGTAATTTCTATGATGGCAGAATTGCCGCCCTTATTGGAATAATCGCATTGAAATCCCCAAGTGGCCGCCCGCACCCGCATGCCATCAGCCATCACCAGTCGGTATTGTACGAGTAGATTCACCCCTCAGATCGGATGTAGCGCGGATTCTACTGATGGACACGAGGACACTGGTAAATTAGTGTTGTTACATTGTTATTGTGATCCGCCCTCCAAACATAAGTCATAATGGTAGGGGTGAAATTATTAGTTAAAGTTATTACTATGAACTAGCCGACCCGACAAACATTGTTCTGCCAAATAAATTATTTCTAGTGAATATTTTGGTTGTTAGGCTGGGCTTAGACTCGTAATTAAAATTTACGGATTACATAAGATTTTGACAGGTCACTCACGGGAGCGTTTACATGTGCATCCGACTTGTGGTAATTTATGATCACGGAAGTTGTTCGGAAGTTCGACCTGTGTACCGTTTACATCTGTAAATCTGTTTGCGGTAAGATAATAATGATAAGAACATATCAGTCTTTTAAAAGAACCTGGCTCACAATACATTGGCCACATAGGCGTTAAGTTCGGTGATGCTAAAACAATAGCTCACAAATTGTTTGCATATTTTGTGGCAAAATCCATTGATTTAGCGTGCATCGTGGCTATCGGATGTGACGGAACTGTCAACAACGACCTGCTTCTGTCAAATTTACACGATTTTGTTAATAAAAACGAAAAGGCCCAAATAAAGTATTGAAATAGATTTAAACAATTCTTCACGCGCTTTTGTGCCGACAAAACCGGCAATTAATTTTGTTTTATCCAAATGACAGCTACCTGACATCTGCTGACAGCAACCGACTTCGAATTCAAAATTTCAAATACGTAAATGTTAAGGAAAGGATTGGACTGATAATTGAATGGAAGGATGGTCATTTTCCAGAAAACTTAAATAAGTGGAAATAAATATTAGTTTTGTAGGAAAAAATCCTATGAAAACTTATTGTCCTTTAATTTTTGACATTTCGCAACGGTGCGCGACGCATTTCGGAACTATTTCTTGCGGTAAGCCTCTTAGCTTATCAAACTGATTTTATAAGCTGTAAGAAGGCTGGAAATTCGCGCGGGCGCGATTAGACTGTCAAGAAACTTCCAAAAGAATAAGTTCTGTAACTGGCTATAAATTACGTTAAGTGACTTTTGGTGTCGTTTACATTAATAATTTGGCCATAAATCACTTACAAGAGCGATTTACAGGAAAAAACTCACGAGTCTAACTCCAGCCTTAAATTTAAAAAAAAAACGAATGTACTGTAAGTGTGTGGGGATGAGATCTATGACAGAAAGAGGAATGGAGCGCTGAAGACGATGACCACGAATAAAAACAAAAAAGATCAATCATTCATTTTTTCAATTCAATATATTTCATTAAAGTAACGTAAATATTCACTGTTTGATCTCTTAAAAGTTAAATATAAAGTGAAAATAGTTAAATATATTTTTTATCCTAAAGTAGGAAAAAAAATAGAGAAAATTAATATTAATTTCGAAGAGCAATTGAGTGTACGATATTTTTGTTAGTCCGTCTTTAGTCAACACAAATAAGCTCGATGGTTTGCCTACGCAAGAACATGATGCCGAATGAAATATCAAAATGACGCGACGCTTCTCGTGAATGTCTTGCGCGTATGTGGATGCAAGTTCGATGAGGCGGACGTAGCGCCATCTGTCATTCAACAACATAAATAATTTCGTTCTGTTTGAAATACGAACGACGACGGTTAAATTTGTTCATACAAAAATACTAAAATCGCGATTAAAAAATGGAAGGGTGGGGGCAGGAGGGTTAAAATTTGCCAAAGTTTTAGAAGACCATTAGCCGCATTCTAGCTCCAGTGATCCGGTGTCTCTTGAGGCCGGCGAAATCCAGATCCGTAAACATTGTTCATGCGCTGCTGTACCTTCTGTATCCAAATACGTGTATAATGCTGCATTCTAATAAATAACAATCACGCCGTTTTACCGCAGGAGTAGGCAGAGAAGATGGACCTCTATCTTGCATTCCTCCCTTGCTTAAATCACCCCCATTATTCACCCATCTGTTTTGCTTTGTATTTCTAATATTAATACATTGTCGGTCAGTGGCTGCCATTTTTTTTTTTTTTAAATTAACTCCACACAGGAGGCCCTGAGGAAAATAACTTCCCTCAGGGCCTATGTCATCTTTGAAGATGCTGTGTGGAGGGTCTTTTTGAGGAAAGGAAGGAGTGAACACGGGTCTTGAAGAGACCCATGTTGTAGGAAGGAGGAAACACAGAGGCCGGCAAATCGTTCCACAGCCGAGCCATTGAACTCAAGAACGAGTCATAGAAACGACCCGTTCTCATGTGACTAAAATGTCAACCGTGTACAAATGTTGGGCGCGTGTTTGGCGTGTTTCCCGACTATGCACCGGTGCCGAGGGGATCAATGACGCTAGTTCCTCGGAGCATCTTCCATTGTAATACCGGTAGAACAAGGACAGCATTCCCACCTGACGCCTGTGCTCTAAAGATTGCAGTCCATCTGTTAAGATGGGAGAATCTATCAAACGGACCGCCCGTTTCTGCACAGAGTCAAGGGTTTTTTTAGGTATTTTGGAGCTCCAGACCAGAGGTGGCTGCCAAATTCAACCGTGGGGCGCACTTGCGATTTGTACAGGGTTAGCAGTTGTGTACTATTAAAGTATCTGCGGGCCCTGTACAGTACGCCCAGTTTCTGGGAGGCTAACTTAACTCTGGTTTCGATGGAGCCCCCGTACCTGAGCTGGTCACTTAGAGTTACACCAAGCAATTAAAATGTTTCACATAAAATTTTGTATCTCCGTCAATTTTATGAATTTCCTTAAAACATTTGGTGAGAGCATTATTAACCAATGCATCTTTCAGAATATGATATATTAAAAAAAATATATTTTTTTTACAGTGTCCTTGTTTAGGATTTGACCAAAGGAACGTGGAGGCGTTTGGAGGCCCCCCAGGACCAAAAGCCCGTGTGAACTAGTGAACTATAATAAAAAGCTTGTAAAATTACATCAACATCTTAAACTGTTTATTATCAATTTAGGAGGCGGGAATGTGTACCGCCGCCCCGGGTAATTTTATTGGGTAACCAACACCTGTGCCATAGGTCACCCCAAGTGGTTCGTTACGTTTGGTGATTTAGCAGGGGTGCCCGGGTTGCGTATTTACAATCCCTACCGCGTTTCAGTCGCTTTAAATTTTCAATATCAAAATTTAAATATTTAGAAATAAAATTATTCATTTGTAATATACACATTGGAAAGATTATTTTATCTAGATTTTAGAACAATTTTTGTTTTTGCAAAGTGATAAAAAATTATCATTATAGAGGTATATTTACAATATATGGGAATAATATTAAAATTTAAATATTTAGAAATAAAATTATTAATTTCTAATATACACGTCACAAAGATTATTTTATCTAGATTTTAGAACAATTTTTGTTTTTGCAATGAGATAAAAAATAACTAATGTAGAGGTATATTCAAAATGTAAATTGTCATTACCGCGACTGAATCGGTATAGGTTTTGTAAATACGCGCCCGGGTTCATGGGGTGAGGTTTGTCTAGGTCTTGGAGGCGGATGACCAGAATACACTGAACCCCAGATTCCTACCTACCCCTTAAACCCTTTTCCTTCCCAGAACTCTCCTCTCCTTCCTTTCCTAAAAAAAATACTCTACACAGCATCCCCTAAGATGACATAGGCCCTGAGGGAAATTATTTTTCTCGGGGCCTCCTGTGTGGAGCTCATGTAAAAAAAACTAGGAGCGGAGAGGGGGGGGGGGGGGGGGGGGGGGGGGGGCTCATTCAGCTTTGCCGCACCGGGCCTCTGACGAGCTTACTCATGGTTTCCTTTGTAGAGCACCTTTTTTATTTTTCATTTAATTATTGCCGGTTTACTAATAACCCGACAATGTTTGAAAATCTTCTACCATCACCACACTAAAGCAGAAAATGTTGGCTGTGTCGTAATGGAGGACTTTGTCAGCCGAGGAATCGAACACGCGACGACCGAGTGGGACCCAAACGCGATACCCGCTCAGCCACTGATCGGTTTAAACATAAACAATTTCATGTGTGCAGTTTACACGTGGTAGAAGTGAAACCTTCGGAAAATTAAAGTAGACAAGAGTGGGGAAACTACTAAGCCCTTTTTTTATCAATGTGAAGAATGATTTTTCCAAATTTTTGCTCAATGCGTCTTTTCCTATACCTATATTTGGTCATCTTATTAGTATTTGTGTTTTCTTCTTCGGAGTCGCTAGATAACGCTTTCTTTGCCTGTTCATTTCACTAGACTGAACGAGACTTGCGTGGGACCGTGGATTTATCGTATTATATTGAAAACGAGTACCCGTAAAATTAATAAACATTTTATCGGACACCGATTATACTATTTCATTCTCTCGCAGGCTAAATCGTATAGAGTATGTATCGGTCTCTTTTTAGTCTCGTTATCGTTTCATTGAGTTTCAAATCCCAACGGTGCTATAGAAGTCTAACTTCAAAATTACAAGTGTGCAGTTCACACGCGGTAGAAGATAAATCTTCAGAAAACTAAAGTAGACAAAATTGGGGAGGCTACCAAGCGCCGCACAAAGAGGACACCGATTATACTATCTCATTCTCTTGTAGGCTAACTCCTTCAGATGTATGTGTTTGTCTCTTTTTAGTGTCGTTTCATTGAGTTTGAAATCATAACGATGCTAAAAAAGTCTAACTTCAAAATTAAAAGTGTGCAGTTCACACGCGGTGGAAGTGAAACCTTAAGAAAACGAAAGTAGACAAGAGTGGGTAGGCCACAAAGTACCGTACAAAGAGGAGACCAATTACACTATTTCATTCTCTCGCAGGCTAAATCCTACAGAGGTGTGTGTTTGTCTCTTTTTGGTGTCGATTTTTCTGGGTGAAATGCAGATCCCGCCAAATGTGGAGGATTTTAATAAAAATGCACTTTCTAGATGGGAAAAGTGTGGAAAAGTT
Organism: Limnephilus marmoratus; assembly: GCA_917880885.1. Classification (NCBI taxonomy): domain Eukaryota; kingdom Metazoa; phylum Arthropoda; class Insecta; order Trichoptera; family Limnephilidae; genus Limnephilus; species Limnephilus marmoratus. The sequence continues at coordinate 13,704,138 of OU862926.1, forward strand.
GAATAAAAAAGAAATTAAGGCGCGCTCGGCAAAATTGAGGGAGATACAGCCGTTTAAAGAATGTATGAAATGACACTTCATTAACGGATATTGTCAGCCATTTTGTTACCATAATGTTGGTATCTCAGACTTGCTTTAACGAAGGTTGATACGATTGTAGCTAACTTCGTGTGATATACACGTAATTATGAAAAACAGAATTAATAATGGTCCCAAACCATGTTACACAAACCTGGCGTAGCCGCTAAACTACTTGAAAACTGGGATGTTTTTCTTGCGTTGACGTGAGCAGGCGTTATAAAGGGGCACAGACCATGTTACATAAACCATGTTACAACAGATGAGGATGATTACGAGTGCTACCAACTTTAAGGTAATAATTTAGTTTTCAAAATGGTTGATAGTATCGGTTCATGAAGTGTCATTTCATACATTCTTTAAACGGCTGTATCTCCCTCAATTTTGCCGAGCGCGCCTTAATTTCTTTTTCATTCAACTTTTCCACACTTTTCTCATCTAGAAAGTGCATTTTTATTAAAATCCTCCACATTTGACGGGATCTGCATTCCTCCCATTTTTCTCTTCGTTTTAAATCACAACGTTGCTAAAGAAGAATCAACTTCAAAAATGCTACTTTGAAATCAACAATCCTCCGCAATAGTCCTGTGTTTGTCGTTATCTCGACTCCAACAAGGATATCAGCGAATCACTCAGTATTTTCCCTGTCCATATTATAAAATTACGTCGCCTTTGTACTTAATATCCTCTGCCTATGATTCACTTAACATTTTTCACGGAGTTATCTCTTAATAGCGTTTTCAATGAACTAAGTGCCGTAGGCGGGCTCCAAAGCGCATGACTGTATGTGTGATATTACTGACTGTATTTAAGTCCAATCTAAAACACTTAGCCACTAGTCACCGACGCATTCTCCGGGTACAAACAACAATTATTGTTCCGTTGTAAATTGAAGTTAAACTCTTAAAACTTTTGTGCAAAATCGCAACATAAAAAATATTAATAATCATTTTAACGCCAGTTTTAAAGTCCTTAGTTCACTTTTTGAAACATGTAAAATTTTGTGCGTAACAGACAATTTGTAATGTTTTTTTTTTAAATTATAATGTGGTTTCCCTGTTGATTATTTAGTTACGATTAACTTAGATGGTTGTAATTTTAAAATCAATTTTTTAATCTCGCGATGTAAATTATTATGCTCTGCTGGCATTTTTTAATGTTTTCTTTTGTTTATTTTTTATTTATAAATGACCCAACTTAACGAAATATTACTAATTATCATATAAAATCAGTGTTAACGTTTTTTGAAATAGCATTATTTTAATTAATGTAAATTTGTGCTCCACGTGCTTTATTTTATGTTATTTATTGCATTTAATAAAATGTTTTCATTAAATTATATTAGTTTGTGTGACAATTTTTCCGGCTTCCGAAGCCATTTTGTAACTGTCTCTAAAGGTTGATTATAATTATTTCGGTAATTGTTCGGAACAAACGTCAACGGTTAATACGCACTTTTTTTTATAAAACTTTTAGATTCTTCTTAATTACCATAAAAGACAACTATTTGGATTGGGGGAGGTTGAAAATGTAACATTTTTAATTTTATTTACGTAAATTGAAAATTTGCTTTCACACTGTCAAATCACTCTGTTTGCAGTTCGAAACAAACGTCAACGGTTAATACGCACTTTTTTTGATAAAACTTTTAAAATTAAGATAATATACACAAGCCCGCTACACAAACCCTGCTTTGCCAGACAAACCATTCAAAAACGTAGGCTGTTTTTTATAGTAAAGATAACATACACAATCCCGTTACATAACCGTTGACGTTTGTTCCGAATATTTACCATTATTTCAAATATCTGTAAATATCATTAAAAAATATAAGAGTGGGGAGGCTACGAAGCACCACAAAAAGAGGAGACCGATTATTCTATCTCATTCTTTTGCATGCTAAATGTGTCGCTTTTTCCATTCATCTAGTTTTAAATCACAAGAGTGCTAAAAAAGTTTTCACTTCAAAAAACATATATTATGCAATTCAACAAGGAGTTCGGCTGATTTGTTTATACTTGTAAATGCATTGCTCTGATTTATACTTGATTTGAAGGCAGACATGTCTGATACAAGCAATCAGGCATTTAGGCTACCAAGCAGAACTTAATAAAAAAAAATATTTGCAAGAACTTATGTAACTTGTAAAATTTAAAAAATTATTCACGGATGACTGAAACCTGCGTTGGAAATTGACGGAATTAAAAACTACTTTAAATTTGTGTGAAAATAACTTACTCTTATAATAACTAACAACAATATATAATAAAATAACTACGTAATACAAAGTGTCATAAAGGAAGATAAGTGCAGTCAATTCCACTTTGTTTGAACTTGTTTGTGTAATCAAATGAACATTGTTTATTGTTTAATAATAAGTTTGTTTGCAATATTGTTTATCAGCAAATAATAATAAATAGCTCGATGTCCTTATGCTACCGAAGTTGCAAAATAATCTAAATAATTATTGTTGTTAATGCAGTTTAAAGACAACTTTAACTCGGACCTTTTTGCAAATCTAATCAAGAACTTCTAAATGTAAGTACCTAAGTAATATGTTTTTCACTATTTTTGTATACACTTTATTGAAAGAAGGGTTTATTATTTTAATTAATGTTACTAAAGGGTCATTTTTCCAAAAGGGTAGGAAGATTTTATGGAACAAAAAATGTACGGAGCCAGTGGAACTTAAGCATCCCCAATTGAGATTTATTGTGAGGTTAAAGTGCGGTAAGGACGGATATGTGAACCTGGGAAGTTGAGAAGGACCTGGCTATTTAGATGGAGGCGTCTACTAATATCTACAGGAATTCCAAAAACTGAAAAAATCGAACTAATATCTATGAGAACCAAAGTGTTGACGAATATCTACAGCTCAAACTGTTGACTAATATCTATGAGAACCAAAGTATTGACGAATATCTACAGATCAAACTGCTGACTAATATCTATGAGAACCAAAGTGTTGACGAATATCTACGGCACTGCCAGAGGTTGGATTTACAATTATGTATAGCAGTTTAAAAAACTTAATTTATGTAAGTATGTACATATGTAAAAATCCCTAATATCGGACTATTGGACACATTTAGCTGATTAGTCCAACCTATGCTCTGTAGATATTAGTCAACACTGGGAACGTCATAGATATTCGTCCGACCTTAGCTCTGTAGATATTAGTCAACACTCTGAAGTTCGTAGATATTAGTTCAGCATATGAGTTGTAGATATTCGTCCGACATACACAGGCCCGGACTGGGACCATTTAGGGCCCTCCGCTAAAACGTGGGGTGGGGGTGGGGGGCTACAGAAAACGGGGGGTGCGGGGGCCTTCCCCGGATAATTTTTGAAAATTAGGTGTTTGAAAACAATGAAAACGCGTTTCTACGCTATATTGGCACCTATAAAGAAGATGAAATTCAGATAGGTTTTATACGAATATTATGATTTTCGACTTTTGTTGACTTTATTATTTATTGAAATAAGAAATTCGCAGTATTTTTAGGATACCACAACACTACTAAACACATGCTGTAGAACTGCCAATAATTATAACGGAGTTCAAAATAAAGGGCAGGATTCTATTCACACCATAGCATTAATGGAATCATTGTTTGGGGAGGAGCAACAAACTCAGCTATTGTTCATTTGGAAACCACACAGAGAACCATCTTAAAGGTTATACTAAAAAAACACAGAATGACTGACACAGACCAAATATTCAACATGTTCGACGGACTTGATATACGACAATTATACATAAAAACACTTCTTAACTATATCTTTGACCAAAAACACAAACTCCAACAAACACAAACCATTAATAGACCAGTTAGACAAGCATACATACAAAACTTAAAAACACCGACGATAAACACAAGCTTTGGACAAAGACATCACAAATACCAGGCAATAAAAGCATTCAACCATCTTTCACTCGATTTAAAAAAAGAAGAAAACAAAAAACTTTTCACACTCAAAATTAAAAGATGGATTAAAGAACAAAAAAGGCAACTTTACAAAAAATCACAAAATAAAAAAATAAAAAAAAACACAGACATAAACACCTTTATTAACTTAACTCACTAATAATTTTAATTTTTTACACTTTTAATTTTACACTTTTAATTTTACACTTTTAATTTCACTGTCGGTTTATATGTATCTATCCTATTTACATAGTTTTATTTCATTGTTTTATTTTAGTGTTATTTTACTCTATTTTATTTTGCTCTATTTTACTTTCTTTTAATTCTCATATGTTATTATTGAGTTTATTTTTTCTTTAGTTTTTATTTTATATGTATCTTAAAATAAAAAAAATAAAAAAATATCATAGCAAACTGTAAAATGAGGTCCTCAGCACGGGTAAAGCACCCAGTGAGGCCCACATTAGTCAAATATGTAACACACATGTATAAATCAGGTGAATCAAATAAAAAAATAAAAAAAATAAAAATTAATTATGTCAAAATTATTTGTGTAGTAAAAATAATGACAAACGGATTTCAGGGATTAGAAAAATAATACTAACGTTTAAAAAAAATCCTGTGTGTTTAACAGTTTACAATGTTGAATACTAGAATAGAAGGGGCTTAACTTAACTGAAATGATTCGATATTTTGCTCCCCTAGCCCTAAAGTAACAAACGACATTTTTGTAAGCAACAAACACTTGTTAAATCTACTTTTTTATAAACACTTTTTAAAGCTACTTCATCTATTATTTTATTTTGGTCCAAATTATAAAATAAATCCCTCTCAACATTAATAAAAAGCAGACTTGGCCTAAGGACGACCGAAGTCGATTTTAAGTTTAGAAAAAACTCGTTCACATGTGACTTGGGTACAAGGTATGGTAAGAACAAATTTATATACAATATACAGGTTGGTAAACAGTTCAGATTGAGTGAGTTCAAACAGAACAGAAAAAGCATATGTCAAACACTGCAAAAATTGTCTATTTTCAGAACAGTAAATGTCAGCATTTGTTTCCGCTTCCGTTGGGTCTAAATCGTCTACTTCGTCACTGCATCTGTCTCCGTAGTTCTCAGTGGACTCTGCCGCTATGAAGTTGCTGTATTGTTGTGCAAACTCTCGCAGCTCTATCAACAGCCGACTTCTTTCAATTTTACACAGTTTAGAAACAATCTGCAGAGCTTCTGTAAAATATTTGGAGTTTCAAGATAAAGTCATACTTTTTGGGGTCCAACCAAGAGCAATCCTGTAGAACGTCTTTGTTCGTGCAAAATCTTTCTTCAATACTCATCCTCGCAGTCTAAAATATCAAAATATACATATAAGATTTTGTAATGTTGAACTGTTGAAATAGAGTCAGTTTCATCTTTTGATTTTTCACTGGGCATTAATTTTTTCTTTGACGTTCTTTTTCTCTTAAAGTCCAATTCTAACTCGACGTCAATGTTATTTTCGTCTAGCGATTAACTGCACTTACATAGGCTTTCGTTTGTGCGTACAATACTTCAAAATACGCGTCATTCCTTTTGTCCTTAACTTGATGGAGCAGTGTTTGTAATAAGTTCCAAGCTAAAGCATAATCAATGCTTTTACTTTGCAAGTACTTAGTACTTAGAAACAGGGGAAGTGACCAAAAACAAATCTAGCAAAACAAACGCCATACACAAGTTTTCAAAATTGGACCATTGACTTATCCGGTTTCTTGCTGTGAATCGAGATTTGCTGTCAAAACTTCCATCAGAGATTTCTTTAAACACAGAAGTAAAATTAAAGAACTTAGCTGAATTAACACTGTCTTCACTGATTAAGAATTCTTCTTCAACAATTGATGAAAGCGCCTTATGTTTGCTCCGCCACCTCGTTGCTCCTATTTTTTGCAACCTGTACAACTTGTTGTGTGCAGTACGTTGTCCTCTTTGTTTCCTTTTCCCAGACGGCCATTCTCTTGTGCGATGAGCTTACAAATACTGCAGATTCTTCCACTAATCCAAACAAGTTCTCAGCTTGTAGTAACTTCACTGTTGATTCAGCTATAACTAGGTTCAGTACGAGTGCCGTACAGTCTTCATTTTCTTTTTTTAAATGGTCTTGTAGCCCATTGTAACATCCTTTCAGGTTATTGGCTCCATCAAATGAACAAGCAATAATATTTGACGTTGCAATTCCATACTCAGATAATTTAAATTTTATAAGCTAGTACAACGCAAGTCCACTTGAGTCATTAACAACTGCAATCTCTAAAAGTCTTGCATACACTTTTCCTTGAACGACATAGCGGACGCATGTTGCCAGTTGGTCCATGACAGCTATATCTTGGGTGCTGTGCACCATTACGCTGTAGATGATGCTATCCTGGAGGTCTTTCAAAATAATGTTTCGACCCATCAAGCTAATTATCTTGATTAACTTGTTAATGAAAGTATTTGATAACAAAGTCAACATTGATCCTCGTCCAATGGGCTTTTTAGAATGCTTTCCTGTGGTTTCCTCTTTTGTCCTTTATTTTTATTTTGTGCTTTTTGCTGTCTTTGATACATTTTTTTACATGGCTTTGCAAAATTACATCATAATTACAATTAGCCACCAACATGACCAGTTCAAGGAAATTACCATGATTTTGTAAAGAATCAAGAGCGTAGGCTGCTTCTGCTTTGTCACATCTGTAGGCAATGCCTTGCCTTCCTATAAACAAAACTATGTCTATCAAACGTTGGATGACCAATCTTCTAGTTTGAATTTCACTTTCTTGCTGTTAAGTTTGGTTGGTATTCAGGAGATTTGAAATATCGTAGCTTTTTGACCTTGAAAAGCTGCTTTCGCAGCAAGTTCACGATGGGCAGAGTTTTCGTGTATTTCTACTGATTTATACACATTTTTTTAAGAAACTTCATAACAAGTAATGTAGGTAGAGTCTCCGTGTCCTTTATCTCCAAAAGCCATACATCACGAACAGTACACTTTATTCAGCTGAATTGAATATGATAACCATTTTCGGTGTATTTTTTCACCACTTGGCAAATATCGGTAATAAAGTTTAGAAGGCTCAAATGGCAATTTTGTACCTTTTCCTTCTACAACTTGAATAGGATGTTTTTCCATGAAAGCTTTTTTAATCGTTATTGGATCACTTTCGTATGGACAAATGAAACACCCAAGTTGTTGTTTAGCTGCATAATAGGTCTCCTGATTTTCTTCATATTCTTCTGAATCAGAATTGGAGCTTGATTCGCCGACAAGAGACGATGGATGATGGTCTATATGGGGCTGATTGCAAGCAGGCGCCTCACAACTCTCAACTGTACAAGAAGAAGTTGATGCTGGTTCACTAGGGAATCCCCTTTACTGTACCATACTGTAACTAGAATTAATTATGATTTTCAAAATCATAACTAATTGTAGTTACAATATAATTAATTTAAAACATTGCTCGTAATAATTATATTTTGACCATTGATGAATAAACCGACAAACTACTATCCATATTTTGCATAAAGTACCTCCTAATGATGTAGGCCTTAACACATTTCTATTGTGAATTTATCCCCAATGTGAGAAAGTTTTTTATACAGTTTATTTTGTTTAAATTATAACAATTTATTAGCCCTATTAGTTAATACCTTTAAAGTTAAAAAAAAGCAAAAAACTAATATTGTTAAGTTCTTAGTACGTGACGTAAAAATGTAGAATAAATAGATCATAATTTCAAAAAATTACAACCGATAATAAAAATAATAATCTAAAATTTCGATGACCTTACTTACAGTCATGTCATCGTTTATCTCTGAGGTAGAGAGCTTGATGGTTTTAACCACGTAAACATTTAACTGGCACTTCTTGTTTCTTTTTCTTATTTTCCTCTCTTTTTGAAAACCACTCTTGTAAGTTCTCTTCATTGTTTTTGTTCCGTTCGTAATATTAATTAATCAAATAATGTATCCCAACTCAACTCTAAACAAAAAAATTAATTTAACTAAAAAAAACTGCGCTGTTAATTTAGCAAATCGCTAGCTAATCGCTACGACTAGTAGTGGCTTGAAAATAATAGTGTGGGGTGGATGTTATTATAAATGTAGGAAAGGGGGGAGGGGAAGAACGATATGCGCTTGCGCGGCCCTACTGAATGATCAGCTGATCTGATAGGACATCGCGGTGCAGTTGTCGGTATTAGTTCATTTATGAGTTGTCTGCTGGACGGTGGACACACGACACACGTCACCGCGCAGATGATGCGGATGACAGTGGATCGTATAAAGCTTTCGTATACACGGCGAGATATAAACAGTTGTTGGACATGTTCTACTTTTGAAAACGTAATTTTTTTTTCGAAAATGTAAACAAACATTACCAAGAACACAAAATAACTACTAACAAGACAAAAACTTTTTTTTGTAGGTTTTGTGGGGACCCTTCGGGGCCCCCTCGCGCCGGGGGCCCTCCGCGATCGCGGACCTGCGGACCTGGCCAGTCCGGGCCTGGACATACAGGCTGTAGATATTAGTATCTGGAGACATTTAGATCGGGTCTAAAGCCATTTTTTGTACTTTAGCTCCACATAGGAGGCCCTGAGGAAAGTAATTTCCCTGAGGACCTATGTCATCTTATGCGATGGTGTGTGGAGGGTTTTTTTAATGAAAGGAAGGACGGGAAGTTCTGGGAAGGAAATTGGTACAAGGGTTGGATAGGAATCTGAGGGTCAGTGTGTCTAGGAGTGACTGACGAATGAATACATCCCTCCAACTGCGGTGCAAGGCGATGGGTCGAGAGATTCTGGCCGGAGAGGATAAAAGACCTCCCGATCCTGCCAAGCATGTGCCCAGTTGCATCCGCCACTATGACCCGGACAAACCTCACCCCATGAACCTTGGCACCCCTGCTAAGTCACCAAACGTGGCGTAGTTGAGGTGATCTATGGTAGAGTCGTTAGTTATCCAATAAATGGTCCCAAACCTGATGTTAACTTAATTTGAAGCAACGTTTCTTTTCCGAATGGTGTCCTTTCACCAGGGCGATTCTGAGAGTATCTATCATTCTGGAAGTACAATCATTGATTCCTCCAAGCTTTATACATCGTCTGGGACATACTTCCATTTTATTTTGACCGTAGAGACCGTAGGTTCATTCATATTTTACTGGGCTTTCCCCGATTTATTTTTCCGTCTACTTGCACGTCATATGACTTACTTGACTTACCAGTAATTTCTGACAGTTGTAGGTAGTAAAAACATCTAAAAGAAATTTTGGTCTCCGGTGATAATTTTTGTGTTTTTGTAACTAAAAACGTAAAAAAATCTGTAGGTATTGGACAGTTGGGGTCGGGGTGAGGGGTTGGGCGATTACTCGGCCGGGTGACCAGTGACGTTATGGAAAAAAGCCTTTTATATTTGGTTTTTAAGATAAAAAAAAATCTAAAAAAAATTTCATTTAGATTTTTTTATCAAAATAATGTCAGGAATCAGTGCTAAAATAAATTAAAATTTGCCAGTCAGGTTGGCCACCGATCAGATGAATGGGTTTATAACATTCACAAGTAACAAACAATTGTATCCGTATTACTAGTGTTATGTGAACGAATTAGTAGTTAGAGTACAGAAAATGAAGTAAAAGTTATGCATAAATATTTTATTAAGTACATAAACAAATTCGGTAAATATCGGTTCGGACTGGCCACGCTTATTACGAATAATTTTTAGAAAAAAACTTTAGATTCGCCTTAATTACTATAAAAGGAAACTTTTTGGCTTTGGGGCGGCGGAAAATAATGCATTTTAATTTTCAATTGCATAAAACCAAAATTCACTTCGCGAACCGACCCAGCGAAAATCCGCGGCCGTAACTGTCACTGTTATGTTGGTATCCTTGATAAATTAACAAGAGCTAATACGACTGTAGCCGACTTCGTGGGATAAGGCGCGTAATTATGAAATTTGTCTAGCGGGCTTGTTTGTGTAACATGGTTTGTGATACAAAAGAATGTGCCCCTTTATAACGCCTACTCGCGTCAACGCAAGAAAAACATCCCAGTTTTCAAGTGGTTTAGCGGCTACGCTAGGTTTGTGTAACATGGTTTGTGATTCGCGGTATTTCATGTAGGTATCCCACGAAGTTGGCTACAGTCCATAACAGTGACAGCTACGGTTTTTCGCTGCGTCGGTTCGCGAAGTGAATTTTGGTTTTATGCAATTGAAAATTAAAATGCATTATTTTCCGCCGCCCCAAAGCCAAAAAGTTTCCTTTTATAGTAATTAAGGCGAATCTAAAGTTTTTTTCTAAAAATTATTCGTAATAAGCGTGGCCAGTCCGAACCGATAATTACCACAAATTCAAATCTTTCAAGAAAGGCTAACAAATACAATGTCGGATTGAGTTACTGATACAATATTGGATTTGCTAGTCTTTCTTGAGTTTGTTTATGGACAAAACTATTAATTCAAATTCATATTGCGTGTGCACGGGCGCAAACAATTAATTTATTCATCTTAATATTTTAAAGCATAAATTGCAAAACGTGTTTTAATCTAAAGTAATTACCTACATTGGCGCCATTTGCGAGTGCCTAGATTATAACGTACGTTCCGTGTAACTTTAACCCCCAACTATATAATCTACCTTAATTATTTTCACCACAGCTACCTAGCTAGAGAAATTATTATCTTGATCGTGTCTATCGGCTACTGCCACGCACCACAGATTAAAAAGTCCACCATCTTGAATCGGAACCGGAACGTAATAAACAAATTTACAGACAGATGAAACCCACCTCACAATGCGTACCGCCGCCTGGGGAACTATTTATTGGAATACTAAAACCTCTACCATAGGTCACCCTAAGTGGTTCTTTACGTTTGGTGATTTAGTAGGGGTGCCCGGGTTCATGGGGTGAGGTTTGTCCAAGTCTTGTCGGCCCACCTGCCGTTTGGTGGTCAGGTTGGAGAGAGATTGGTTGAGGGAGGTCTTTTTTCCTTTCCAGCCGTAATCTCTCGACCCATCGCAATGCACCGCGGTTGGAGGGATGGATTCATATGTCCGTCACTCCTGGACACACTGACCCCCAGATTCCTACCCACTCCTCATACCTTTTTCCTTCCCAGAACTTCCTATCCTTCCCTTCCTTAAAAAGATCCTCCACCCAGCATCCCTAAGATGACATAGGCCCTGAGGGAAATTATTTTCCTCAAGGCCTCCTGTGTGGAGCTAACGTAAAAAAAGCTACCTGCTTATATTCAAAAAAATGATTATCTTGACTGTACGTATCGGCTACTGTAACGCATCACAGATAAAAACGCCCACCATTTTGAATCGGAACCGCAACGTAACAAACAAATTTAAGGACAGATGAAATTTCAGTACCAACGAAAAATACTTCGAAAATTCAATATATCCAGGACACTATCTAGATAGCGTATAGTTCGGGTTTGAATCTTGCAACCATGCATAAAGATAGCAGCCAATAAAAGTATGCATCAAGATAATGAAGATAATGTCGGTAGTTCTAAGTCGAAGAATGTATGATGTAACTAAATATGATCGAATAGCATTAAGGGCCCGCATCCCGAATTTCTACCAATTTCTTAGATATCTCCCTTAAACATTTGAAGTTTTTATGCTCTTAAAAAATATATTCTTTTTGAAGATAATATTTAGACAATCCCTCGATAGAAAAAAAATCGCAAAGTATGTTCCAAAAATTTTTATAAACACGATTGTTTCAGTTATTTTACAAGTTATATGTTTGATAAAAATCACGGTGTTTCTTTAAATGCTGTTTAAGATAATTCTCGCGAGATTTTTGCTCTCTTTTAAACACGTAATGTTTTATTAAGGGCCCGCAACCCGGATATGTACTGATTTATTACATATTTCCCTTAAACACGGTAGGTTTTAAAGCTCTTAAAAAAATATATGTTGTTCTTGAAGATAATGTCTAGACGTTGCCCGCGCCGAAACGCAAATTATATAAAATTCCCTCGATGGAAAAAATCGCAAAGTATGCTCCAAAAATTATTATTAACACGTTTGTTTCAGGTATTTTACAAGTTATACGTATGAAAAAATTCACAGTATTTCTTTAAATGCTGTTTAAGATAATGCCCGCGAGATTTTGCTCTATTTTAAACGAGTCGTGTTTTATTAAACATTTTCGCAATTTTCGTATCGATTTCGTCGCTGTAAATGTTAGCGCTCTCCTCTAACATTCGTAATTTCGTATCTCTCCATCTTCTTCTTTTCGGGCCCGGTTGCAGAGCCTTAAACATTTTCACAATTTTCGCATCGATTTTGTCGCTTTAAATATTAGCGCTCTCCTCTAACATTCGTAATTTCGCGTCTCTCCATCTTCTTCTTTTCGAGCCCGGTTGCGGAGCCTTAATTAGCTCGGTTGGTAGAGTTGCGCCCCGGCAAGGCGAAGGTCATGAGTTCGAGTCCTAGACGTGACCGTATCTTTTACTAATTTTTCTATTTTCAGTTTTTCGTTTAAGTTTTATTGTCTTCATTTAATAAAAAAAAACTTTTATTATAAAGTTTTCACTCACAGAATGAGCTCATGAATGTAGATACTAGATTCCGGAGTGATAACTTGGAACATTGATTCAGAAGTCACGATGGCACGTTGAGGTTATGTTGCGGTTATGTTGTGGTCATGTGGTACCTACCTAGTTCTTCTGCTCTTTCTTTTGCTCGAATTTTCCGGTGGGTTTGTAACCACATTTTTGTAATGAATCTAAAACACTTTTTACTCATATCCTTTGAATTTTGTGGTCAATTGACTCAAGGAATTAACCTGAAACATGTCATCTATGTGACAATATTCAAAATTACATAGAGAGCTACATACCCAAATAAATAATATTATTTTATCAATTAATTGTTAATTATTCTTTAATGCTCCAAAGCGGGGAGGTTAGGGCATCCCACACATTACAAAATATACTCTCTTAACCTTATTTAAGAGGGTATTACCAGAGAAAACCAGAAATATGTCAATTTAAAATCAGATTTTAGACGTCTTGACTCTTTCCCACAAAAAATTATAAATGGATTTCGAAAGATTGTTCTTTTATCTCGCACTCGCTTGTTTTAAATTGTGAGAAAAAATGTTTATTTTTAGTATAATAAGGTTATACCATAGGTCGTTGGCAGATTTGTTAAATTTTCAAAAAAGATTTTGTATTATACCACACCCATTTCAAATCATATAATCATACAGTAAAATAAATCAATACATTATCAGGGTATCGCATGTTTTAGAATTTTAATTTTAGTTTAAATAGAATCATTAAAAAATATACACGTACATGTGTTTCTTGGCAAAAATTGGTCCGATTGTGTATTTATTTGCGCACTTACAAACTAATATATTTCCGATTTTTTTAACATTCTTATTTAACTTAGACATTATTGTAAAATGATAAATACTTATAATCAAAAAATTATTACAAAAAGTACATCATTTTAATAGTTTTATCATCACGCCTTTCAGCATTTTCGGATGAAGGTATAAATTAAAGCTAATTTGAATTGAAATAAATTCGATATTGAGTTATAATTTAAAAAAGCTGGTACGGAGAATAATTAATATTTCTCATTGTAACCGCCCTGCATGATCGTAAGAACAACTTTCGACGAAATGTGGATTTTCGGTCGCTGACTGGTTAAACGCTCTTAAGGTAAAGCACTACAAAAGTACTAAGTAATGCGAGATCGTGTGATTTTGGTTTAAAAATTAGATCCCTTTTTTATTTACATGAGTTCCACACAGGAGGCCGTGTAGGAGACCTTAAAAAAACCCTCCACACAGCATCCCCAAAGATGACATAGGCCCTGAGGGAAATTATTTTCCTCAGGGCCTATGTCATCTTTGGGGACGCTGTGTGGAGGGTTTTTTAAAGGAAAGGAAGGAGAGGAGAGTTCTGGGAAGGAAAAGGGTTTAAGGGGTGGGTAGGAATCTGGGAAATCTTAGAAATATTTTAGATGCTATTATTCAAAATTGCGAGTATGACACATACTTTGCCTTTGATATAATCAAGTATTTTTTGGTACGTTTTTTAGATTTTCACGGCCAAAAGTATTTTTGATTTGTTTTGGGGGTGTTATGCCGTGTTGCGCTACCTCCTTTCTTTAGCCAATCTGATGATGGACACTGTAACGCTGTCCGAAACGTTGGCTAAAGAAGGAGATAGCGCAACACGGTACACCCCAAAAACAAATAACAAAAAAGTATTTTTTTGATTAGTCTTCTTATAAACCCAGAAAAAATAAAGTATCACGCTTTTAAAAACTGCTTTAAAGTTCAAAACCTCCTACTTATACTGATACAGTTTTATTAAAAAATGTGGAAAATTAAATTCTTCACAAAACGATCGTAAAAAATTAAAATATTTGTATCTGAGCTTCGCGATACAAAATAAATTACACTCTGCTGCTTTTTTTTCTTGAATAAATAATAATAACTAATAACTAACCGGTGTGGCTGGTGTTAAACGGGAATGTAAACCTTATCGCCATTTACATAAAAAGTGTTATTGTTAGCGGCCCGATGCCGAATTTTACACCACCCCTACCGTGCCGCCGCTACCCGAATGTCTACCGATTTCTTACATATCTCCCTTAAACAGGTTAAGTTTTAAAGCTCTTAAAAATATATATCTTATTCTTGAAAATAATATCTAGAAATTCCCCGCACCGACACGCAAGTTATATAAAATTCCCTCCATGGAAAAAAAGCAGAGTACGCTCCAAAGATGATTATAAACACGTTTGTTTCAGTTATTTTACAAGTTATATGTATGAAAAAATCACAGTGTTTCTTTAAATGCTGTTTAAGACAACCCCCGCAAGATTTTTGCTCTATTTTAAACGAGTCGTGTTTTATTAAACATTTTCACAATTTTCGCACCGATTTTGTCGGTTTAAAAACTAGCGCGTTCCTCTAAAGTTCGTAATTTTATATCTCTCCATCTTCTTCTTTTTGAGCCCGGTTGCGGTGCCTTAAAGCTCTTCAAACGAGCTCGAAAAGAAGAAGTTGGAGAGATACGAAATTACGAATGTTAGAAGAGAGCGCTAACATGTACAGCGACAAAAGCGATGCGAAAATGTTTAATAAAACACGACTCGTTTAAAATAGAACAAAAATCTCGCGGGCATCGTCTTAAACAGCATTTATAGAAACACGGTGAATTTTTTCATATATGTAACTTGTAAAATAACTGAAATAAACGTGTTTGTACTTTACTATATATATTTTTCTATCGAGGGAATTTTATATAATTTGCGTTTCGGCGCGGGCAATGTCTAGATATTATAATTAAGAATAACATATATTTTTTTAAGAGCTTTAAAACTTAACGTATTTAAGGGAGATATGTAAGAAATCGGTTGAAATGCGGGTTGCGGGCCCTTAAGGTAATACCCTAAAGAATCTTTCATAGATGGCGCCAGTTTAATTGTTTAAGGTTAAAATACTTTTTGCAAGTTATGCTTTAAAATATTGAGAAGAATAATTACCTAATTGTTTGCGCCCGTACACGTTCATTATGAACTTGAAGAAATTGTGTTGTTAATAAACATTCTCAAATCTTTCCAGAAATGCTAACAAATACAATATTGGATTGAGCCACTGATACTATATTATATTTGTTAGCATTTCTTGAAAGATTTGAGTTTGGTTTAGGACATGTAGGAATGTGATCAGTGGCGACATGTGATTGAAAATAATTAAATACATTTTTAAAGTTCACAGCCAAGTTTAGAGATATGTTATATTAAAAAATATTACAAGTGTGCTGATCACACGCGGCAAGAGTGAAACTTAAAAAAAGTGAAGTAGACAAGGGTAGGGAGGCTACGAAGAACCGCACAAAGACGAGACCGATTATTCTATCTCATTCTCTCGTAGTTTTGTATCACAATGGTGCTAAAGAAGTTTTCACTTAAAAAAAACGAGTGTGCTTTAGACCACATGTCTGAAATAAAACTTCTTTAGCTCCATTTATATGTTACAAAGAGAGAAAGAAAATGTGCGCGCGCACTGCTCTCTCTTGCTCCTACAGTGTGATACAGACAATAGGCCTGCACTGCGTCTTAGATATACGAAACGTAACTGGCTATGAGAGAAAGAGAGAAAGAAATACAGTAATATACGAAACGTAACTCTCTCTCTCTTTCCATCTTCACTAACTTATATCTTTATTTATTTTTATTTTATTTGATTTTTTTTTATTTATGTATTTATAATACAAAAGAAAGTACAAATAACATATTAGGCAGCTTTGTCTGTCCAACTAGGAAAGTTTCCCGTTCCAGGACAGACAAATTGACAGGTTTAGTTCATATTATTCCAAGAAATGTACATAATTACATAACAAACAAAAAAAAATAGAAAAAGAAAAAGACCGAATTAACCTGGTAATGCATAATATATTCGGATTTACAGTGAGATAAGCAGGTAAAGTTAGTTGTAAGTATTGAAAAGAATAAACCAGGTACCTGATAACAATTTGGAGGAATTACATAAAGATTTACAATATAAAGAGTTATTGCTATTATAAACAATATTATAAAGATATGAAGTTATGTTAGGTTATATCTCCCTCTGAACTTCCGTTCGCCTTGCCCGATCACACTTTTCGTAACGCTCTCTTCACGCATTCACCAGCTTACTCCCCAAGTCAAGCGTGCATAAAGAAGTTTTACTTCAAAAACTTTGTATTTTACGGTTTGATTTTTTATGTATGATGAACTATTCACAGTGAATCTTCACAATATACTTAATATACATTAGTTATGATGCGAGACGTTACCAATTTAAATAAATAGACTTTAGAATTAACAGTCACGTATTTATTATCCACGTGTGAAAGCTTTACAACTTTTTAGAACCCCGTTCAAAGGGACTTTTGTGTCTAATAATAAGAACACACTTTTTAGTATGGCTTGTATGTCTTAGTGGTGACCAGACAACTCAGAATGAAATCAACTGAGAACCTCCTTTAAAACGAATTTTTTTCATAGCTTTTAATGACATTTCAAAGAGGTGTTGAGTTCTGAGTTGGCATGAAATCTGACTTATATCCGTTTTACACCATCTTTTTTTCAGCCCGATTCCCGTATAGAATGATAACATTTCCTAGAACTATGATTTTTTAAAATTAAATTTACATTTAGGGTAACTATTATTATAAGCAATAATTATCAGCCTGAAACACTCATCTACATTGAAAAATCTTCCGAGAAAAGATACATGACGCCAATGGGACATGAACCCGTGCCCTTCTGATTGCCGGTCAGCTGCTCTCCCAATTGAGCTATGGCGGCTTATCTTATAATAATTGTTACCCTTTGTGCTATGCATAAAAATCTTGTCTTAAAAACGTTAGTTTAACAATTAAAAAATAATAAATTTACATTTCTTTATCATACTCAATATTTTTAGAAAATTCTTTAATAACAGAAATTCATTTATTTTTAGTTTTTCAGACAAAAAAAAATCTTTTGTAAATGCACGTAGTAAAGGAAAAACTTATGTTCCTACGTAATATTTCATCGACGCAGATCGAAAGAGAAAAAAACGGAGATCAATGACTTTATAAATATTTAACTTTAATGGGGTGGACAGAATTAGCTATAAAAGATCATTTGACTTGGCGTATTTCGGCATTTCTAAAAATGTGTGTGCTAAAAATGTTCCAAAATTATTCAAATTTTGAAAGACAGAATAGCAAGACTTGCTTTCCGCCTAGTTTCTAGACTCACAGAATCAATTTTCTCAAGTAAGTCATTATGGTGCATGAACCTTGGATAGGATCCACGCTTTGGCATTTAGATACACCTGAGGAATTTATTCTGGATTTGCTCCAACATATCAATGTTCTTTTGCTGGTACGGTGCCCAAACATTGCTCGCGTACTCCAGTTTGCTTCTCACTATGCCATCGAACAATGCCAGCATAGCAGCTTGGTTATTAAACTGTTTCAAGATAAATGTGTCGAGACCGGGTGTGAAGATGGAAAGGTTATCAAAAATTTTCTGTTTTCCTCCCTCGTATAATCCCTTCCTGCAGCCCCTACTTTTATCCGCCTCGACAACTTTACAACGCTGCTCAACAACCTGGATTTTTGTTCCCCTGTGCAGACAGTGGCGCTCGGCGGCTCTAGCGTAGTGAAATTGTTGGCTCTGCAACCGGGCCCGAAAAGAAGAAGATGAAGAGATACGAAATTACGAATGTTAGAGGAGAGCGCTAACATTTACAGCGACAAAATCGATGCGAAAATTGCGAAAATGTTTAATAAAACACGACTCGTTTAAAATAGAGCAAAAATCTTGCGGGCATTATCTTAAACAGCATTTAAAGAAACACTGTGAATTTTTTCATACATATAACTTGTAAAATAACTGAAATAAACGTGTTAATAATAATTTTTGGAGCATACTTTGCGATTTTTTTCTATCGAGGGAATTTTATATAATTTGCGTTTCGGCGCGGGCAAAGTCTAGATATTATCTTCAAGAATAACATATATTTTTTTGAGAGCTTTAAAACTTACCGTGTTTAAGGGAAATATGTAATAAATCGGTACAAATCCGGGTTGCGGGCCCTTAAATTTATAATATCGGATCGATTGGCATAACTTCCAACGGTTTTATATCGATGTCCCTAGCACGGTTTCACCTTTACTGCCGATATTGACAGAGAATAAATAAGAAATCGATATGCGCTGACAACACGGAGATGTTTTCAATGAATTGACATTCCGAACCGTCAAACGCCAAACAATTACGTAAAAATATCAATAAACTGGCATATATGCATTGGCAGTCGGCATTTACTTTTGGCAGTACCTAAACGGGGATAAATTAGTTACTGAGATCTTTCCACTTTCGGAATAAATTGAAAGCGCCTTAGATAAATTATTTAAATCAATGGTTCGAGTGTGCGAATTATTTCAATTCTAAGAGCTTCATTAGTTGAACTCCGTTCATTAATAAGCCAGTAATTTTCCGTAACGAATGACGTTATCGAAATATATCCGTGTATTGACAGTTAACCGAAACTTATCTGATACTATGTAGGCAGCGCTAAAATTTATCAATCGTCGGTAGGAATATTTCTTATCAATTGTTGACCGTGCTCGCAAAAATTGATAACTGACCATAGATGACGGATTTAGTCAATATCGTTTTGATATAGGGTTTTATCCTGTTTTAGCCTTTTAGACCTGCTGGTGAGGTGTAACATAAAAATTTAAAATTCCATATAGCAGGATCTTTCAAACGCTAGAGCTACTGTTACCCCTTTCCGAACTGCGTGTTGCTTGTTCTTCGTTGAATATGATATCCAATTCGTCATTGTTCCATTTCCACAATCAAAACATCCTAAAAACAGTTTTTGAATTCGGTGTGTAGATATTTAAATGCTGAACTTAGGTCAAACATCAAGTTGGTCATTTCTGTGTCGTATTATACGAAACTAGCAGTTAAAAATCAGCTCCGCAGGTTTTTGCTGCTAGGCCTTGCGGGCGGCTTTTTCTCCGCCTTCGCCCAGTTTGAGTGTTGGTGAACATTTTATAAATCCGATAGGAACTGATTCTGAAAATAGCCGGTTCCTCAGATCCTTTGTAATCCAGTGACAACTTGTCACCGGGACAAAGTAATCGCGACAGGCAATGACCTTCTTCTTTGTGTGCCGTATCAGGTCCCCCCGACGTTGGCGATCACTCTTGAGAATGTCTCTCTGTCTTGCGCTGCCCGGAATAGCTCCTCTCGTATATTACGCAGCCAAGACATTTGTCTCCTACCAGGTCCTCGGCGACCCTCTATCTTGCCTTTAAATGGAGCAAGTGATACTTCTCCCCTCGAAGTATATGACCCAGATGTGAAATTTTCCTGATTTTCATTAATGTAAGCAGTTCTCTATCTGCTCTAGCTCGCCTGAGAATTTCTGTGTTGGTGATCATGTCGGTCCATGGGACCTTGAGCATTCTCCGGTGAAGCCACATTTCAAAAGCCTCTAACCTGTTCATGGTATTTACTTTCAAGGTCCATGTTTCACATCCATAGAGCAAGACCGATCACACATAACATTTTAGCATTCTCTGCCTTAGTTTTAAGCTGATATTGTCATTGCAGAAGAGGGATTTCATTTTAATGAACGCAGTTCTTGCTGCTTCAATTCTGCATTTAACCTCTACATCTGGGTCAAGAGTCTCCGTGAGAATACTGCCGAGGTATCTAGTTCTTTCCACCTTGCAACCATTTAATTGTATCACTGATTCAGAGTGATCGAGTCTTTCAAATGTCAATGGTGTCGTGCAATGATGTCGTATGTAATATATAGCCGCGTGGTATCATTATTCACAACTCCCCTCAGTTACAATAATATTTACAAATCCGTGTTACTGACGCCTGCCAGGGGATGCTAATCACGCAAACTGTTAACGTACGTGGCGCCATCTTTTGGCACTGCTTTAATTCGGTTATATCACAAAAGTATATTTTTTGTATACAAACTCCACGTACTAAAATAGTTTTGCGAATGGCGCGGCGGCAGAGTTGCATTCGTAGCCGTATTCTTAAATTTCAACCGTACAGTCTCTAGCCTATTAATACTGTTTGATGATGATGATGATTGATGAAGCACCTACACACAGTGTGTTTTATGTGGATTTTGTCATTTACGGAACGCTTGAATATTTACGACGACTTGATGTCATTTAAATCTCATTGACCCCAATTTTTTTCTCGCTCACATGAACAAGTCGAAATCGACCCCTGGGAGACCAACTAAACCACTTTGGGAACCTCTGAATTATGTTACCTCTACTTAAATAACAGTCCTATACACGGTGTCCGGAAACTCGTTGTACAGGCGGTAAACTTGTGAAACTATGTACATCACATTTGAAGTCGTCTTTGTCGAATAACTTTTATTTTTTTTTGTATTTCTTAGGCATTAACTGTGTTACAATTTCTGAACATTTTGTTTTGGCGAGTTTTACTTTCTATTTACATTTGTTACTTAAACAGAAAAATCAGAAGAAGATATCGGCACCTCTGGGACTCGAACCCAAGACCCTCTGCTTACATGGCAAAAGCTCTACCAACTGAGCTAAGCACATATTATTGGCTGCTATCTTTATATATGAATGATATATATAAGGCACCTAGCATCTCAACACATATGAGACTCCTCAGGCTGAGATGGGCTGGGCATGTACAGAGAATGCCCGATACACGCGTCCCAAAAAGAATTTTGACTGGACACCCAGGTGGAAAGAGAAAAGTGGGAAGACCCAGACTGAGGTGGGAAGACGAAGTAAGAGGGGATGCAGCACAGCTTCTCCAGGTACCAAACTGGAAGTCAGCCACTGAGGACAGGAGGAGTTGGAGGCGACTGTTGCAGGAGGCCAAAGCTCGATATGGGCTGTAGCGCCGTCGAAGAAGATCTTTATATATGATTGCAAGATTCAAACGCGAAACTAAATGCTATCTAGATAGTGTATGGATATTTTTTTATCCACTTTATTTTTAATATGCGACGTATATTGACTTTTCTGCAAGTTTACCCTAGCAAGACACCTTAGCTCAATTGGTAGAGCATTTGCCATGTAAGCAGAAGATCCTGGGTTCGAGTCCCAGAGGTGCCAAAATCTTTTTCTGTATTTTCTGACTCCAGATTTTCGATTGAGTTTCGCTACTATTTTCTTCATTTAATTAAATATTACAATTTGAGGTTTTACTAATAAAGGTTAAAGTAAACATAAAAAAATATTTATCTGCTACCGGTTTCGACACATCCGTGTCATTGAGTTTTAAGTTTGCTAGTGAAAGACACGAATGTGTCGATACCGGAGCAGATAAATTAAAATTTAAGTAACAAATTTACATAGAAGGTAAAACTTTTATTTTAATAGACTTTCGTTTTCGAGTAAAACCGAATCCGATGAGTCCGAAGTTGGATTGCTTTTGTTCAAATTAAAAAAAAAATCAGAATGTGTAATTCACACGCGGTAGAAGTGAAACTAGAAAGTCTCTAGATGTCGCTTTGCTGCTGTGATGTCTCTAGATGTCGCTTTGCCGCTGTGCTACTGGACGCTCGCGCGGAGTTGTGAATTTACCGGATTTTTTTATTTATTTATTTTATTTTTTTTTATTTTTTTATTTTTTTTATTTCATATATTTTTTATTAGTAACAGATATTTGGGTTTTTTTTTGGCTACCACACTAGGCTAAGCCCGTGTTGTGGTAGTCGTACATTTAATATTTTAACATTTCAAAAAATATTAAGAAATACTTAAAACTAAAGAGAAAAAAAAAAGATCATATTTTAAAGAAAAGTAAAAATGAAAATTCAAATTCAAATTTTGAAATACAAAAATTAATAATAAAAATTAAATGTTAAGAACTCAAGTGTTCTGTATAAATTAAAACATATAATTATATAAATCAAAATTAAAAACATATATAAATTTAGTGAAAAACTAAGAGAAAAAAATAACAACATTTTAAAGTAAAATAGAAATACAAATGGAAATTAAAATTTTGAAATGCAAAAATTAATAATTAAAATGTTATATTAGAACCGAATTAATTAATTACAATGATTGTATTAGAACCGAAGACCCGTCATGTAATACATTTTTGTGACAAATTTCCGTTTCATCCAAATTTAAAATCACTAACGGAGCTAAATAATTTTCACTTTAAAAAATTGGTAGCTAGGGGGTAGGTACCTATCAGCTATATTTTATCAGATGTATTTTTAAAATGGGACGAAGCATAGTTTCGGCTCTAGTTTTTTTTTATAGTTACAATCACCATGTGATGTACGAGATTCAACATTTTCCCGCTTGTACTACTATTTTCTCGACACCGGTGACTATGGAAGCGGGTTAGGAATTGGTTAGGAATGGGTTGAGGTCTCTTGGCGGCGGATGCGTCTGCCCACTTACTGCTTGGCAGGCGGAATCGGGAGAGACTGTTTGGGGGAGACCTTTTAACTCTCCAGCCGGACTCTCTACATCAATTGCCTCGCACCGCAGTGAGAGGGATGGATTCGTACGCCCGCCACCCCTTAACAGATTTAACCGCAGATTCCTACCCACCCCTCTTATATTCCTTTACTTCATTTTCCTAAAAATCCATCATCCTCAAAGATGCAGGACCTGAGGGAATTTTTTTTCTATGTGAAACTAATCTAGGAAAATCTATAGCCCAGCCTATTGTGTAAGTACCAATCCCGAATATACATACATGTAGATAATTCAACTCGCGTGTGTGTGTCACTTTACACCGCTTTATGACTGTTTCCTATTTATCACTAGTTTACGTGTCTTCATGTGGGTGTCCACTTTATCAATTATTACTATTGTGGTCGTCCCAAGACAAATAATAATACTAATATGACATTCTTCAAATGGGCGGGACTGGAAGGAAACTGTTAGAGAAGTGACTAAATGGTTTCAGACAATCAAGTGATGAAATTCAGGAAGCATTGAACCTGTGAAAATGACTTGTTAATAACGAAATATTATGTTGACTTGGCAAAATGAAATCGGAGAAATAGTATTTCTAGGCGTTTTCGCCAAAGTTTGTACACATTTTTTATCATAATTAAATGAAGACAATATAGAACGCTTTTATTGTTTCCGTGACGATTCACGGTTACGGTACCGTGACAGCATAAAAAATATATGCAAACATACCTTCCTTATCGCTATAATGTTGTTGCTCTTTCAAAATGTGAGATATATGAGAAAAGTCAATAGATGTCGCCAAGGGCGGATCCAGGATTTTTTTTTGGGGGGGGGCACAAGAGGCGGACGGGCAAAAAATCAATAATTACTGTTAGGATTTTTTTAAGGGGAAGGGGGGGGGGGGGGCACAAGGGGCGGATGGGCAAAAAAATCAACAATTACTGTTAGGAATTTTTTATGGGGGGGGGGGCACAAGGGGCGGATGGGCAAAAAATCAAAAATTACTGTTAGGATTTTTTAAGGGGGAGGGGGGGGGGGGGGGCACAAGGGGTAGACGCCCAAAATATCAACAATAATTACTGTTAGGATTTTTTTCTGGGCGGGCACAAGGGGCGGACGGGCAAAAAATCAACAATTACTGTTAGGATTTTTTAAGGGGAAGGGGGGGGGGGGGAGGGCACAAGGGGTGGACGCCCAAAAAATCAACAATAATTACTGTTAGGATTTTTTTCTGGGCGGGCACAAGGGGCGGACGGGCAAAAAAAATCAACAATTACTGTTAGAAATAAACTTGAAGTATCATAATTCAAATTTATTTCTACAAGTTCAAGTATATATAGGAAAGTTTATGAAAGAGTCAAAACAATCGAAAAATTAAATGTTTAATAAAGACAGTTTTAGCTTCTTAGTATGTACTGTGATGGAATCTCCACAGTAAACAAAATTACCGTCTGGTAAGGGGGGGGCACGTGCCCCCCCCCCCTAAACCCGCCCTTGGATGTCGCGTATCCTATTATAATAATATAAAGGAGAAAGTTTCTATGGATGTTTGGATGTTTGTTACTCTTTCACTCAAAACATACTGAATGGACTTAAAAAATTCTTTCACTAATGGAAAGCTACATTATTTGCGAGTAATATAGGCTGTATATATTGGT
Organism: Limnephilus marmoratus; assembly: GCA_917880885.1. Classification (NCBI taxonomy): domain Eukaryota; kingdom Metazoa; phylum Arthropoda; class Insecta; order Trichoptera; family Limnephilidae; genus Limnephilus; species Limnephilus marmoratus. The sequence goes on from OU862926.1 coordinate 13,728,816, forward strand.
AAGCTCTTGCGTTATGAATAAGCTCTGGCGTTATGAAATTATTTATTATACGTTTATTGTTCGGACGAAAAGCAAAGCGTTGCTAAGTAATTGTTTGACGTGCGCTGTTATTTTGTTATTTGTTTAGGTTACTAAAAAGTATAAAGTAAAAATTTAAATATATATAAAATAGGTACTAATCTACATTTTGACCTTAGCAAACAGATTTACTAATATTATAAATGCGAAACTGCCGGTGTTTGATTGTTACGTTTTAATAGGTGGCACGCGAGCTGTTTGAAAAATGAAAGTAATGAGTATGGGGGGGTGAGTGGGGGGGGGGGGGCGGGTACAATCGTACACAAAGAAAGCCGACAATAAAAATATGCATTAACAAAATGAAGATAATGTTGGTAGTTCTTAGTCGAAGTATCATACAGTTAAGAGGGTATTACCAGAGAAAACCAGAAATATGTCATTTTCAAATCAGATTTTAGACGTATTGACTCTTTTCCACAAAAAATTATAAATGGATTTCGAAAGATTGTTCTTTTATCTAGCATTCGCATGTAATAAATTTTGAGAATTTTTTTTAATTTTTAGTATAATAAGGTTATTCCATAGGTCGTTGGCAGATTGGTTAAATTTTCAAAAAAGATTTTGTATTATACCACACCCATTTCAAACAATATAATCATGCAGTAAAATTATCTATCAAACGCATGTTTTAGAATTTTAATTTTAGTTTCAATAAAATCATTAAAAAATATGTACGTATATTTCTTGACGAAAATTGGTCCATTTGTGTATTTATTTGCGCACTTACAAACTAATATATTTCAGATTTTTTTTACATTCTTATTAAATTTAGACATTATTGAAAAATGATAAATACTTATAATCAAAAAATAACTACAAAAAGTACATTATTTTAATAGTTTTATCATCACGCCTTTCAGCATTTTTGGATGAAGGTATAAATTAAAGCTAATTTGAATTGAAATAAATTCGATATTGAGTTATAATTTTAAAAAGCTGGTACGGAGAATAATTAATCTTTCTCGTTGTAACCGCCCTGCACGATCGTAATAACAACTTTCGACGAAATGTGAATTTCAGTCCGCTGGCTGGTTAAACGCTCTTAAATATGACCGAATCGGATAGGGACACATCAGCTCAGTTGGTAGAGTTCCGCCGTATCTTTTTCTGAGTTTGACTAATGAGCGCTTTTACAATTACCGTGATGATTTATGGTTACGGTACCGTGACGCCAAAAAAGCAATAAACATACGTTTTTATCACTATAATGCTGCAGCTCTTTCTTACACATCAAATAATGGTGAGACAAAAGATGAGGCACACAAAATACGTGTAACTGTTTCCTTCAAAATACTACCTTTTCCTTGCGTTTAATTTTCTTTTTACGTTTGAGGGAGATGTATGATAATGATTGTAGGTTTCCTTTGGGGGGAGGGGGGTGCAGACATACGTTCACTATATTTTTCTCATTTTTTACTATTGTTATTTAGTGCATAAGAAAGAGGGGCAGCATTATATGTTTAAGAACAAGATAAAAACCATCCGCGCATTGATTGACATTTTAATTTTTGGAATTCACTAATATTTCAATATTATTCTTTTAACTTGTAACTTCATTCCATACTTTCAAAATTATCGTCACGGCTAATAGTGTTGTAGGGGTCTACGGAGACGTCACGGTACGGTATGTGAGAAAATGATGACTTTTTTCCTTTGGAGGAAACGGAACGTACAATGTCTCATCTTCCTGAAGAGTTGCAGCATTACTATGTTTAGGAACGTGTGTTTATTACCTTTTTTATGCCGTAATGGTACCATTACCGTGAATCGTCACGGTAATAGAAGAAAATTGGACGGACACATTTAATGTGGCTGAAAAAAGGTTTAGTGGGTAAATATTCGCAACAAACGTCAACGGTTATGTAATGGGATTGTGTATGTCATCTTTACTTTAAAAAACAGCCTACGTTTTTGAATGGTTTGTTTGGCTACGCAGGGTTTGTGTAGCGGGCTTGTGTATATTATCTTAATTTTAAAAGTTTTATCAAAAAAAAGTGCTTATTAACGGTTGACGTTTGTTCCGAACTGCAAACAGAGTGATTTGGCAGTGTTAAAGCAAATTTTCGATTTACGTAAATAAAATTAAAAATGTAACATTTTCAACCTCCCCCAATGCAAATAGTTGTCTTTTATGGTAATTAAGAAGAATCTAAAAGTTTTATCAAAAAAAAGTGCGTATTAACCGTTGACGTTTGTTCCGAACAATTACCGTTTAGTGCACTTCAAAATTGGCTTAAAATCAACTCGCTTACTCTTAACATAAGCAAAACTAAATATATAACTTTTTCAATGAAATCAAGAAGCCAACCAGCAAAATCACTACAGTTAAACTACACGAATGCCATAGAAACAATGTTCAATGTCACTGCCCAGTCATAGAAAAAACATAAAATAACTCCGAGTAATAATTGATGAAAATCTCAGATGGGACCAACACATCAAAGACCTACACATTACTGAAAAACTCACAAGCCTTACACATTTCTTTAAAAATCTGAGAAATGTGGTAAATAAAAAGGATTTGAAAAAGGATTACTACGCGTTATGTCATTCTCGAATTGAATATGGAATTATAGGATGGGGATCTCTACACATAAATACACGCACAACCTGAATACAATTCAAAAAGGAATCATGATGACCATACTGAAAGTATCTATTAGAACGCCTTCGATTGACATTTTCAATAGCTTTGATGTACCTAATGTACCTACAACGAATATATACCAAAAATATATTATCGAAGCTATTCAAAAATACTGAATCCTCTACTAGACCGCGAATCCATCACACTAGATCGAATAAAAAACATCCCAAGTTACAAAACCGCATTCGGACAAAGAAACTACACTTATTTTGCAACTAAACTCCATAATATTCTTCCCCAAGACATGAAACTAACAAAAAAATTTAATGAGTACAAATCAAGAATAAAAACATGGCTGAAAGAGGTCAACGAAAACACTCTAATGAAGACACTAAAAACGACATAGAAGGCAAATAAACTATAATTAAACAATTTTGGTCCGCCTCGGCACAGGAACCCCTAGTGAGGAGGTCTTAGAAATACAATATCTTTACCTAACATAACCATTATATTTTGTATACTTATAGAATTATTTTATATTGTCGCTTAAATTAAAAAAAAATGATAAAAGCGCACAATACAATTGTTTATAATTTTATATTAGTATAAGCTATTCTTACAATGGAAGGTTTTATCTTTTTTATATATATATAAACTCCTATACATATGCCGTTAAAATACACATAATATATATTATACACGGTGTTAATGGACGTTACTTGACTTAGGTACTTAAACCAGTGATTCCTATCAGTACCGTTATATAGTTGTGTTACCACGTTTTGTGTACTAGTACGGTGTTGGTAATTCTTCCTGTTTGAGTGCATATTACGAGTATTAGATAAGATAAAGCATGTCAAAATATAGATAGTAATGCTAATTATTTTGTTTCAAGTTCATGCACGATAGTAGAGTTGTTAATAAAATAAATAGTTTCAGATATCTGGGAAATTGCTTTTAAAATTTATAACGAACTAAAAGCTCAGCCAATAATCAATTAATTAGTCTTAGAAAATTAATGAGCTCACTTCTAATAAACAAAAATTTTAACAAAACAAAAAAACCACTTCAAAAATGCACTAAAAAGTAAAAAAAATCATTTCGTATTCTTCTACAACTTCATAATCAACTTACTTTTTCTAATCATCAATATGTAGGTACCTACGATTGTTACTTTTGGAGTCGGTGTCAGTCAAGGTAGGTTTGTAACTACATACATAGCTGTTATAGACGAGATGTGCTTGTGTCGCACAAGCTACTTGCTGTCACCGACTCCAAAAATAACAATCGTAGGTACCTACATATTGATGATTAGAAAAAGTAAGTTGATTATGAAGTTGTAGAAGAAACGAAATTATTTTTTTACTTTTTAGTGCATTTTTGAAGTCGTTTTTTTGTTTTGTTAAAATTTTTGTTTATTTTTTTATTTTTAGTGAAACTGAAGTACACTAACTAATTTGTCTGAATATGGGTAAACCTACTAAACGTGCTGCTCATATGAGACAGACATAATTTGACCATAACGTTAGGGTCAAATTAAGAGATTCGGCCGAGTTTCGTTAATTTGTCATGGATCCGATAATAATCAGAACCTAACCAAACTCTCATCAAATTAGAAAGGGAAAGTACATCCTTTCCAATAAAAAAAGAATCATCGAAATCGGTTGGCTTGATATTGAGTTATTCGTCCATTTGTGTGCACATACTTAATGCAAATTCAAGACTTATATGGTTTTCTCATGGATGCCATTGTCGGAACTGGACCAAATTAAAACGGGACCACACGGGAAGCACCAGCTTTCAAATAAAAAAAAGAATCATCAATATCGGTTCACCCAGTCGAAAGTTCTGAGGTAACAAACATTAAAAAAAATAAAAAAAATACAGTCGAATTGAGAACCTCCTCCTTTTCGAAGTCGTTTAAAAATTGTGTACAATCGAAAGGGGGTTTTTAACATTAAGAAAACTCAGAAAAAAATGATTAATTCTGTTTACGTATTCTTTATAGATTAGCTCCGTTATTAGTTCCGCACAGGAGGCCCTGAGGAAAATAATTTCCCTCAGAGTCAATGTCGTCTTAGGGGATGCTGTGTAGCAGTGGCGGTCCACGAGTTTTCAGTGAGCAGTGTGCTAAGATTGAAAAACACGACGTTATTGATGTTGTTGTGGCAGAAAATGATTTTCTTTTTTTTTTCAAACATGAAAATTTTGTATGAAGATTTTCAAGATTCTTTCAGTTTGGGGATGCGCCGCATTCACATTTCGGTATAGCTTCATACAAAAAGTTGAATTTTTTGAAAAAAATAAAAATAAAATTCTTTTTCAGCTACAAAAAAATTAATAGCGTCAAATTTTCCAATTTTTGCACACTAGCTCACTAAAAACTGAGTTGAATTGGTGACCGGCCAACTCAGAATGAAACCAACTCAGAACCACCTAAGAAAGGTCATTAAGAGTAATGATAAAAAAAATAAAAAAGAGTAAATTCTGGGAAGGAAATAGCTATGAAGGGTGGGTAGGAATTTGGGGGTCAGTGTGTGGACGTATGAATCCATCCCTTCAACTGTGGTGCAAGACGATCGGTCGAGGAATTCTGGCTGAAGAGGTCAAAAGACCTCCTCAACTCTCTCGATCCGGCCCGCCACGCAGAAAGTGGGCAGACGAACCTCACCCCATGAACCCGAGCACCCCAAAAATAATAATTCAAATGTACTCACGTATTATTTTCAAAGATATATGGGGTTTCAAACAAAATCCATTTTCTCGAAAGGGTTTCTTGTTTTTGCCCGTATGAAGTGTAATACATTTCTATTGTGGTATTTTGTAATTATCTTGACATTTCACGGTTACAGGACAGGTTTTTTTTCTTATCATTTTCTTTATACGTGTAAGGGAGATGTATGATAATGATTTTAAGTTTCCTTTTGTCTCATTTTCGACTGTTGTTATTTGGTGTGTGAGAAAAAGTTGCAATATTATATGTATAAGAATAAAAACAAATCCATCAGCGCTTTGACATTTGACGTTTTTGAATTTTTGGAATTCACCCGCATTCCAATATTATCCTTGTAGCAATATTGCATAGCTGACCCGGCCACGCGTGGCTAACGAAACACAACGCCATCTACTGAATGGTTACCCAACCTTTATAACAAATCAAATCCATACCGCCCGCCTGCCAGCCCGCTCGTTCACCGCATACAGACATTCTCCTTTATAGATTATATATTTCAACCAAGTTACACAAAACCTCGACAAATTATCATATTTATACCTTCCTCATGAATCACTCTATCTATTGGTGAAAACCGTTCAGTAGTTTTTGAGTTTATCGCTAACTGACAGACAGACGCGACGGAGGACTTTAATTTATAATATGTAGAGATACTTTCAAAATTATCGTCATGGCTATTAGGAGGCGTCTATTAATATCTACAGGAATTCCAAAAACTGAAAAAATCGAACTAATATCTATGAGAACCAAAGTGTTGACGAATATCTACAGCTCAAACTGCTGACTAATATCTATGAGAACCAAAGTGTTGACGAATATCTACAGCACTGGCAGAGGTTCGATTTGCAATTATGTATAGCATATTGGAATAACGTAATATTGCGTATGCAGTTTAAAAAACTTAATTTACGTAAGTATGTGTGTAAAAATCCCTAAAATCGGACTATTGGACACATTTAGCTGATTAGTTCAACCTACGCTCTGTAGATATTAGTCACCACTGGGACCGTCATAGATATTCGTCCGACATACAGGCTGTAGATATTAGTATCTGGAGTCGCTAGTAGTATTAAAGGGGTTTACAGAGACCTCACGATGACATGTGTGAGAGAGATGTAAGAATTTTTTCATTTGGAGGAAACAGACCTACCCACATTGTGTATCTCATCTTTTGACAGAGCTACAGCAATATTGTGATAAGGAACATATTATGTTTATTGCCGTTTTTTGCCGTCACGGTAATTTTAAAAGTAGGTACTCATTGTTGATAATAAACTTTTACAAATATTGGAACATAGTGAGCCGTCTTATTAAATTCATACCAGTCGCGTCCATGCAGGTTTACGTGTGTAAAGTTAACAGTGGCCAGTGATAGCAAGAGTCATCAGCCCCGATATAATCGCATAAAGGTCAGTTGAGTTCCCCATATCGCTTCACCAGCGTTCACAACACACATGGGCGGTTGGCCAGCTCACAGCTAACAATGACCTTACTGTTTCTGCTGTCCTGGTAGATGAACTATAAATTCTATGGATTTCTGAGAATAATATGCAATCATGTTATTGCAATGTGCAAAGCCATGCAGAAACCATAATGACATTTTGTTATTTATCTTATTTTTTAGGTGAAAATTTTTTTAGTGGCATTGTGATTTGAAATTCGATGAAACGAAAAGTAGTGGCCTCGAAAAGAGACAAACACACATATCTATAGGAATTAGCCTGCGAGAGAATGAGATAGTGTAATCGGTCTCCTCTTTGCGCGGTACTTCGTAGCATCCCCACTGTTGTCTACTTTAGTTTTCTGAAGGTTTCACGAAGATTTAAAACTCGATGAAACGAAAAATAGTGACACTAAAAAGAGACAAACACATACATCTACAGGATTTAGACTGCGAGATAATGAGTTGGAATAATCGATCTCCTCTTTTGGCGGTGCTTCGTAGCCTCCCCACTCTTGTCTACTTTATTATTCTGAAGGTTTCACTTTTGTTGAAGTGAAAACTTCTTTAGCACCGATGTGATTTGAAATTCGATGAAACGAAAAATAGCGACACTAAAAAAGAGATAATCATATCTCGTACATCTATAGGATTTAGCCTCGGAAAGAATAAGATAGTATAATCGGTCTCCTCTTTGTGCGGTGCTTCGTAGCATCCCCACTCTTGTCTACTTAATTTTTCCGAAGGTTTCAATTCTACCGCGTGTGAATTGCATATTCTGTTGTTGAAGTGGAAAGATCTTTAGCACCGTTGTGATATTAAACGCGATGAAACGAAAAATAGCGACAAAAAAAGGGAAAAAAAAAAAAAAATCTTATTGTGATGGTAGTGGGAGATTTTCAAATATAGTCGGGTTATTCGTAAACCGGGAACTTTATCTTTCTTTTTAAAATTAGTCAGTTAATCTATAAATACATGGTCCCTGGTCGAGAGGTAAGGCTCTTGACTCGAAATCCGAAGGTCGCTGGATCGAATCCCGGCGAGCGCAAATAAATTTTATTTGATAATTTTTTCGGCACGTTCAGAGTGGAATATACGAGTACTCTAGGTGTCGCCCTGGTGTGAGACCACCATTCAGAATTGAAACGTTGCTTGAAATGGCTTTAGCCGTGTTTGGTGACCAGATCTGAATAGTCAGATACTTCTCCCCCTTCATATCACCTTCCCTTCCCCACTACCTTCAGCCTCATAAAAAATGATGTGATTAAAAATTACTAATAAAATGCATATGTAAGTAGGTGTTTTTTTCCTTTCGAGAAATTTTAGTTAGAAAAACATAAGATGAGCCGTTTTTAAAACTTTTAAAAATTTGCATTAAAGAATTTCATATTTAAAAAATTTACAACATGTTTATTTCTAACTAGCTGGTCCCGGCAGCGTATTTACAATCCCTACCGCGTTTCAGTCGCTTCAAATTTTCAATATCAAAATTTAAATATTTAGAAATAAAATTATAAATTTCTAATATACACATTGGAAAGATTATTTTATGTAGATTTTAGAACTTTTTTTGTTTTTGCAAAGTGATAAAAAATTATCAATATAGAGGTGTATTTACAATATATATATATATATATATATTTTTTTACAGTGAATACCGCACAAGAATCTCAACTGCTCCCGTCTGGAGCCAGTGAGACTATGGCATCCCCAATTGGGGTATGTTGTGAGGCTGAAGGTAGTGGTGAGGGGAAGGAGGTGGGGAAGAGGAAGGTTGGGAAGTACCTGGCTATTCAGATCTGGTCACTAAACACGGCTAAAGCCATTTTCAAGCAACGTTTCAATTCTGAATGGTGGTCTTACACCAGGGCGATACTGATAGTATCTTCCACTCTGGAACATGCCGCAAATATACTATATATTATTTTAAATGAATTAATTGTGAAATAACACAAATTAATCAAATAAAATTTATTTGCGCATGCCGGGTTCGAACCCGCGACCTCCGGAATGTGAGTCAAGAGTCTAATTAAATTTTAATATGGGAATAATATTAAATTTTAAATATTTAGAAAAAAAATTATTAATTTCTAATATACACATCAGAAAGATTATTTTATCTAGATTTTAGAACAATTTTTGTTTTTGCAATGTGATAAAAAATAACCAATATAGAGGTATATTTAAAATGTAAATTGTCGTTACCGCGACTGAATCGGTATAGGTTTTGTAAATACGCGTCCCGGAATGCGTTGCTTTGCCATTTAATTAAGAAATTGTTTCTCCCTGCGTGTCCTTTCCCATTCGTCCCGTTCCTCTTCCGCCTCCCCTTCTTCTCCTGCGTCCTCTTCCCCTCTCGCGTTCCCACTCCACCTTCCCTCTACCCACTCCACTCCCCCCCCTATCCTCATCCGCGAACCCCACTCCCGAGTTCCCCTCCCCCCTCACAGGTCCCCTTCCCCCCTTCCTGGTTCCCCTCCCCCTCCCCAACTCTCCCTCCCTCGCGCTTTAGATTGCAATAACCGCTTCCTCGCGTGCCACCAATATCAATTTTTTTATACAAATTTCATAATGCCAGAGCTCACCGGAGTTTTATAAAAACCTTGTCCTGACAATAACGAACACACGAAAAAAATAATTATCCAATTTGGTGCAGTCGTTCGAAAGTTATGCGCTTAGCAACACATTCAGCGATTCATTTTTATATTATAGATAATAAAATTTGAGATCGTTTTTCATCACCTTCCAAGAACAGTTTTTAATTCGCGGATAGATACTTTCAAAAATATTCCATTTATCAGGATTTTAGACCTACTGCCATAAAACAGGTTGTGCACGGGGCGGATCTAATAGTCAGAATTTCAGCAAATGCCCCCCCCCACGTAAATAATTGTACAGGGGCCCAAGCGATCGCAGTGCTTAGGGGTCGTCCATTAATCACGTGATGTTTTTTTAGCAACTTTTTAGCCCCCCCCCCTGGTGATATGTGGTGAGGTTTTAGACTCACCCCCCCAGTTTTTTAGTACAAAGTATTTTGAAATTTTCAGAATATTATCACGAAAAATAAATACACGTGATATCTCATTACACCCTCCCCCCCGTCGTGATATTTCGTGATTTTTTCCGAACCCCCCCCCCCCCCCTTTCGAGCCTCACATGATGAATGGACGACCCCTTATCCTAATATAAGCGCCCTTGAGATAATTTTGTCAAAAACGCAAATTATTAAAATAATATTAATTCACCTTATTTAACGTCACCTTTTGCTAAATTTTCTATAAATTTCATGATACCAGAGGTCACCAGTGTACAAGAGCGTGCATACATCAAATCCCCAAAGTTTCATCGCAATCGGGTGGATAGCATAGGAAATAATTTAATAACGCTAGTGCTCACTATCATAATATATATAAACCATCGCGGACTTGCGCACATCAAATCCCCAAAGTTTCATCACAATCGGATGAACGGTTTAGGAAAGCGTAAGAGACCAACAAAGAAACATTCATTTTTATATATTAATATTTGTGGTATTAAGTTAAAAGATTACTTGAAACATAATATGTCGTCATGTATGACTGTATGAATTAATGTATGAAATAAATTTGAGGAACGTGATGCCAATACAGACCTAACTCATAGTTTCTGTCAGGCTGGACTTCCGCCCATACCCGAAAGGCCCCAGGTTCCAAGGCATAAGATGTTAACTTTGGGAACGCAGTGTAAATGAGGATAAATTGAGGGTATAGGACTCAGAAATTAATATATCAAATTTTCCTTAGGGCTCCGAACTCGGAGGGGGCCCCGACTAGGTGCCAAAAAGACACACATTGTGGACCTATAACTTGCAAATAAAACGTAAATTTTTAATATAAGCGGAAAATGTTGTCTGTGCAATGAATGTGCGAAGACTTGCTACTATTAGATTGAACTCGCGACGCTTTGGTGGGAATCCAACAAAATTTGTCCACTCGGTTACTAGCCAGTTGAGCTGATGTGTTATAAAGGATTCAGTTTAAACAAAACTAAAAGAAGAATTCGTTTTGAAAATATTGAAAAAATTGTATCCTAATATTTTTGGAAATCAACAACATTTATTGATTTCTCGTCCGACCTAGAAAAACTTCGACTGCTGCGCTTTTTCTGTGTCTTTGTGAATAGAATAATTCACATTTTCCATTCCCTCCTTCAACAACATATCCGTAGTAAACTCGATTGGAGGCGTCTTGTAAAAAAATTTCGACCCTGTTCTGTGACTTTGTCAAATTTATAACAAATTTTCCAATCCCTTCTTGTTCGTCACTTACATACGCTGGGGATGCCATAGTTCCACAGATTCTGAGATTATTGGGAAACTGGGAAATTCTTTCTCTCTTTTGTCCCCCTCTCCCCCCTAAGGGCCTTTTGATTATGTTTACTGACTGTCTTTTGAGTCTTAGATACACCCCTAATTGGGCTCTTGGGAATTTTCTGTGGGGATTTCTAAATGTGTTGACGATTAATTTTATCTATGTTATTATGTAAATAAATATAAATATTATTTACGTTAGTTTACGTGTAAACTAAACACTCGTATCGATTTCTGACTCAACTAAATTACAATTACAAAAATTTACAACTTTAAGAAATCTTATATATAAAAATCTCGTGTCACAGTTTTTGTGGTCGCGCTCCTCTGAAACGGCTTGACCGATTTCTATGAAATTTTTAATGTATTTTTGGTAGGTATGATAATAGGTTTTAAAGTATATTTCATACCGCTAGGTGATTAGGGTGTCCCTAAAATCAATTTTTTTTTAACAATTTTTTTTTGTTTTTTTTTTATTTGGCATCAAAAAATACCTATGACCCCAAATTTTTACCCTCCTACCCCCACCCTCCCATTTTTTAATCACGGTTTTAGTATTTGTATGAACAAATGTAACCGTCTTTATGTTATTCAATGACAGATGGCGCCACGTCCGCCTCATAGAACTTTCATCCACACATGCGCAAGACATTCACGAGAAGCATCGCGTCATTTTGATATTTCATTCAGCAACATGTCCTCGCGAGGGCAAACCGTCGAGCTTATTTGTGTTGGCTTTAGCAGGACTGACAAAAAATATCGTACACTCAATTACTCTTCTAAATTCATATTGATTTTCTTCATTTCATTTGCCCACTTTAGTTGGTGTTTTTTTTTTGTTTTTATCGGCGGACACCATCTACAGTGCTCCATTCCTCTTTCTGTCATAGATCTCATCCCCACACACTTACAATACATTCGTTATTTTTTATTTAACAACCAAAATATTCACTAGAAATAATTTATATGGCAGAACAACGTTTGACGGGTCAGCTAGCTAGTATTATATATTTATTTTTGTTATAAAATTATATTATTTTCTTTGGTAAATAAAATAAATCCTCGTTTTAATTGAGTTTTTTTAAACTAACATTTATTACAGCTTTATCGATATTTAAATTATCGATGTTTAAAAGACCGATAATTTCTTTCTGGACCTTTTTTATTTGAACAGAATTCAACAAAGATTACAATTCGGCATTTATACATGAACATCTAAAAAAAAATCCCCAATCTTAAAAAGTGGTGTTTTACAAGGTGTGTTTTTTCATCTGTATATATAAAAATCAATTGCTGTTCGTTTGTCTCTCTAAAACTCGAGAACGGCTGGGCCGATTTAGCTGATTTTGGTTTTAAAATATTTGTCGTAGTCCAGGGAAGGTTTAGACGGTGAGAAAATATGGAAAATTTGCGAGGAAGATAGTTAAAACAACAATTACATTTTACCATATAAACTGTTCTACCTACTTTCCTCGGGTCCACTCGAATTGAAGCACGTATTAAATTAAGGATTTTGAATCGACATCATAGCATCCGCGGGAGAGGGGTCGTGAATACGGGAGGGTGGAGGGGAACTCGGGAGGGGGGTTCGCTTGACGTGGGAAGGGGGGGGATTAGAGTGAGGAGAGGGAAGGTGGAGAAGGAGGAGTGGGAATGCGAGAGGGGAAGGGGACGCGGGAGAGGAAGGGGAGGAGGAAATTGAACGGGACGAATGGGAAAGGACGCGCAGGGAGACACAATTTATTAATTAAATGCAACGCATGCCGGGTACCAGCTATACAGGGTGTTAAGGGACGTACTTGACTTACTTTAACCAGTGATTCCTGACATTATTTGGAGTAAAAAATGTAAATGAAATTTTGGTCTCCGGTGACATTTTTGATGTTTTTAATTTTAATTTTTCTACAAAAACATAAAAAATGGTAGTTGTTGAACAGTTGGAGACGGGGTAATGGGTTCGTCAGACACCCGGATGAGTGACCAGTGACGACGTGCGGAAGAAAAAAATTTTTGTTTTATTTTGAAGAAAAAAATTTTGAAAAAAAAAAAAGTCGTCAAAAAAAGTCACCGGAGACCGAAATTTCATTTACATTTTTTACTCCAAATAATGTCAGGAATCACTGGTTAAAGTAAGTCAAGTACGTCCCTTAACACCCTAATGTCACACCACAAAGTATTTGCTTCCTTCGATAAAATGAAAAAAAAATCGTTAAATATATTTTTTAACTTCTTACCACTGAATTTAGACCAAATAGAGATTTATGGGTATTATGAACTAGATAATTCCTTCCAAATCGGTCCACACAACTTTTATCTAAACTCCTTTTTCCTTAATTTGATAATCACTACTCCACTGCACTGATTCGTCTCTCCTTGGGGTGCGGGGAAGAAGAGCGGGAGGGGGGCCGTCTCTCGGCTGACCTCTGCCCCCGACAACGATAATCAATTTGACCTTTTTACTTTAGTCATTCAAAATGGAATTGGCTCCAATTGAGCGCCGGTCTTTGAGAAGCTCCAACGGAGGTGGTTGGACATGCCCGGAGAAATATTGTATTATTTTTGTGTCGTCATGGCTTAATCTGTCGCTTTATTGGTAGTAATGAACGGCTTCCGTTGAATGTGTTCTGGTATTCTCTTCCACCATTGGAGTCGCAGTGTTCAGACTCACGTCATCTACTCTGCTCTCCTGTGCTCCTGAAATTAAATTTAAAACAGGGTCTAAATTTGATCCTCGTGGAACTCCTGTTCAATAATTTTTTGTGATTTAGTATTGTGAAGTGCTTCGAGTGTCTAACAGCGATGTCTACTACAGCTTGGAATATGGTAAATCAATTTATACAATATTCTAATATATTATCTAAACGTTGAATAATAATAAACTGTTGCATGAGCTTTGTTTTATTTTCGAAAGATGTCAGCAGCGTTTGCAGCAGAATAATTTTTAGCAAGATTGCTACAATTTAATCTCGTACAAATCTTTGAAATTTTTATGAATATTTACATTATTTTCGTGTTTATGTGGGTGTCTGTCGTTTCGGTTACTTTCGTTAGGTTAACTTTGTTAGGAGATTATTTGAAGAAGCAAACGTCATGTTGGTGTGAAAATGGCAGCATGATTTTAGCGCACATGGGTGGGGTTCGTTGTCAATCTGGTGACGGAAAATGGACATATGGTACATTTTATATGAACTCAAAAATATTGAGAAACTAAAGTTTTAAAAGAGCCAATTATTCTGATTCACACAACTTAATTTTAATTTTTACCTGTTAGGTGACTTAGCAGGGGTGCCCGAGTTCATGGGGTGAGGTTGGTCGAGGTATTGACCCTCCATACAGCATCCCAAAAGACGACCTAGGTACCGAGGGAACATGTTTTCCTCAGGGTATCCTGTGTGGAGCTATAATCTATAATCGCAATATAATCTACAATTGAAATGCTCCGTGGCAAAGCGGAAAGAGTTTTATCCTGAGTCCAAAGTTCGAGGGTTCAAAACCGGCGAAATGCAAACAATTTTACCCAAATGAAATCCGTCGGCTTCGGGCAGATTTACGTATTTTTTTATTAATTTCATCTGAGCTTAAACATGCTCTATAATATAGAAAAATTGCAAGTGTGCAGTTCACACGCGGTAGAAGTGATACCTTAAGAAAACTAAAGTAGACAAGAGTGGGGAGGCTGCGAAGCACCGCACAAAGAGAAGACCGATTATTCTATCTCATTATCTAGCGAAGCAAAATCTTATATAGGTATGTAAGTGTTTGTCTCTTTTTAGAGTCGCTTTTTCGTTTTATCGAGTTTAAAATTACAACGGGGCTAAAGAAGTTTTCATTTTTAAAAAAATCAATGTACTGTGTCGTGGTTTAGAGATCAGAAAAACGCCTGATTATAGGCAATATTCATAACTCATTTCCACCTGTTTTGCTTGCTTATGTTTCAAGCAAAAAATAATACCAATTTTGGTTGTGTGCCTGTCCTGAGTTAATCTAGTTTAAACCCTTTGACAGGACTCATAGAATTCGATAGGTCTCCCTTACTATCATGGTTAGAAATATGACGTAAACGGTGTTAGAAAGAGAACACCACGCTTTATATTCAATCTAAAAGTTAACCGCATATTTTTTTTAAATGTACACCTTGATGAATCCAATGTTTCCGAACGCATTTCGCATGTTATGAAATTTAAAGAATTTATCATTAATTATTTTTTGTATGAAACTACAAAAAAGAGCGGCGACGAAAACGTTAATAATACATTTGCCTAATAAAATAGGTGTGTGTTTTTTATTATTTTCGTTATCAGTAATTTTAGTTAGAAAAAACGTAATGTGAGCTGTTTTTAAAACTTTTTTATGATTGCATTAAAAAAAATTATATTTATAATTATTATAATATTTGATTCCACTTATTTCGATTTTATTCAAAGCGTAAATATTTTAATCTTCAAGGAAAGGGGTTAATGAACTCAAAATTGCTTTGAATTTAAGTGTCATTTTCAAATCGGAACTTTGTGAAGTGTTCGAACAAATGATAAAGGGTGCTGCTCGTTTTCTTCCCGCAACCAAATATCCCCGACAAAACATCCTCCAACAAAATATATAACCTAACCTAACATAACCTAACCTTACCTTTCTTCTTCTTCTTCAATGGCGCTACAGCCCAATTCGAGCCTTGGCCTCCTTCAAAATAAGCCTCCACCGCCCTCTGTCCTCGGCCGTCTTCTTCCAATCTGCAACCTGGAGTAATCCTCTTGCATCCTTCCTGACATCATCCTCCCATCTCAGTCTAGGTCTGCCCGCCTTTCGTTTACCTCCCGGGTGTCCTGTCAGAACCTTCTTCGGTACTCGTGTGCTTGGCATTCGGTGCACATGTCCGGCCCATCTTAATCTTTGGAGTCTTAAATGGGTGGAGAGTCTGGGAGCTTGGTAAATATCATAGAGCTCATTATTGTGGCGGATTCTCCATGCCTCTCCCTCTCGCACCGCTCCTAAGATTCTTCGAAGTACCTTTCTTTCGAAGATGTCCAGCCGTTCCGCTGACTTTGCTGTCAGTGTTCCCGCCTCACATCCATAGGCCAAGACCGTTCTGATAATTGTTTTATATAAGGTTATTTTGGTTTTCCTATGGACGTTTCGGGATTTGAACACTGGCAGCAACCTTACCTTTAATATACTTTTTTTTTAAAACGCACCAGATTTAAATGTCCGGGTTAAATTTTCCCCACGGGAAAAACTAAACCCTTTCACACACTTCCCAAATGATCATCTAGTCAATCCACGCTACGCAAGAACAACATGTCAACCTACCAGAGACCAAATGGGAAGAAAATTCACCGACTCCAGATATTTAGAGGGTTCGGCTCTGTGGAACTCCTAATTAGACCTGTAAATCCTACTGATCCCTCAATATAAATATTTAAAAAATCTTTTGTAATCCTTAATGTATTTAAAATGACTGATTTTTGCATTTTTATATATAAATTCTTCTAATCTAATTTTGAATGATAGAGCTAGGTATAATGCCAGTAGCCGAAATAACAAATGGATTTACAATTTAATATTTTACATTTTATTATTTTTGGACAACAATTTATAACGTACCCATACTACGTGACCCGTTCAGGTGGGGGGGGGGGGGGGTCTTCATAATACCACGCTTGGTCACAATGAGCGGCGGCAATTTATTGTCTTTACAGGATGACTATATTATTTTTGTTACATTTTACTATTTTTAAACAATAATTTATTGTCTTACAGGATGTCTGTATTATTTTTGTCCAATTTTTTTTTGTTAGGTTAGGTTAGGTTTTAGTAGATATTTTGTTGGGGGATGTTTTGTCCGTAGGATAGTTTGTCGGGGATATTTTGTCGCGTGTTAAAATGTCGTGGAACCACGATAAAATAACTGCCTATAATATAATACTCGTATTAACAGATTTTTATAATTGTCATTTTTATAATTCGAACTGATTTGTCAAAAATATACACAATCCCAAACAAGTAATTTTCCATGAGTCAGCGCTGGTAATTTAATATAATACCTAAGCAGTCACAATAAAAAAAAATACTTTTTATGTGTCGTGAAGGGTCCTAATTTCTCCCTAATGTCTGAAACCAGTGGGATTATGGCATCTTTAATTGGGGGTATATTGCGAGGTTAAGGGCCCGCAACCCGGATTTGTACCGATTTATTACATATTTCCCTTAAACACGGTAAGTTTTAAAGCTCTTTAAAAAATATATGTTATTCTGGAAGATAATATCTAGACTTTGCCCGTGCCGAAACGCAAATTATATAAAATTCCCTCGATAGAAAAAAATCGCAAAGTATGCTCCAAAAATTATTATTAACACGTTTGTTTCAGTTATTTTACAAGTTATATGTATGAAAAAAATCACAGTGTTTCTTAAATGCTGTTTAAGATGATGGCCGCGAGATTTTTGCTCTATTTTAAACGAGTCGTGTTTTATTAAACACTAGCTGGTACCCGGCATGCGTTGCTATGCCATTTAATAAAGAAATTGTTTCTCCTGCGTGTCCTTTCCCATTCGTCCCGTTCCCCTTCTGCGTCCCCTTCCTCTCCCACGTCCCCTTCCCCTCACACGTTCCCAGTCCACTCCACCCCCCTTCCCCTCCTCTGTTCCTGAGTTCCCCTCCCCCTCTCTCAGGTTCCCTTTCCCCCTCCCGGATTGCCCTCCCCCCTCACACATTCCATACATTCAGTCCTGGTACATTCAGTTTTCAAACAGCTCGCGTGCCATCTTTGCAATTTTTTATACAAATTTCATAATGCCAGAGCTCACCAGTAATTTTATACAAACCATGGGCTGACAATATCGAACACAATACAAAAAGAATTATCCAATTTGGTGCACTCGTTCGGAAGTTATGCGCGTACATACATTTCGGCGATTCATTTTTATTTATATATGTATAAGAAGATAGATATATAGAAGATAGAAGATAGAAGAAGAAGATAGAAGATTTGTCGCTGTAAATGTTAGCGCTCTCCTCTAACATTCGTAATTTCGTATCTCTCCATCTTCTTCTTTTCGGGGACAGGGAAGACCCCATGAACCCGGTCACCAAAAGTAGCGAACCACTTGCGGTGACTTTCAGCAGAGGTGTTGGTTATCCAATAAATGGTTCCCGGTGCGGAGGTACCCATACCCGCCTCCCAAAATGTTTATTGTACGAATTTTGTATATTTTGTCTGATATGTTACGTTTTGTCTGATATTTTGTCTGATATTTTTCAGACGTAACAATTACAGAAAACATAAAATAAAGAAAATTTTATATGCTGATCTTGGGAGAGAAACGGAAGCTTCTATTTAAACAATTATTTGTCGTAATTGAATAATGAAATTCGTAAATTGTTCAATGAAGTCGCTCAAAATGTATGTGCGCATAGATCTTTTAAATTACGCAACGGATTTTCATGCGGTTTTCACCAATAGATAGAGTGATTCAAGAGGACGGTTTATATGTATAATACATGTTTATTATAGTAGAGAAAGGCCGAGAAAGTCAAATATTCAAATCAGGCCGCGGGCAGCGGGCAGCTGGCAAGCAAGTGGTGTGGATATTATAAAGGTTGGGTAATGGCGTTGTGTTTCGTTAGCCATAGCAACGTGTGGCCGGGTCTGCTAGTCTTTACATAAAATGTTGTCGCTCCCGCTGTATGTGCGCTTAGATCTTTTAAACTACGCAACGGATTTTCATGCCGTTTTCACTAGTAGATAGAGTGATTCAAGAGGAAGGTTTATATGTATAATACATGCATATTATATTAGAGAAAAGTCGAGAAATTCAAAGATTCAATTCAGGCGGCGGGCGGTGTGAATTTGATATGTATTTATGTATGCAAATTAACAGGTGGCGTTGGTTATAAAGGTAGGGTAAGCCTCAGCAATATGTGACCGGGTCTGCCAGTAATAAGATATATGATCAAAATATGCTTTCAATTAATAGACCACTCTTACCTCTTAGGGAACGTTCCCATACTACGTGACCAACTTTTTGAAATTTTTAACCCCCCCCCCCCCCTCGGTGACCAAAAACCTAAGCCCGCCGCCGCTCATTTATACCAAGCGTGACATTTTGAAGACCCCCCCCCCCCCTAAACGTGTCACTTAGTATTGGTACGTTCCCTTGGCATCTTCCAGATTTCATGAAAATTGGTATTATAAACGAATTTTTTTTTTACCGGCAATTGATTTCACAAAATCATTCACTGATTAGTATAGTCCTAGTGAAAGACTAACAAAAATAATTTTAAGGATGAAACTATGTAATTTTCTTACCATGTTTTGTTCTGTCTTGGTTCTTTTTCTTTCCTTTTCTTTTCCCTATATCTGTAATCATCCATATTTGTATAACTTTGTTCTTTTTTCTTTATTTGTTTTCTCTTGTAGTTTTTCTACTTAACCTGTTTTTTATGTTTTTTTGTTTGTTTTACAGTAAGGCAGGTATGTGAAACTTTTACTCATTTTTAATATCAAAATACCTACCTAAGAAAATTGAAACTATTTCCTCACTCTTATGAATTGTAACCACCCGTCCTAAAATGAATTTTTAACTCATCGGGATTGTACTAGAAAGAAAAAAAAACACAGAGTGTGCAGTTCACACGCGGTAGAAGTGAATTCTTCAGAAAACTAAAGTAGACAAGAGTGGGGAGGCGACGAAGCACCGCACAAAAAGGAGACAGATTATTCTATCTCATTTTCTAGCAGACTAAATCCTGTAGATGGTTGTGTTTGTGTCTTTTTAGTGTCGCTTTTTCGTTTCATCGAGTTTCAAATCACAACGGTGCTAAGGAAGTTTTCAAATAAAAACATTCAGAAACGAAACGTTTCTTGAAATGGCCATAGACGTGATAGTGATATTGGGAGACGTGAACCATGTATTAACCAACACCGCTGTCATAGGTCAAGTAGTTCGCTACGTTTGGTGAGTTAGCAGGGGTACTCGAGTTCAAGGGGTGAGCCTTGTCCGGAACTTGACGGCGCGCGGTGGATGCGTCTGCCCACTAACTGTGTGACAGGCTAGCCCGTTTAATCATAGGAGACCATATTTGTCCTAACGCACATAGGTCTCATACACAACGCTGTAACTCCCTTTTTGTCATAGTTAGAAATATGTTCTAATCGGTGTTATAAAGGAAAAACACCACGCTTTATATTCCAATCTAAAAAATAGCCACCAAAAAGTAAAATGTGCACTTATATGTACACAAAGATTTGGATCGCAAATTGAAAAAACAATTGAAACTTCGGGAATTTTTTATACATTATTTTTACATAGAGCGACAAAAAAGTGAGGTTAGGTTAGGTTGAGGTTGTGTTTGTTGTACATTTGTCTAATAAAATATGTATGTGTTTTTATTTTTTTTTTATTATTTAGTAAGAAAAAACCTAAGTTGAGCCATTTTAAAAACTTTTTTATGTTTGTATGCAAAATTTTTATGATAAAAAATGTTTATTTCGAATTCTATAATTTGAAAGGGTATTTCATCACCTTTCTAAAACAGTTTTTGATTTTTGAATGTGCTCAGAAATATTCCAAATATTTGCATTTTATTGTAAAGCGAAAATATTTTGACCATCTGAAACAAATGCCAAATTTTTGAAGGGCTAGAGATTGGGAAAGACTGTTCGAGGGAAATCTTTTGACTTCTTCAGCAGATAGATTCATACATCCGTCACTCCTGGACACATTGATCTTCAGATTCCTACCCACCCCTTATATATTTTTCCTTCCCAGAATCTCTGTTTCCTTTCCTGAAAAGACCCGAATTATTTTCCTCAGGGCCTCCACTATAGAACTAATGTAAAAAAAATGTTACCAGTGCTGAATAGAAAGTTTTCAACCTTCCAAATCCTAAATTCCTACCCCTGTCCACTCCCTTTAGCCACGCAACACGTTCCAATTTGGGGTGACAGGATCCCACTGGATCTTGTCTCCTCTGGAGATTCTTGGGTAGTATTCACAATAAAAAATGGTGGCATTGCTAACAATGAACACCACAATGAAATAAAATTTATTACAAATGGATCAACAATTTGCAACGTGGTAGAAAAAATCCGAAACTATTTCTGGTCTGAAATATCTTCTCTTTTTACAAGATTTCATCTACTGCCCACCACAGCTTTCCAAAAGAGAAAACTTCCATTTAAAAAAACAATTACTTTCAGATTTTAGTTGATGTATTTTATTTATTTATTTGAATACCACACAACAGTCTTAAGCGTCGACGACACACGGCGAGTTTACAAGCTACTATCTGTGAAATTTACTATCTGTTAGTAAACTCGCCCAGTGTCATCGTATTACTTGCTAACTAGCAGTGACTAGCAGATTGTTGACAATCTACGAAAAAAAGTTGAAAGGTCGTCAACTTTACTCGCCTACACGCTTTCTCGTGATTGGTTTATTTATTTTTCCAACATGGCTTCCGATAAACAGCTGATTTCGACTGTCAAACATCTGAAGAATTAGTTCACGCAGGCGTCGTCATTCTTGTTACTGGCGCTAGCAGCGTCCTCAGTTTCCTTCGCCTCTGAGCGAGTGGACAGTTTTGTGTGTCATCATGACAATCTCATTCGCCGATTTTCCCGCTTTTAAACTTAGTAGATAGTGGCTTGTAAACTCGTCGTGTGTCATCGACGCTTTAACAACCCCCAATCGTCTGGAGCCAGTGATACTGTGGTGTCTCCAATTTGGGTATGTAAGGGTAGCGTTGGGGGGGAGGTAAGATATGGGGAAGAGCAAGGTGGGAAGTACCTGGCTATTCAGATATGGTCACCAATCAAGAGTAAAGTCATTTCGTGCAAAATTTTAATTCTGAATAAGTGTCTTACACCAGAGCGATACTGAGAGTAACTTTCACTCTGGATTACATATTATTTCCAATGACTTCTTTTTTTGACATAACCTCCACACAGGAGGCCCAGAGGAAAATAATTTCCCTCAGGGCCTATGCCATCTTTGGGGATGCTGTGTTGAGGATTTTTTTAAAGGAAAGGAAGGAGAGGAGAGTTCTGGGAAGGATAAGGGTTTAAGGGGTGGGTAGGAATATGGGGTTCAATGTGTCCAGGTCATCCGCCTCCAAGACCTAGACAAACCTCACCCCATGGACCCGGGCATCCCTGCTAAATCCCCAAACGTAGGGAACCACTTGGGGTGACCTGTGGCAGAGGTGTTGGTTATCCTTGAAAGGTTCCCGGGGCGGCGGTTCCCATTCCCGCCTCCCAAATTGTAACTAAATTGTGAAATAACACAAACTAATCAAGTAAAATTTTCCGCACGCCCGGGTGTGAATATATCATTTAACAAAAAAATATTAATACCTACATCATTTAACTTTAATTAGGTACCTACACTAACCACAGTAAAATGAAAAAAAATGTATATATTTATTTTATTTATTTATTTAAGGAACATAAACAGTGTTAATAATATAACATACATAAGAGGATAACAAAAAAAAGACCAATTATTAATGTTCACAGATAGGTATTTAGAAACATAAAAGTAACTGAATGAAAACAAGAATATTTAAGAAAAGAAAAAAAAAACAGGACAAAGCAGCAATTAAAAAATACATATATATAATACAGGTGTAGATTCAACAAGTCATAAACCTAAATATAAATACACAGCAATAAAATAAATGCGATTATAACTGTAGAGAAAATAGGGTGCGAAACAGGTATTTGGATTGGGACGGGTAAGGGGAGGACAGGGATAAGGGAAAGTTGCCACGCAGGTAATTCAAAAGTATTAGGTACCATTAATTTAATCATCATGAATATGTGTTATGTATTATTCGCACGTAGAATGTTATACAAAGAAATTCTGTAGCGAAAGTAACTAGCAGTGAATATGTCAGCAAGTGTTTCTAAACGTGCAATTTTAATGTTATAGTAGTTACATGTCCTTTGCATAAATTCATTTTGGTTGGAATTCGGGTTGCATCTATCAATGTAGAAAAGGGTATTTTGTCTGCTATATCGAGTTGGCGCGTGGAAATTTATTTTATTTAGCAAATCCGGGCAGTCAACTTTCGAGTTAATAATTTTGTACAGGAGCATCTGATCAGCGACAAGCCTCCTGTCGAGCAGTTTCGTGATCATAGACATCCAAATGGATAGACAAGCAGTTACAGATGAGGGGTAAAACCAAACTATGGAGAGCGAAGAGGGGAAAGATGACTGTCATTCGTTGAACAATCAATCTGACAGTATATAGGCATCTCGCATTACAATATCACCATTTAGTTCTTAAAAGCAAAATCTGCTTTGAATGAATAGACCTTTTTACATGGGAGCGCGAATTGCTTGCCACGTTCAAAACATATTTGCTAAGGCCAAATGCTCGCCCCAAAAAGACTCGCGCCAATACACATATCAATATTTTGTTTCCGTGTTTAGTTAAAACACTTTTACAAATGTTTCATAATTTACTTACCCCTGTAACCAGCGACGAGCACATTGGAGTACCGCCCACATTCGCTATGTGTACATTGATACGTAGATATATTGTATAGCACAAGCTGCCGTTATTTCGTTAAATGTATGGATGTCAGCTTCTCGCTGTTCACGGCAAGAATGATGACGTCACACATTTTAGATTCAAGCGAGGCTATATCCCCTCCCCATGGAGCGAGCCGGTTCCAAGGAGGAGCTACAGCCGGCGCCATGTGGAGGGGGAAATAATACGTTTTTATCACTTAGGGCAGGTCCAGATATATTCATATGTCCGTGTTCGTGATTCAAAAATGGTTCTCGATTTCATCGTAAGAGTTGTATACATTGAATGATTTAAAATTGAGGAATTTGAGATCATATATGTATAAGAGTCGTAGGAGATTTCTCCCTCATCTCATAAAACCGAAAAAAGTTAAAGATATTCATATTTTTTATTATTACTTAATAAAAAATGGAGTTCTACAAATTGAGCTTAATAAAACACTAAAAACTTTTTATTATTTATGCATTGAACCGCTTACTCTTTAATACTAATAATACTAATAATATTTTTTATTCAAACAGTTAGATTGCTTTATTATTATGAACAGTGAGTATTTATGTCGGGGGAGACCAAAAACATTCAAAAATATGCATTTAACATTTTAATGTTGTTAAAATTAATTCACTTACGCGGTATCGCCATTGTTATATTCATAGTTTTTATTTAATATTTCATAGACAATCAATCAATGTTTCCAATCATAGAAAAAATATTATTGCCATGTAAAACAATAATTTATTCACGTTATTAAGTGAATGCATTATTGACAAGTTTGTACCTGTATTTATAACAGCAGAACACGGAAAGAAATGTATTAGAATAATTACACATACCCGCTGGACAAAAAACCCTGCTTTGCGAAACAAACCATTCAAAACCTGTAGGATGTATATCTAAATTATTATGATGACATGCACTTATCGTAGTTTTGAACCTCAATCCAATAATTCGAAGTAGGTACTTTTTGCTTTTATTTAAAATTTATTTTATCAGATTGGTACTAACTAACTAACTAACCATCACGCCGTTTCCCCGCAGGGGTAGGCAGAGAGGACGGACCGCCAAACAACTCGGTCTTGGCACACACTCTTCGCCTCACTCACATTCATACATCGTCTCATACACACTCTTCTATTATTCTGACTTATGACATGGCCCGTCTCTTGAGACTTGAGATACTTGTATCTGATTCACTTGATCGTGCCATGTCTTCCTCGGGCGTCCCCGACTTCTTCTACCATTCACATTTGCATCTGGTACTACTCCAGATACTAATATCTACAGCCTGTATGTTTGACATTTGACGAATATCTACAGCTCATATGTTGAACTAATATCTACGAACTTCAGAGTGTTGACTAATATCTACAGAGCGTAGGTTGAACTAATATCTGCAGAGCGTAGGTTGGACTAATCCGCTAAATGTGTCCAATAGTCCGATATTAGGGATTTTTACATACATACTTACATAAATTAAGTTTTTTAAACTGCATACGCAATATTACGTTATTCCAATATGCTATACATAATTGCAAATCCAACCTCTGACAGTACTGTAGATATTCGTCAACACATTGGTTCTCATAGATATTAATCAACAGTTTGAGCTGTAGATATTCGTCAACACTTTGATTCCCATAGATATTAGTTCGATTTTTTCAGTTTTTGGAATTCCTGTAGATATTAGTAGACGCCTCCTCTGGTACTTCCGACAAATGTCATATTTGATTGTCTATTAGTTAAAAGTTAAAAGAGGAATATTCCGTATTATCAGTGAATCAAACTTCGACAACACATATGTATTATACAATATTGGATTGAGTCACCGAAATAAAATTGGATTTGTCAGCCTTTCTTGAAAGATTTAGGTTTGTTTATGGACTAAACTATTTATTTATATTCATATTAAATATGTACGGGCGCAAACAATTAATTCACCTTAATATTTTAAAGCATAACGTGCAAAAAGTATTAAAGTTGGCAAATGTATAGATATTACCTTAAAAATTAACATACATACTTTTTAGAAACTTAAAAACAAGTGTGCAAGAGAAATATACAGGATGTCCGTGGGTAAAGTGCATTAACTTCGGGAGGTGATTCTACACGATAGTACAAGTAAAAAATATAAATAACTTTTTTCGAAATTCCAAATTTTAGGGGTAGTTTTGAGGTAAAAAGATAAAATTAGTCCGGCGCGGGCGGCCAGATTTATTATTTTCCGCTGTTACGATACGGGCCAATCACAATCGAGTCGGGCGCCCGGCAGGCTCTCAGCAAGTAAGATCGTACCTCACACTGGATTTTTAGTAGGTACGTCTTTTTGTATGGGAAAAAAATGTTCGAATTTCGGAAAAAGTTGTTAATCTTTTTTACTCCTACCATCATGTAGAATTACCTCCCGAAGTTAATGCACTTTACCCCCGGTTAAAACGCTAGAAATTCAAAATGCCGCGGCGTTAGTTAGATCACTCCGTCAGATGTCTCTAGTTCTCTTTTCTACGTGACCGTCTGTTTCACCAATCATTTCTGTGAAATTAACCTTTTTGACTTAGAACCCTTTTCTAGGGAAAGTAAAATTAACTTTTCTCACTTGTCTCCCGTAAAATTAACTTTTTTGACTTACAACCATTTTCTAGGGGATATAAAATTAAGTTTCCTGACTTTTCTGCTGAAAAATTAACTTTTTTGACTTACGACCCTTTTTAAGGGGATGTGCGATATACCATTCTGCGTACAACGAATAAATAAATTACTTATTTATTTATTCGTTGAAAAGTTATGAAAAGCCGTGAAAAAATATAAATACATAAACATTGCAAAGTGTGAATACGTCTGTATTATTTATTATTAACGGCTTCGTAATAAATATTGCGGGTTATCTAACAATACACAAATAATAATGATAATAACTGAGTAGGAATATTATTATCTAACATTTATTTTAGTGTCCACGTTTCGTCTCTCGCCCCAAAATAACTCTAATCTCTCTCTTATCTTTAAACTTGACTGATTTGTCTACGTTGTTGAAATATTGAAACCCGGTAGTAAGAGTTCAAAAATAAGCACTAGATGGTGTTAATAACTTCATGTCATGATCGGGTGTAATGGACATTTTTATAATGTAAACACTTTTGAATCTTGTGTCGTTTTTATTTACAAAAAACTTTTTATGACAATATTTGATCAACACTTTTTAAATAACTTTAGCTATAGCCCGGTCCCCACTTGTGGTTTAAACGAACTTTCCACTAGAGCTTGGTTAATGCGAGAGAGAAAGTGTTTTTAGGGAACCAGACTTTTTATACCAATAAAACATGAAAATTACCCTGAAAAAAAAATCTAACAACTTTAACGACAGCGCGCAAGGCCGGTAACTGGAGACCTCTAACGGTAATATGGAATATTAAACTGCTAATCAGTAACTCAACTAACTTAAATACAATAAAGGTACATAGATGTCACCAGTCTTCGCAGTAATCCAATAGATCATAATTAAATCAATAACATAAATCAATTAACTACAGTGGCCATACCATAGATGTCTCTAATAGTATTTTTAACAGGTGAAAAAGAGTACGAATTTTAGAAGAAGCGCGCCAATGTAAAAAAAAAACGATTATAACAACACAAAAATTGTGAAAATATTTAATAAAACACGGCTCGTTTAAAATAGAGCAAAAATCTCGTAGGAAATTTATTTATTTATTTACGCCCTTTTTCGGGGTTTTTACATAAGAATGAAATTTACAAATTACACTATGATTAAATTATATATAAATACTATATATTTCTTTAACAAAGAAATATAATAGGTATTTTGCAACGAAATATATAGTATTTATTGTAAATAAATACTGTTACCGCATCGGTAACAGTATTTTGTATTTGTTTAAAGATAAATTGAAGATGTCCACTGACTTGGTATAATTATTTCCCTCCATTAGTATTCTGGGCAAAGAGGAGTGCATATGGTAGTTAGTTCCAGTATTTCTACACTGAAATAAATCCTGACATCTGGTATTACGTAGTGGAATCCGGAAGCTTATCGATTCAAGCAATACCGAACTATCAACTAAATTATTTAGAATTTTATACAGAAATAGCAAATCAGTGAAAAGTCTTCTTTCTGACAATTTGAGTATATTCATATCATTTAAAATAGTGTTGTAGTTTAACATAATTGCTGGAATATCCATTTTAAAATTTAGAAAACCTAAGAATTTGTTTTCAATTCTTTCAGTAGCTTGTACATGTATATTATAATATGGGTTCCAGACGGGAGAATTGTACTCAAATTGACTTCTAACATATGCAAAATGTAACAGTTTAATACACTTTATATTGTTAAAATTTCTAGTTAGCCTAGGAAATGTCTTAGTAGAATTAGAAACATGGATTCAAGTTTCGGCATGGAAAATGTATAGATATTATCTTCAATAATAACATAATTTTTTTACGAGCTTAAGAACTTAAGGTGTTCAAGAAAAGTATGTAATAAATTGATAGAAATTTGGGATGCCGGGTTTTTAAAGGTAGAAGTTTGTTTAATTTGTAGGTACTAAATTTTTCATTTTAAATTCACGACGTTCTTGAAATTTGTTCATGTTTAAATTTCTTCACAGTCGTGTATTACAGTTCGTTTTAAACAAAAAATAAAAATAACGGGCGTCGCGCGTCGCCCCACGAGAGCACAATTCTCTAGGCACCCCTGTTAGGACGGATTAATTTTTTATTAAGTCGAAATTTGCGTTTGTCTACTTTAATGGGGAGGGGGGGGTGACACCACGTTATTCCGCCTCGGGTGCCACCGATGCTAGCTACGCCACTGCAAGTGGTTCGATGTATATGGTGACTTAGCAGGGTGAAGTTTGCCTAGGTCTTGGCGACGAATGCGTTTCCCCACTAACTGCGTGGCGGGCCGGATCCTGGAGAAACTTGTTGAAGGCGACCTAACCTAGACCTCTCCGGCCGGACTCTCGTTGCACCGCAGTGGGGGGGGGGTGCATTCATATGTCCGTCACTCCTGGACACCTGGATTCCTGCCCACCCTATACCTTTTTCCTTCCCAGATCTTTCTCTCCTTTCTTTCTCTAAAAAGGCCCTCCACACATCACCACCAAAGATGACCCAGGCCTCGAGGGATTTTTTCCTCAGGGCCTCCTGAGAGGATCTACTGCAGATTTCCAAAACGTGAGGGTTTATTCAATCCTTCTTCTTCGATGGCGTTACAGCCAAGGGCGTAGCTAGGATTTCGTTAAGGGGGGGGGGGGGGGGCAGGCGTAGACAAACCAAGAATATATCTAAGGTAAATGATGCATAAGCAACGGGACAGGTTACAAAACCATTTCAACATCTCAGATTCAATTGTATCCTTAGTTTTTTGTACCATGGTTCGATGTACACTGAACGTACATAGGGCGTTCAAACGGTTTTCAGTCACCATGCTCACAGCCATGTTTTAACACGACGCAATGTAGAAAATGACCTCTCTATGTTACTTGTAGTGAAGGTTGTGCCAAGAAATTGAAAATGTTCGCCTCCTTAAACACTTCAGTAAAATCTAGTTTTTCGAGATCTTCTCTGGTCATACCCTTTTCTGCCATTTTTTATACCCTGGTTCGGCTTCTTGATTAAAATGAAGTAAATCGTAATTTAGGCAAAAACTTTGTGCATTTTCTTTGTAATCAATTAATGACGTATTCAACATTGCATTGTACAGGGATGTAGCGACATTAATCCGAAAGCAGGCAAATTTTGGTCACCAAAACGCTGCTCCAATGCAGATATTAGGGAATCTAAATAAGGAATGAAAATCGATCACTTCCTAAAATCGCATGGAGTCTTAACAAGGTGATTGGACCGATATTGTTGGCGAGATACAATGCGTGGGACTTGTATATTAGTTCCAAAGGCAGCTGCAGTTCAAATTGAAATATCTGAAATATTTTGGCTCTCTATGTCTACGTTGCTTCGATGATCATTTATAACAGAAATTATACCTTTAATATGTCTCATACATGCGTATTACATATCGATAGTTTCCGATTGTAAAGCTTTGGCAATCGGTTCCAATATGCCCAAGTACTTGGCTATCAGTTGAACACATGTAATGAAAACTGATTTAATAACAGCGCAATGTAACTGATAGGCAAGTTTTCTTGATGCTTCATTAATCATGATCAACTAAAAAGTTAATAATAAAAATAAATTGATTCTCACAAACAATAGGCTACCGACGTAATATTACTTTACAGTTTGTGAGCATTCCTGCATCTTCTAGGGGGGGCAGCCGCCCCCCCCCCGCAGCTCGTTCTTCTAAACATTGTGTGCACCAGAAAGTGAGGTTAGAAGTGAGTTCACAGTAGTTGTTGTTCACGTATCGCCCCTATAGTCCCTTTCCCGCCAATTAAATCCATAGATTAAAGCACATTGACAGCTTCCGTGCGCAGATTGCCAGGCTAGAAAAACACGGTTAGGCCGGCCGTTTAGGCCTCGGTGTTACCAGCAGCCGGTATCTACCCACATTAATTATAATAGAATAAGTCCTCCCATTGACTGCGATCTCAATTGACGGGGTTTATTCATAGAAGCAATGTAACAGTGTGAAGCATTCTCAACTCAATGGGCTAAATTGACCCGCCAATGAATGCTGGCCTGAGTATTAATATTATCACGGTTGTATATGCGTGGGTTAAGGTATGCACACATTACACCGAATTAGTTCATACCCTCACCGAAAGAATACACTGGCTCGAAGTAACTACAAAATCAATGCTTTAAGATATCTGAACCACATATCAATCCATACATTTTCTACGGAAATGGATGCCATAGAAACCTCACGTGGATCAGCCCCGACCGGGGGGGGGGGGGTCTTCAAAATACCACGCTTGGTACAAATGAGCGGCGGTTTGCTTAGGTTTTTGGTCACCGAGGGGGGGGGGGGGTGTTAAAAATTGCAAAAAATTGGTCACGTAGTATGGGTACGTTCCCTAAGATGATAATATTATGAGATAAAAAATTATATTATATAGTAAAAAATAAAAACATATATGTCATCCGATTTAATGTAGATCTGAATGTAATTGAATCTTTCAGCTCAGTTTACAAAAAAATAGATAAAAATGATTACCAAATACGTTATACATTACCAAAAATTAACCAATATGCAAGTTTTCATTGCTTCATTTGTACGTGATTAGCGTGTTATTTTGTCATTTTTAGACTATATTTTTTTTTACCTACCCATGGCCTTAATGTGCAATCTCAACGCCCCCTAGTTTTCTCTGGGTCTTCTTCTGCCCCCTGAAAGTCTCAAACGTCCACAAGGGGGCGTTATAGCCCACGATGAGAACCTATGACGTACACTATACACACGCAAAATTGATTCAGGATAAGTTCATAAATCAACTGAGAATTTTTTCAAAAACCATTTTGGGCGTTTTAAAATCAAATGAATCATCGATAGAACAACGTGCGTTGGTTGCCAAGCGCTTTGTGAATCTTTTTGCTGATTTCTCTGCACAGTATTAATAAACGTATTTTCCTTTTTCCAGAATCACCGAAGACGAACATCTCCACTGCTTCGGGGATAACAGCAACAGCACTGTTTCAGTGCAGGGCATTGCATTATTACAACATCAGCCAATCCTTGTTCCTAAGTACTAGTGCCGCAGGAGTGACAGTTCAAGTCTCCTGTAGTCCCAGTGCTTATCAATAGGAAAATGGTTCAATCATCGAATCAATGCTCCATCACCATCAACATCAGTGCAATCGTCACCACCATTTTATCGAATAGTATTAATAGGCTTGCGTCTGCGTGGTTGAATTTTCGAGTGCATGTCTGACGCCACACGCCACGCCATATAATAAATATGCACGTGGAATTTCAAATAAAGCTACCGTTGTAATTCGGTTACGAATTAGGAATTCGTCATAAGATGTCACCACTTCCGTCAGCAGGTCGGATGGGGACGTGTCCCCCCTAGGTAAAACTGTTACGGATTTGTGAATACGTAGTATCTCTCCGGATATGGAAAGATTGACGGTAATACACAGTTGTATCAGACGTCATTACCTGTCTCGGTTACTTTGTCCCGGTGACTAGCTGCATTGGATGAAAGTGGATCCGAGGAACGTGCTATTTTTGGAACCAGTTCCAATTGGATTCATAAAATGTTCACCAACACTAACAGGGCGAAGTCGAACAAAAGCCGCCCGCAGGGCCTAGCAGCAAAAACCTGCGGAGCTGTTTTTAACTGCTAGTTGGAAATAATTATCCATAAGTACTTTTTTTTAAATAGGCAATTCTCCCTAAAAATATTGCTTTATAAAATTAAGAAAGATAGTTATAATTTTGAGGATAATCTATAAGGGGACAGGACAAATCAAATATTGAAGTCATTCAAGTCTACGAACTTATATAGAATTGAAAAAACGCCAGAATTATTATTGAGAGACAGCAAATACGGAATACTGGGGGGAGAATGGTGTGTGATTTTAATAAGCAAACGATTTAAGATTTCGAAGGAAGAATGATTTTTACAATTAAACAAGACATGGTCACGAGTCTCCTCCTCCACAGAGAACATGGATTTAGACGTGGTCGACCAACCGCTATAAATTTGATGGTACTCGTTGTTATATATTGTTATAAATTACGTGACGAAAGCATTCGATGACAATGAAAAAGTTGACACATCATAATAAGACTTTACGAAGGCTCTCAATGAGGTT
Organism: Limnephilus marmoratus; assembly: GCA_917880885.1. Taxonomy (NCBI): domain Eukaryota; kingdom Metazoa; phylum Arthropoda; class Insecta; order Trichoptera; family Limnephilidae; genus Limnephilus; species Limnephilus marmoratus. The sequence goes on from OU862926.1 coordinate 13,761,277, forward strand.
AATCACTTAGTCCTTCTGAGTAGGCTCGAATAAATTGTTTTTTCTGAAAATTTATTAAAACTCTTCAATCTGAACGGAAGGGAACAATTCGTGTCCTTTAGTGCTTACAATTCCGGCGCATATGCTACAAACTCTGGTCTGCCACAGGGATCCAATTTAGGACCCGTATTATTTTTATTTTTTTATAAATAAACTTTATAAACAAAATTCGCCAAAATATCAAATTCGCCCTTTCTTACTTCGCTGATGGCATTAAACTCTTCTCCAGATTAAGGACTGTGGAAGACTGCATAACTTCTGAAAGATTGTAATTCAATTATTGATTGGAGTGTTGCCAAAAAACTCGACTTTAACTTAAAAAATTGTTCATTTATGTGCTTTACAAGACCTACATATTTGATCCTTTTATATTTACTAAAACGATTCACGGTAACGGTATCATTACCGTGAAATAAAAAAGGCAATAAACGTACGTTCCTCATCGCTATAATAATGCAGCTCTTTCAGAAGATGGAATACACAATGTACGTAATTCTGTTTCCTCCAATGGAAAAAAAACTTTTTTCTTGCATCTCTCTCACACACCGCACCGTCAGGTCTCCGTAGATCCCTACAATACGTGACGATAATTTTGATGGTATGGCATATAGTTACAAGGATAATATTGAAATGTGATTGAATTCCAAAAATTTATAAAAATGTCAAATGTCAATGCGCTGATGGTTTTGCTTTTATATTTAGATATATAATGCTGCAGGTCTTTCTTACTCACTAAATAACAACAGTCGAAAATGATACAAATGGTGAACGTATGTCTGCACCCCCCAAATGAAACGTATAAAGAAAATGAAACGCTAGGAAAAAGTGGTATTTTGGAGGAAACAGTCACACGTATTTTTAAGAAAGAGTTGCCAAAGTAAAGCAATAAGGTACTTATGTTTATTGCCTTTTTTGCCGTACCGTGACTAATAAAAGCTCGCTGGGGTGCTAAAAAATTAATTAGAAAATATTTGAACCTCCACGCGGCCCGAACGTTAATGAGTTGCAAGCTGAGGTACCTACCTAATGGTACGGCTAGGGCTAGACTGCGGCCAACTTCCAACTTCAAGCATTTGGACGATTGTGTGGAGGAGTAGATCGTGCGTTAGAAGTTGGAAGGTTGGAGTTCGAATTGGTTCTGGATCGCCTCCGAGGCGATCGGCGATGGCCGGTTCGTGCGAGTTAGCCCAACATGTTAGTCTGCAAAATATTATTACGGGAGAGTTCTTTAAATATGGTTTGAAATTATTTTATTAGCTTTACAAATCGAAATCAATATTATGGAAACCGAACCACCGCCGGCACAATTGTAAGCAACTGATAAAGTACGGCGCTGAATCAGCTGTTCGACGTCCGCCATTTTGGAGTTCGGAATTTGGAGTTGGAGGGTTGGCCGCAGCCACCACACGATCGGCCAACCATAGTTGGAAGGTTGGCTTTGGTGTGGAAGGACTCCAGATACTGATATCTACAGCCTGTATGTCGGACGAATATCTACAGCTCATATGTTGGACTAATATCTATGAACTTCAGAGTGAGAACTAATATCTACAGAGCTAAGGTCGGACGAATATCTATGACGGTCCCAGTGGTGACTAATATCTATGGAGCGTAGGTTGGGCTAATATCTACAGAGGGCAGCTGAGCAAGAGGTTTTACGGAAAAGCATAAATTACTTCAATTTCGTAATTATTAATTACGTAAAGTCTTAAACGTTTAAAGTACGTATATGAAGTTTTTACATAATGTGGCGTATTTCGCTGTTTACGAGGACAATAATTTATTGAACAAACATGGAGGTCATAATACAAACATATTTATTTATTTCGAAATACACGGCACCACAACCTAACTTAACCTAACCTAACCTAACTGACATAGAAATGGTCATGGTAACAGACTAAATAATTTAGAAGCACTCGAAATAAAGAAAGCTGTTAAAACAAAAAACAAAATCCTTAATAATCAGCTAAATGTGTCCAGTAGTCCAATATTAGGGATTTTTACACACATATACATAGGTACATAAATTAAGTTTTTTAAACTGCATACGCAATATTATGTTATTCCAAAATGCTATACATAATTGCAAATCGAACCTCTGCCAGTGCTGTTGATATTCGTCCACACTTTGGTTCCCATAGATATCAGTCAGCAGTTTGAGCTGTAGATATTCGTCCTCAATTTGGTTCTCATAGATATTAGTCTGCATTTTGAGCTGTAGATATTCGTCCACACTTTGGTTCCCGTAGATATTTATTAGTCAGCAGTTTGAGCTGTAGATATTCGTTCACAATTTGATTAGATATTCGTCCTCAATTTGGTTCCCATAGATATTAGTCAGTAGTTTGAGCTGTAGATATTCGTCCACAATTTGGTTCTCATAGATATTAGTCAGCAGTTTGAGCTGTAGATATTCGTCTACACTTTGGTTCTCATAGATATTAGTCAGATTTGTTCAGTTTTTGGAATTCCTGTAGATATTTGTAGACGCCTCCGTGTGGAAGTACCACAATACTTTCGCCGATAAAATCATTAGATGTGCAAGTGAAACGCTTTGCAACCTGTTGGAACAATTGGATTTATTTTTTCATGGCAGTGTCATGATCGCGTTCAATAATCCAGTGGATGTTTATTTTAGGCAAATTATGTTGCGTATTAGGTATATATCAATCGTCATTGAATTATCTGCTTATTTAAAGTTATTTCAAAGTACTGGAATTAAATATAGGGTGCGAAAGTGAAGTTTAATATGCATCTGTCAGAAAATAACTGCTGTTTTCGTAGTACCTAGTGTGTTTTTTATTGAATATTAGGTACAATTCTAGGTGTAATATCGTAGGTTGCACTATTTTATAACATTTTTTCAGTTAGAGTGAATCATAACAAAGAAACAGACATCATTTACACTATTCTAGGATAATTTTGAAATATGTTTAAGGGATATAGAGTTGGATATCTCACGAAAAATCATTCAAATGTAAGAAAATTTTCTATGTAACAGTAGTAAATTGTAATGTTGTCATAATCAAACCTCGTTTCTAGTTCTATTAAGCCACCGCTACCCGAATTTCTACCGATTACTTACATATCTCCCTTAAACTAATGAAGTTTTTAAGCTCTTAAAAAAAACATATTTTATTTTTAAAGATAATATGAACGCTTTCCACGCCGGAAAGCAAATTATATAAAATTCCATCGATAGAAAAAATCACAAAGTATGCTCCGAAAATTATTATAAACGCATTCTTTTCACTTATTTTACAATTTATAGTTGTGAAAAAATTCACAATGTTAGTTTAAATGATAGGGGGAGTCCGGGAGAGTTTAGCAGGGAGGAGACAAATAATCTGTGTGAGACTACGTATTGTGACGTTGCCTTACTTCTTAAATTCCGCCTCCCCCCCGTCCCTCTTACGCGCTATCATTACTTACTTCAGTGCAGTGATGGTATGTCTAGGGAAATTTCCCTAGATCTAGGGGAGAAAAATATTTTTTAGGGAAAAGGGAAATCAGCACAAAATCTAGGGAAATTTCGAACTCTGGCAAATTTTTTATTACATATGACAATATTACTGATATAAAAGATTTTTTTTTGGAATTCTCATGAATCTTAAATAGTGTTGATGTACTTACAAGCAATGTTATTTTTAACACTGACAACTCAAAATGATATTATGTATCTAAAAAGATAAATGGAGACCTCTGAAAAAATAAGTTATAAGTTTCAAGTTCCGTTTTTTCGGTAATTGTGGTTGATTTTTATTTTGCAAAGTGATTTTTATTTGGAATTCCGTTTTTAATTCAGTGGTTAGTGTATATAAACTTTGAAATTATTATTTCACTTATCAAAAAGTGTTTTATTTGGAAAAGCACAGTATTATAAGTACATCTACTAAGTTCCAATATCTTTCCAATTAATAAACATATAACATATCAGTGGTTGAGTGGGCATCGCGTTTGGGTCCCACTCAGTCGTTCCGTGTTCGATTCCTCGGCTGGCTAAGTCCTCCATCACGACTCAAGCAACATTTTCCGTAGTAGGTAATTTTCAAATATTATCAGGTTATTCGTAACCCAGGAATGTTTGGCTTTCTTTAAAAAATATGATAATAATAATAACAGGAATTAATTCATGAATTACACAGTCAGGTGATTTCGTACTTGCGTAAATGTGATTATTTGAATAATTTGACTGCTTATAATGTTATAACATGTACAAAAAACGTTTATTGTGTATTTTGTTATGAAAAGTTTAATTTTATATGTACATTTAGCACTTAAATTTTTATTTTTTATATTTTTTTATAAAAAATTGAATGAAAAAAGATAAAAAACATTTTACTGAAACAAGGTATTGACAGAAAATGTAAAATTGATATAGTTAATGAAAATAAAAGTTCTTTATTTCAAAGTCCGACAACTTCACCCCCCCCCCCCCCTCCCGACGCGAGTTTTGATTTGCCAAGGAGGTACCCGAATCTAGGGAAATTTCACCTCGAATTCTAGGGAAATAATTTTTTTGGGCAGAACATCCCTGCTTCAGTGTGGTTTAAAATTGCGAAGTGATAACGTGTTTTCGTGTCCGGAAAGTGATTTATTTCAATTTCAGATATATCATCGCCCTTGAGGTGATTTTTCACAAAAACGGCGCTATACAAATTATCCAATTATTATTATTATCATCGGTGTTGTCTTATATTGATTCAAAAAAGTTATCTATTTAAATGGCACGTGTATTTATCCTAATAACACCTACAGTAGATAGCTTTTACGGATGTGGCATAGTTTTTATAAAAATTAAATAATAAACCGATTGGCGTGGGGTGGGAGACATTAGTCACGCGTTGGAAGGAGACTTTACCCAGGGTAATCTCTAAGGAAATTGATTTATAATAATTTAAATAATAAATGTTGATTCTCTTACACGTAGTTATAAGGTTTTGAATATTTGTTATTTAGGTTATGAATACTTATTGGGGTCATACTAATTATGTCAAAACTCAAAATATTTGTGATATCATTAATTTGTGGCTATTGTCAAATTAAAATTATTAAAATACTCAAAGTTCCTTATTTTCTCATTGTATTATGTAATACCAAGTGCCTTATCTTAAAAATTACATTTTTTTAAATAAAATAACAGTTTTTTATTTATTATTTCACCTACCTCTATTCTCTATCCGCGTTTAGAACAACCCGCGATGGTACAAAATTTGGTTTGTACTGCGCATACCATTCCCCCCGCTACGGTCCCTTCACCCGCGGCCCTCGGCTGCCGCCAATCACTTCGCCCAAAATTCAGTATGCCGTTGACGCCGTACTGTGTCCGCGTTACAAAAAGTTAACCCATTCAGGCCCAGTGGTAAAATGGGTAATCAGCCGATATGTTCAAATACATCATCACTAATTACAAATAACAAAAGAGGACAGCTCTCACAGAGGGTTATATGATAAGTATATGGTAAATGTCACTGCTAGCGAAGTCAACAAAACTATGCTACGATTACTTCCTTGACATTGCGAATTAAACACGAGCGAATTGGTATGGTCGATGATAAAATAAAATGTTAAAGTAAACAATTTCTCCTTTAAAATAAATGCCTAAGAACACCTACGTAAGAAGGTATCGGAAAAGTTACATCAGAGTATTTGAGTAATTTTATTCGACATATTATTGGTATTAAGCGATAATTTTGGAATGTCCATCATATATTGTTCATGACCTCGGAGACAACAACGATGATTCACTGGCTTTCAATGTTTCAAGTGAATCATCTGAGGTTTTTTTTTAAATGACAATGATGATATTTTTAGTTTCGGATTAATTCCTCAGCCAATTTGGTAAATCTCATGCCACATAAAGTACAATATGTATTTGGTAATACTACCGCTACCATTATTTAAAGGTATAAATTGTGTGTCATTTTTTTGTCAGAGAAATAAAATAAAATTTAATAAAATAATTCAATTTATTTAAATAGTGGGATTGAATGTGTTAGCGTTCGTCTAGCAAGCAGTGGGAAGAAGGGGCGGAGACATGCGCGTCCACGGGTTGATCTTATTTTGGATCGAGAATAAGTCCGGGTAATGTCTCCCTACTTGGAGGGTAAAGTCTCCCACCCAGGCGGGAGAAATTAGCCAAAATCAATTTTGTGTGAATTCGTTAATAACTGATAAATTATTTAATGTTATATCAAACGTTCTACAGAGAAAATATAGCTAAATAGTGCAGCTTAAGATACAATTCATAAACATAAAGGAGCAATATTTAGTTATAAAAAAAAGTAAAATAAAATAGTCTAGGGCGGGTACACTCTCCCGGACTCCCCTACTTAAGACGCCGCGCATGAGATTTTTGCCTCTATTTTAAATGAGGCGTGTTTTATTAAACATATTTCGCTTCAATTTTATCATTTAAAATATTAGGGCGCTCTGTTCAACATTCGTAATTACATATCTCTCTCTCTTCTTCTTTTTGAGCGGGGATGCGGCGCCTTAAGAACTGTAAAAACATGTTCACAAATATGTACCCCGCAATAAGTATAATATTTTAAACGATTTCTATCAGCAATCATGTAAATTTATGATTTTAAAAATTAATAAAACTTGCAAACTTAAGAAAATGATGAAAAATGTGTAAATTCATTGGCTTTTAACGGCAGTTAACAGTTTACCTGTTTTAGTATCAATATTCGGAGGTTTGATTTTTTTCAATATGCGCGGGCGAGTCCAAAACCAAACATACGAAAATTTCCAAAGCCCGTCATATTTTTTTGTCAACCTCTTGGCGCTCCAGCAGTTAAGTTTTAACTATACGTACCTGAATGTAACATTAGTTTTGGGTGAAATGCAGATCCGGGCACAGTTTGGAAATTTAATAAAAAGGCACTTTCTAGATGAGAAAAGTGTGGAGAAGATGAATAAAAAATAAATTAAGGCGCGCTCGGCAAAATTGAGGGAGATACAACCGTTCAAAGTATTTAAAAATTCACTTCGCGAACTGATATTGACAGTTCGTTGTTCGTTCGCCATGTTTTCACTGCTTAGGTATGTTGGATCCCAGACCTAATACAGAATTAATAGTACGCCAGAATCACAAACCATGTTACACAAACCTAGCGTAGCCGCTAAACCACTTGAAAACTGGGATGTTTTTCTTGCCGTGACGTGAGCAGGCGTTATAAAGGGGTACTTTTTTTGTATCACAAACCATGTTTAGCGTATTAGGTTATAAAAAAATGGCGGCGGACGCGGGGCGGACTGTCAATATCAGTTTGTAAAGTGAAATTTTAAATACTTTGAACGGTTGTATCTCCCTCAATTTTGCGGAGCGCGCCTTAATTTTTGTTTTATTCAGCTTTTCCACACTTTTCTCATCTAGAAAGTGCCTTTTTATTAAATTTCCAAACTGTGCCCGGATCTGCATTCCTCCCTTAGTTTTACCTAACTTCTATATATTTATTATTATGACTTAATATATCCATTTTTTGGAATTTGTAACCGTTTTTGAAAAATATATTGGTTCTTACTGTTTTTGAAAAAAAAAACTTCAGCTTGTTAACCAATAAACAATAACCTTTAGAATAGTTCCTTTTAATAATACTTCAGAAGACTCCAATACTAATATCTACAGCCAGTATGTTTGACGAATATCTACAGCTCATATGTTGAACTAATATCTACGAACTTCAGAGTGTTGATTAATATCTACAGAGCGTAGGTTGAACTAATATCTACAGAGCGTAGGTTGGACTAATCAGCTAAATGTGTCCAATAGTCCGATATTAAGGATTTTTACATACATACTTACATAAATTAAGTTTTTTAAACTGCATACGCAATATTACGTTATTCCAATATGCTATACATAATTGAAAATCCAACCTCTGACAGTACTGTAGATATTCGTCAACACTTTGGTTCTCATCGATATTAATCAACAGTTTGAGCTGTAGATATTCGTCAACACTTTGATTCTCATAGATATTAGTTCGATTTTTTCAGTTTTTGGAATTCCTGTAGATATTAGTAGACGCCTCCCTTCAGAATGGTTCTGATCATTGGTTTAATGATTGCCACAATTCAACCACGGTTCAACAATCGCCCAATAATTTGATTCTTAAAATCAAACTGATTGATCAGTTTTGTAAAATTTAAATAAGATAAAATATTGTACAAGTAAAAAATGAATAAACATATAAAAAAACTGAAACAATACAATCATTGGAAACACCCGTTGCAAGTTAACTCTTACGCAGCCAACTGGGGCTGAAGGTAGACCCCAAAATTACTATCCTTCTTACATGCTTACATCTATGTACTTAAATACATGAAATATATCTTTAGTATTTTAGGTATTCCTGCGCAAAGGATTAATACACAACGTGCAGTTAAAAAAAATGTTAAAAAATCGTTAATCGAAGGGAAAAATATAATTTGTCAAATACATGTAATATTACCTGCC